>OZ005655.1:152136183-152736183 GCA_963930645.1 Salticus scenicus
ATGGTCCCAGAATAAGTAATTTTGTATTATAACTGAGTCACTGAACGAAAAAATAGTTATATTTTTATTGATACGAGTATAATACAGAAATTATTTATTTTTTAGTAATAAATTTCGTAATAAACAAAAGAGAAAAATAATTCGGACCTCATAGTTTATAAGAAATTTTCCATCTCTACTTCACTATATTGTTTAATTTAGTGATAAACCCTAGAGATAATGCCTTAAAATATGCTTGATTTCAAATGAAGAAGAAGAAATCTCCCGAAATCTATCTTTAGAGCTTTATATGGAAAATAAAAGTTTAAAATAGGTTATTTTTTAAATAGCTCTTATATCGTATAAAAATTTCGTGCACATTATATGCTGTGTAACAAAAAAGCATAGAAAGAAAAAAAATTCATACTATTGAATATTTACAAGGAGCAATTTAGAATTATATGTCATATTTTTTCGAAAAATATTTGTGAGACCCTTTAAAACAATCATTAATATTAGTAATAACATATACTACACGTTTTATTTTGCCAAATCGCAATAAATATGCCAAAATGATATCCATTCCTGCTTCCTGTAGTTTTGCAGATGGCCGCAGATTTTTAACACATGTGGTGGTATAATCTGCTGACTAGGCGAAATGCACTTCATACATTTACACCCGCTTTTGATTCGGAATTTTTATACTATTTAAAAGTAATCTTTTTCTAAACTAGTATATTGCGGTCATTACAAATCTTTCTTTTATGCTTTTCTGTACAAGTACATGATATTTATTAAAATTATTATTTACCAAAATTATTTTTCTGTAATGAATACAGGCGATTTTCATTTGAAAGAAGTAAAACATTAAGCATACAAAAAAAAAAAAAAAAATATATATATATATATATGGTATACAGAAGATATTTTAGGAAATGTGTTTTATAAATAAAAAATGTAAAAAATTTATAATATTGTTTTAAATTTTCACAGATTTTTAGGATTCAAGCATTCGTTTTAAAGGTGTGGATGACTTTCTTTGTAAAACACACATGTTGAAATTATAACCCATAGGAAAAGGCGATGCCCTACACAAATCAACCCTAGATTTTTTTTTCTAGTTGACTATTACTATTAAACACACACACACATATATATATATATGTATATATTACATAATTTCAATATCACATTTTTATACTATTTTAGTTTAGAGCATTTATAAGTAATAGAAATTAAGCTATTGCTTTTCCGTTAACGAAATTAAATTGCAACATACCAGCGTCATCTGTCGATCGATATGCACCCAAATGGAATCAGCAGAGTTTTATATGATATCAATATTCCATATCAAGTGTGTGTATTTATAATCAAGTGCATTTATAAGTATTATTGTATTTATAATAATTTATATCACAAAATCTGAAAAATTGCTTTATGTTGGCGGGATTAAATTGCAGAAGTGAAATTTTACATAATATCTTGCTTACATGTTAAGTTTGGTGCATGTATACACCGTAGAATCTGAGATATAACTTCCCCGATTTACAAAATAGCATAACAACTTTCATTCGATAGATCCAAAGACAAATCATCAACAATTTAGGTCAAGATCTAACTAAATATCAAATTTTGTGAAATTCCGTTCATTGGTTTGTGAGATACAGAGTCCACAATTTTTTTACAATACGCACACAAAAAGACGGACACGCAGATTGAAATTTTCTGAAAATGGTCGAATTGTGTTCTGGATATCTCAATACTGTATAAACTGTTGGAAACCCAGAAGTCAGAAATTTTCAATTATAAAATACATTTTTCTCAGAAGAAAGTAGAAATACTATTTCTTTAACTTAATATACATCTGCTAAAATTTTATGAAACATATAATATTGAATTTCTAAAAAAAAAAAAAAAAAAAAAAAACGGAGTAATATGTTTTATTAAATTCAAAAAATAAAATTATAAATACAGATACTTAAACTTTATTTTTTTTAACATGTTAACAAAATGTAAAACTAAAAATAAGGCAACATAAACAGAGAAAAAGGCATTTTGTCACATTCGTTATAACCACACTTAGACAGAACGTGTTACGACGGTGATACACTAGAACGTTTTTCTTAGAACGAGAATTGTACGTTTTATAGATGGTACAAAGCAAACCTTTTCAAAACGTTCTAAATATTACTATTTCTGAACGTCTAATAGAACGTTCTTTTAACACGAAACACCGTGTTTGAACGATTGTAACCGTTATTAGACGTTCACAGAACGTTCCCGTGCTACTTGGGAATGGAGATAGAAACATTTATTTAAAACAACAACAACAACAACAACAACAACAACAACAAACACGTTTTTTATTTATAGTATACAGAGTTTTGAACGAAAATTATTCCCACTTTCAGATTATTTGAGAAAACTGTTTTGAAACAATATACTGCAATCGGAATATAATCTTAAATACTCATGAAATATGAGCATTTTTATGAAAAACGTTTTCACTGTGCATGTACGAAAGATAGAAAAATTTTTTACTACATAGGCTGAAAGCTAGATATATTCGGCAACTTTTTCAAAAGTTCATTTGAATAGAGTAGAAATTAAACAAATTTTCGGCAAAAGAACGGGCTGAATTTAGGTATTTACCAAGAGTTTAAATTTGATAAGAGCTTATTCACATGCTGCGAAATTAATTTAGAGATCCACTTATTTCAGCCATTTTCTAAAAGTTCTTTTTTGTGAAAAACCCATTATGATTTCACATATCTTACAAGGAAACATTCAAAAAGTCTTAATGAATATTGAAAAAAAATATATATATGTGATTCTACTCTTCATAAAACAACAGAAAGTGAAAAAATTATCAGCTGAAAGGAATTACAGCAACCACAAAAAATTATCAAAACTAAGCATTCTTGGCGAATTAACGCTGTCACGCGATTTGGTGGAAAAAAAATATATATACACATATATATATATATATATATATATATATTTTTTTTTTTTTAGTAGAAACAAAATGGGTTGAATGGGTGGTTTGAAAATGAAATCTTTGTTCAGTAAAGCTTTGTAGTAAAAAGACTGAAGGTAATAAACACGAAGTTATAAAATGACTGAACTCGTTCTGTTCTCAGAAAACTAGCAACATTTATTAGTTTTTATACATTACAGTGGTGGACATAATTATAAGACACCTATTTAATTTGACAAATAGTGAAAGAAAAGATTTAGAACTTAAAAATGTTTTATCAAATACGTCAAAAACATAAATTTATTCTGCTATCACACGTAATTGTTTTACAGAAATTATATTTTTATAGAGTTTAATAAAAACAATTAGCTCAACCCCATTTCTCTGAGCCTCCCATTAATGGTCTTTGAAGTCACTGAAGTACCAGTTGCACGTAAGATCGATGATAATAAGGAATTAGAGCTTTGAGTACCGCTCTAACGATTGATTGGTTATCATGTTCTGTCCCTTCTGTGAACTACTATTAAACTTTGTATACCGACAAGCACGTTTGCAGTGATATCAGGATAGTTCGAACTGGAATGTCACTGAGTGGAGTAGAATTGTCATGAGTGATGAGTCCCACTCAGATTTCAATCCCGATGGCCAGCGAAGACGCGTCTGGAGACGTCCCAAAAAAAGGGGAATTCCAACCTGACTGTCACCGGCTATACTGCCCGACAACCAGACGTGATGGTTTCGAATGCCATCATTTCATAGCAGGACTCCTTTGTTTGTCATCCATTGCATTTTTACAGCACAGTGGTACTTCGACGATGTTCTATGTCTCGTTGTGTTTCTCTTCATATCACACAATCCCGATCGTATATTTCAGCATCATAATGCCTGCCAGCGCACAGAGATAGTTTCTACTGCTTGTTTTCCTGCTTGTCTAACATTATTTTGGCCAGTAATGTCGCCGGATGTCTCTCTCACTGAAGACGTTTGCAACATCATGAAAAGAGTCTTAAAACCAGCTCAGGATTTTGCCAAAAGAACTCACCAATTAGAAAGAATTTAGAATGATAGCTTGTAAGAGCACATTTGCTAATTCTATCAATTAATGCCAAGCCGAATTACTACTTACATAAGGGTCAGAAGTGGAGCAATGCGTTACTTACTTGTTTAATTTGTGAGGCCATTTCTCTTGATTAAATCGTCCAAATTTTCTGAAACTGTAATCATTTCTTTTTCTCTACATATACATCACATCTACCAATTTTCGTTCCATTTGAATAACTCCTTCTTGGTGCGTCTTTTTTTTTTTCTTTTTAATAGGGTGTAAATGTAGCAGGCTGTTGTTACACTTGTTTAAAGCCATGAGGCATTTGGAACAGCAAATTTCATATTTTCGTCTTTATATACATGCATACATACATATATATATATGTACAGTGATGACTAAAATTGTGGACACTTTTAGAAATTTTTATGATTTTTAAATTTGAATGCTTATAAAGAATTTTACCTTTCACTAAATGCAATTTTGTATATATCATTAAAAAAAAAAAAAATATTACTGAATACAATAGAAAAACAAAATTCAAATATTTGTAATACAAAAAAGTTATACGTACTTAAATCTAAAAAACAAACACAGTTATGCAGTGGTTTGTAATGTCTAACTTTCTTAACCAATCATTGTTTTTGTTCTGGGAAAGAATCAAATGTTAGTAATCGCCAGCAGAAGCTGACATCATGTTTACAGCTGGAACATTTCATTATTGCACTTTGTTCTATAGAAGGAAGACTGTTTCTTATGTAACCAAATTACAAATAGTAATTGTTGTAAAAAATTTTGATATTTAGTCAAGAAACAATGACATAAAATAAAAGAGTGTTTGGACACGTAGAAAGAGATGTAAGATTATTGTGTTACGAGAAAGTAGTCTTTCCTATGCTGAATTTGCAAGGCAGGTGGGTGGTTCAGTGATCACATCTGGAATCCGAAAATTTTGTTTACGATATCAGGAGATTCAATAAAAAACAATTCAATGAAAAACAATTCAACAAAAAACAAAACAGAAAAAGGCTCGAAAAAGTGCACCACATACGTTGACGACAGAAGAATAAAAATACTATATTTTTATACCTATAAGATATAAAAATGTCATCAGCGGCCTTCGCAAATGATTTGAATGATGCTAGTGTCAGTTCAAGATTAATCAAGAGAAGATTAACAGATGCGTAATAAGAAATATAATTTCACAATAAAAACCTTGTCTCGATTTACAGTGGCACAAAGAAAACTGCATTTGGCCAAGGAACACATTAATTGGACTGATAATTATTGTTCACAATTTATATGGAGGGATGAAACTAACAAGGAAACATTCAAAAGGTGTTGAAAAAATATAGAAAAAAATATATGTGATTCTACACTTCATAAAACACCAGAAGATGAAAACATTATCACCTGAAATGAATTACACGACCACAAAAAATTATCAAAATTAAGCATTTTTGGCGATTTAACGATGTTAGGCAATAAGTTCGCTAGCACTGAGATTGCCGTGTACGAACAATACCGTGTTTTGTTTCTCCGCCAAGTACTCAAAATAAATCGCCTAACAGTGTGAAATCGCCTAATATGCTTAATTCTGATAATTTTTTGTGGTCACTGTAATTCATTTCAGGCGATAATTTTTTCACTTTCTGGTGTTTCATGAAGAGTAGAATCACATATATTTTTTCAATATTTTTTGAAGACGACACCTTTCGAATGTTTCCTTGTAAGATATTGTTATTCGATAGTGATGGGTGAAAATATGTAACATGCAGAATAGGAGAAGAGCTACCTTGAGAAACCTAACTGCATTCAGGCAACTGTGAAGGACCCAGTTGTGTTATAATTTGGTCATACGTGTCAACAGATGGTACTGGTCGCCTTCATGTCATTGATGGGACACTAAACGCCAGAATATATATAGACACTATTTTAGAACCAAAACTTCTACCTGCCATCAGGGATGTCTTTCCTAGCAATGCTTCATTTGTTTTTTAGTAGGATACTGATCCCTACCACACACACACACAAAAAAAATGGTTTCGTACGAAGAGCATTGTATTGTTGTCATGGTCAGGAAAGAGTCCTGATCTCAATCCTATTGAAAATTCGTGGCACCGTTTGAAAACTCTTGTCCGAATGAGGCTTCCATTAAATAAAAGGGAACTAATTCAGGCTATAATTGTTTCCTGGCATTATGTAATAACAAAGGAAGGTATTAAAACTCTCGTTAGTTCAAAGAAACATCGATGTGAAGCTGTAATAAAAAATAAAGGCTACAATACTAAGCACTGACAACAGGCTGCAATCATCAGAATCTAATGTATATTGATAATTATTTTCGCCCAACTTTTTTTTTTTTTTTGTATTGTACATATTTGAATATTGTTTTCTGTATTGAATGCTTTCAATTCTCCTTAAAATGATATGCACGAGTTTGCATTTTGTCAGACTTAACATTTTTCTATAAACATACGAAGTTCAAAGACATGAAAAATTCCAAAAGTATCCACAATTTTGGCCACCACTGTATACATAGTTCAAGGTATAACAGAAACATTTCTGAAACTGAATAAACACAGTTGCAACACACTCTTAAACTCGGGATTATTATCAAAGTTACAGATGCAGTTAACTTATTTCATAATTAAAATTAAAATGCCAATAACTTTCGCATTCGATATTTTCAGCTTTCATAAACAGACATTACCAAACATTCTTTCGATACTTTTTTTTTTTCGATGCTGGGAAAAGCTTTTTCTTATATATAAATATATATATATAATATATATATATATATATGTGTGTGTGTGTGTGTGTAAGTAAATTTCTTTTCATAGAGTCTCGAGATCTTGGGATAAAATTTCAGAATATTGCATAATACTTTTTTCTTGTTGTGAAACAGAGTAGATCATATAGCAGAAAATGTTGTGCAATAAAGGTATTTCAGCATGAAATGCAGAAAAAATATCTTTTATATTTAGCTTACCTATAGAAATAGTCCCTATTTTTATATAATTCTTGAAATATAAATAAAATGAAATATAGAGATATATTACATTTGATAAAATTGTAAACCAAAATGTTACATGGAATTTTCACGAAGAAAAAGTTTTTCAAAAAGCAAATAAAATGATTATATTCAGGCTGGGAATCTAAAAAAAAGCCTTTAATAATAGTCATACATTAACGGATTTACAGACGATACTTTTTCTCACGTATAATTTTAGAATATGTCTGTTTAAAAACAGATTACTTGTTTTTTATTCAGGAAAAAAAAAAAAAAAAAAAAAAAAAAAAAAGATTTTTATTAATTTAAAATTTTACTATTATTATTATTATTATTATTATTATTATTATTACTACACACTGTTTATGTGTTTCTAATGTTTCTTTGGTACAGTAAGTTTAGAAATGCTTATATCTTTATATATATATTTCTTTTGTGCGTGTGTATGTCACTGAACTACTCCTAAACGGCTGGACTGAGTTTAATGAAATTTTTTGTGTGTCTTCAGGTGGATTCGAGAAAGGTTTAGATTCACAAATGAAAGTTGTAACTTAATTAGTTCTTTCTTAATTAATTTTTAACCAACTCTTTCAACAACTTTTCCACCTAGATGGCGTGAGTTGTCGTAAACACGATGTCAGAATTTATTTAATGTTGAAATGAAAAATGAATTTTTAACCGTATCTTACGAAGTGTTTAAAATATTTTTTCAAAATTAATATTTTTAGAATCGTATCCGTATCTTACGAAGTGTTTAAAATATTTTTTCAAAGTTAATATTTTAGAATCGTAAACACGATGTCAGAATTTATTTAATGTTGAAATGAAAAATGAATTTTTAGCCGTAAGTGTTTAAAATATTTTTTCAACGTTAATATTGTTAAAATGTTAAAATTAGTTAAAATGGTATATTCTTTTAAAAAATTCGTCAATATCCGACGGAGTTATTTTATGTTAAAATGAAAAATGAATTTTTAGGCCATTATTATTTGTGCAGATGAAAAATGTACTAAAAGTTTTCCGAAAAATTTCACGATCACAAATGTTGATGGATATCCAATATATCGTCGAAGAAATCCCGATAATGGAGGACAATCTTATCACCTATGGCGGTCATCTATGTCAACAACATAGATATTGACATTGATAACCATTGGGTGGTCCCATATTCGCCTCTGCTGAGCAAAACATTCAATGCTCATATTAATGTTCAGTTCTGCAGTTCAGTGAAGAGCATCAAATACATTTGCAAGTATGTGAATAAAGGCAGTGATATGGCTGTATTTCGAGTTGAAAATACCAATGTGAATGCTCCTCCGGTGAATAACAACGAGGAAATAACACTTTACCAAATTGGCCGGTACGTCAGCTCCAATGAAGCTGTTTGGCGTATCTTTGGTTTCCCAATTCATGAACGGGATCCAGCAGTTCTTCATTTAGCCGTCCATCTTGAAAATGGCCAGCGCGTATATTTCAGGAGCGAGACAGCGATTGATCGTGCTATAAATCCACCAAAAACTACACTCACCGAATTTTTTGAATTGTGTAATCGTGCGGATGCTTTTGGTGCTTTTGCACGGACATTACTCTATTCAGAAGTACCACGCTATTTCGCATGGGCTCCAACAAAAAAATGGATGCCCCGCAAGCAAGGCACGCCGATTGATGCATGTCCCGGTTTATTCAAATCAAACACCTTGGGACGAGTATTTACAGTCAATCCAAGGCATACTGCGTGCTTTTATCTTCGACTGTTATTGGTTAATGTCATCGGTCCTTTGTCATTTCAAGATTTACGTAAAGTGAATGGACAACAGTATTCAACGTATAAAGATGCATTCCTTGCACTCGGCTTGCTGGAAGACGACAACCAGTGGGAGTGTATGCTTGCTGAAGTAGGACTGAACTGTACAGCAAAACTAATTCGTGTACTATTCACTATAGTGTTGACTACATCTTTCCCCGCCCGAGCAGAGACATTATAGGATAATCACAAAGATTCAATGACTGATGATATATTGCATCAACATCGTTTACAGTGCAACGATCTAACGATAGTATTCAGTGACGCTAAGTACAATGAAGCATTGATTGCTATTGAAGATCTTTGCATTATCATTGCCAACTTACCACTCAGTCATTTCGGCATGCATTCAACAAATCGAAATGCATCTGATTTAATAAGCACTGAATTGAATCGTGAACTACAATACAATACTGTAGAAATGGCAGCCATTGTTGCTCGCAATGTCCCACTAATGAATGAAGAACAAAGAACCATTTACGACCGCATCATGCTCGCAGTTTTGGCAGGACAAGGTGGATTCTTTTTTTTTTTTTTTTTTTTTTTTTTTTTTTTTTTTTTTGGGGGGGGGGGGGGGAGGGGGGTGCACCAGGTGGAACTGGCAAAACATTCCTTATTTCGCTAATTCTCGCCGAAATACGATCAAATAATGGCATCGCATTGGCTGTTGCATCATCTGGCATTGCGGCAACTTTATTGGATGGAGGCAGAACAGCTCATTCATTATTTAAACTGCCACTAAATATTCACAATAACCCAGACGCAGTGTGCAACATAAAAAAAACAATCGTCCATGGCCACAGTTCTGAAATAGTGTAAAATTCTTATCTGGGATGAATGCACTATGGCACACAAACATTCGATTGAGGCTTCGAACAGGACATTGAAAGATATAAAAAACAACGACAAACTATTTGGCGGCACTCTGTTACTCTTTTCAGGTGATTTCAGACAAGCACTTCCCGTTATTCCGCGTTCAACATACGCTGATGAGATCAACGCGTGCTTAAAATCATCGTCATTGTGGCGTAATGTTGAAAAAGTACAACTGAAAGTAAATTTGTGCGTTCAAAAGCTTCAAGATCCATCCGCTGAAACATTCTCAAAACAATTGTTAGATATCGGCGATGGAAAAGTTACTACAGATGAAACTGGATGCATGAAATTACCGACCGATTTCTGCACAATCATTGATTCTCAAGATGCTCTTATTGACCAGATATTTCTCGATGTACACAGACGATACACAAATCATGAGTGGCTGGCAGAAAGAGCAATTTTAGCAGCAAAAAATGTGGACGTCAACGAATTGAATCTCAAGATACAACATTTGTTACCAGGAGACTTGGTGTCATACAAATCTAATGATACAGTTTGCGATGCCACCGAATCTGTAAATTATCCAACAAAGTTTTTAAACTCATTGGATTTACCAGGCATGCCACCGCATATTTTACAACTGAAGGTTGGATCTCAGGTTATTTTGCTTCGTAATTTGAACCCACCACGGTTGTGCAACGGCACGCGATTAGTCATAAAAAAATTAATGAAAAATATTATCGAAGCCATCATTTTAAATGACAAATTCCGAGGTGAAAATATATTACTACTGTGAATCCCTATTATACCCACAGATGTGCTAATTCAATTTAAACGCCCTCAATTTCCAATTAGATTGGCATTTGCAATGACTATCAATAAGTCTCAGGGCCAAACGATGTCTGTCTGTGGCTTAGATTTGAGCACATCATGTTTGCACACGGACAATTATACGTGGGACGTGGCTCTCGAGTGGGCAAACTATCCAGTTTGTTTGTATTGGCGAAAGATGGGATAACAAAAAATATTGTACACTCTGTTGCATTAAGGGATTGATATTGTTTTTTAGTAATATTGTTAGAAGTAGCGATATGTATATAATTTTCAAGAATCAATTTTAATAAATAAATTAAAAAAATAAATGATTGGTGTTTTGTTATTTTTATATTCTTTCACCGTTCACAGCGCTCCATACATCTTCCACTTATATACCACATCCTTACACACTTACAATAAGTTAGTTATTTTTTTCTAGCAAAATATTCTCTAGAAATAATTTATATGACAAAACAACGTTTGTCGGGTCAGCTAGTATATATATATATTTCCGATGTCCCAAAGCTTATCAAAAAAGCAGCAAAATTATTGAAGCACACATTCACATTTTTCATATATATATATATATATATATATATATATATATATATTAGTTTGGTTGCTAATTTTTATCATAAATTTACTTTTTACCACGTTTTTATTATCTCGCTTTCTTATTTGTTTGTCCAGTACAAATCTTGCAATCGATCTTTAACTAACTTTCCGACTAGCTAGGAATTTGAAACTTTTAGAATAGTTCAGAAAACGATGACAATGCATTCTTTTAATATTTTTATTCAATTAATAAATGTTTGAAAATTTCTTATAGTTACTTTCTTTATTATGAATTTGATCATTTTCGTTCAAGTTGATGGTAAAATTCTTAAAAAAAAAAAAAAAAAAAAAAATTGAAAAAGTATTTATTAATATATAGAACACTGAAAAAAAAAATATATATCGCTTTCATCTAGAACGAATTGATGTTCCTTTTCTAAGTCCCTAAACTAGAAATGCAGATATCCGAGCTATGAGTATAAGGCACGCCAAAACAGTGAGAAAAAATTCTACAATTGACATCTAGAATCTAAATTGTGGCTCTAGAAAAAATAGTTCCATGTCATCCTTATAAATTTCTTATAAAATTTTTTCTATTCGCCTTAGAAAACGAATTCTAGAGACCTCTATTAGAATTCTTGAGCGTTTTCGTATACTATGGAGGACAAACCTATTTGAAAATATCTCCAAATAAATGTGAATACAAGAGGTGGGTTTCAGCAGCTCTAATCTTGGTTTATGACCCAATTCTAGAAAATCAAGCGAGAATTTCTCGTAATACAAGATTCAGAATATTTTTCAACATCTAGAAATGTGTAGATTAGAAATTCTGGACCATTTCGTCTAGTCAGTTTATTAGCGTACCTTATGCGCATAGCTTGGATATCTATATTTCTAGTTTAAGGATTTAGAAAATGACCATTTATTCGTTTTAGATTAAGGCGGTATATATTTTTTGTATATATTTTTTTTTCCTCAGTGAATTGTCAAGTTTATATGATTCAACAGAAAATTTAAAAAGTGCTATATAAAAAGTTCTTTTTATCTTGTAATTATTTATAAACAGCATAAGACTAAGATCATGACTCGACAAATATTTACATAACGAAACAGTATTAGGTGCACAACATTTAAATAGAAATTATTGTTGGCGCTTCAATAGTTTTACTGCCGACTATAAGGATGAATATCTAAAGAATTCACACAGAGTCTGTAACACAATCAAAGCTTTTTTTTCGATGACTATATTGGCGCATTATATTTTGAATGTCTCTGTTTCTTTCTATCGAATCTCGTTTAGAGATTTTTCTGTTGCGCACGGCTTCACAGCACTCTATGAGAAGCATCAAAGAATAATCTGTTAATTTGTTAACATTCCATTGGCCTGATACCTCCTTTTCATTTCTTTGATGTCTTCATGAAATCATTCATTTTATTCTTCACACCCATCGCCTAGATTTTACGGGCAATAATTGAGATGGGAGTTGAGAAAACGGAAACTCATTTCTGTCAAAAAAAAAAAAAAAAAAAAAAAAAAAAAAGAAAAAGAAAAAATCTGTAAATAATGGATTTTTTTAAAAATGTATCTCCCCAATCAACATCCAAAAATACATAAAGAAAACCCATTACCTTGCTGAAAAAAAAAAAAATCATTTCAGACCTGTGTTATTTACAAAATCTACAATAACAATCTTGAAAATTGCTTATACTTGTTTGAGTATTTTTATTAGGACTGAGGGCCTATTAGTCTCAATCTGGGATTTTTGCGTTGTCGTTTTCGATAGTTGGACATTTGTCGAAATCTAAAATTTATCGAAAATATAATTGAATAATTTGAAAGCGATGATTTGAAAACGAGTCGAAGAAGGAAGCGAAATAAGTATTGAGTTATATTACGATAAATACGTTATATAATATGATACGTTATATTAGACCTATCGTCTAGGGTTAGTTAGCATTTTCGTTGAAAGAAATAGTTTGTTCGTTCGGTGCAACTTGCACATTAGTCCCTTGAGGTGCAACTTTCACATTAGTCCCTTGAGTTACAACTTTCACTTTAGTCCCGTCAGGTACAACTAGCACATTAGTCCCCTTTAATCCTTTTTTTAAAATTATGGTGAAAAAAAAAAAAAGATTTATAAAAGACTTGAATTAAATTTTTTTAATTTTATTTAACTTTAATATTTTGTTAATTTTTAACGTCGTATCTTGAAAATTATTCATATTTGTTTTATTATTTTAATTTTACATTATCTTACCATTTTGCAAATCAAAGTTTCATTGATAAAAAAAAAAAAAGTTATTGATAAATTCCATTTGTATTTTAAAATAACCCTTAACTTAAAACTTTTTTAAAAACATATTTGCTCTTTTATATGTAATGCTTTTAGTCGGGGAATGAACACTTAATCTCTACAAATTATGATTATTTACCCAGACTGAAATCACCTAGGAGAGCCGTTCGTCCTGCAATAGATTGATAAAGGCTGAAATGGATGATTATTATTATTATTATTATTATTATTATTATTATTATTATATATGGGTAAAAGTTTATTATTGCTTAAAATTTTATTAAAAGGAAAAAAAAAAAAATCTGGTGTAAAACATTCTCACGACTTCCATTACAACTATTACACTTATTATATGCATATTTTAGAAATAATGCGATTAGAAGACATAAAATTGACCTAACAAATTGGACACCTAAAATTTTTCTGGTGAGAGAAAGCTGATACCTATGTAAAGACAGATAAAACAGATTTATATAGCGAATTTTAAATTAAGAAGAACATAAATCATCGGTTGAACCATTTTTCGAAACATTAATTTTCAAGATCTAAAACTATACTAACTAATCAGCATCGCTGATCATTTTCTTTAATAACCTCATAATACGTGAAAAAGGATATCTAAAATGGATTTATGTAACAATTTTCAAGAAAATCGTTAAAGACGTTTTTGAGAAACCGACTTTTATCAAAACTTGGCATACTCAATTATTGACCGGAAAACAATAATTACATATGAAAGGATATCTAAAAAAAAGTTATTATGCGGAGTTTGAAAAAAATCCGTGCTGCCGTATTTAAAGGAACGCACTTGCGAGGCCCGAAATTGAGCTATTTATACAGGACACCAATCAATTTTCCTGAACTAACCAACTATATCATCCGAATAGACATTTAATAGAGTGTTTATATAGCAATTTTGAAGTAAATCGTTACAGCTGTTTTTGAGATACCGACTTACGGTCCCACTTCCATTTTTCCAATTTTCACCAAAATTTGGAAAATTTCTCTGTACACCAGACCTGTGTCAATTCCGAAGTTTCGTTGTTCTATCTTTATTAATTTCGGAGATATGATAGTCAGAAAATAACGCACATACATACATACACACATATGCCCACACACATACACTGACCAATTACCGAAAACCACTTTTTTGGACTCAGGGAACCTTAAAACGTGTAAGTCAGGTAAAAACTCGGTATCGGATTTTTGGACCAAATACAATACTTCCATTACCTATGGTAGTCAGGTAATGAAAGTAAAAATGTACAAGAGACTCTAATTAAATGAAATAACAGAATAATTTTATGATTTTTTTTATTTATACATTAAATTACATTATTTAAAAACCAAAATTTTATGTCCAATGTTTAATATTGAGAAACTAATACCGCATCTATATCTTGCGACAAAGAAAAGGCTAAAGATGTGAATGATCCCGGTATTAACATTTTTATATACATGCTTTATAGGTTCTTATAACGATTTTTGTAATGTTAGAAGTTTTTCAACAATTTTTTTTCCATTAATATCTATATAATTTAAATTGCGTTTAAATCTGGAGTAGAGCTACTTCATAATCCTATGACCTCAGTCCGTACTTGAATTAGACCATTGTGTGATGACTTTTGAACAATGGCAGGAAATATCGTCATGCGATTACAGAACAATGTACACTGTGTCGTAAAAGTGTAAGAAAAACTCAAATAATTTGTGTTTTAATATTTCGCTATTAAAGAAAGAACTCTTATTCGAATAAAACTTTTTAGACTAGAGACAATCTTCATTAATGTACGGGTAGCTAAGAAGAATGTACCACTACTAGCTTTCAAACTGTTTAATCATCGTTTTTCTATATCTTTCTCTCGCGCGTGAACAACTGTAATGTATATGTACTCACTTATCAAAATGTAACCGTAATGATCGGAGCTCTGTTAAATGCTCCATAATATTTTTTATTATCCATCTATAGTTATACATCATATAATATATCTAATCCAGAATAAATAGTTGTGACAACAAGAAGCTAATTTAATGATGGATCTAAAATACAAAATAATAACACATTTAACATAGATTAATATTTTTCTCCACACACCCAGTTTATTTTCAGATGCCGATCGAAGATGGTTCTTACTGTCTTTGGATACTACATCATGGACTGGTGAGAAGGTGAGTACAAATCTTGCCTTCTTATAAACTCTCTATGATTAATAACTTTTAAACTTGTTTATAAACTCTTCAGCTCTCTAGTAAATCAGAACATTAATAAATATTATTTATATAACTGAATTAAAACTTGAGAGCGCTACGCGCAATCTAATCTATTAAAAATTGATTATTTATAAAACACTGAAGCTTTAATTTTGGTTTTAATACAGATAAAACTACTTTTCTAGTACTGTATTACTCTTGTTGTACAATTTGGCATGTATTGCTCTTTTGTTTATTTAACGACTTCTCTTATATTAATTTATTTATGTAACCGTTAAATACTTAACTTTCGGAAAGTCGAGTTGAGTTACTCTAGATTTTTATAATATATTTTTATTGATTTCAAATGTATTTTCTATAGCTTTAGTTCCTAAGCAGGAACTACATTGTAGATAAGGACTGCTTTACAACAAAAACTACGCAATGAGCTTTGTATCTCTTATTTTCAGGACGTCTAACATGTAGAGTCGGTAACAAAAGTATCCGAACACTAGCGAAAATTCCTATATAAAAAAAGTAGAGTTAATTCTGTTTTGTTAAATAAATCCTTGTCGAATTGTTCTTAGACTGACTAAGAACATGATTCGACAAAGATTTATTTAACTAAGCTGTATTAACTCTACTGTTTTTACATAGGAATTAATGATAGTGTTCTGATACTTTTGTTACCGACTGTAGCACATAACGATCGAACTGTAAAAGGGTAGATCTGTCGAAAGACATCACTTTTTCCCACTGCTTTATTGTCCAAGCTTGGTGTTCCTCAGAAGCTACGATATTTAATATATTTCATACTTTTTTTTTCTTTTTTTTCTTGGAGGAAGATCTACTAATAGGTGCCTCTCATTTCTCTTGTTTCATCCGATAAAGAAATGTCTTTGAATTTCCAAGTAAGATTCGATAAACTATTTCTTTGAGCTAGACGATCAGTTGCAACTTATATCTTCGTTGGGTGACCATTTTTTAGACATAACTTTAATGTTCTTAATGGACTCTTCCCACCTGACGCCAGAGGTCACATGATAGAGAAAAAACAAATAGCAGACGAAGTCTTGTTTATCTAGAGCGATTGCTAAAATAACGTATTTTCTATTCTTATTTTTGATCAATCGTATTTAATCTGTGTTATTTTTTATACATCATCATTTTTAATCTATTTTATATCATTATTCATCATCTTTTGTTTGCTGTATACATTTACAATCATCATTTAGTTTATACCTGTTATTGATGTTCATGAAGACCATGTTTAAATACTCTGATTTTTTGTACTTAAATCAGTGACAGTGCAATATCGTACTACGTAAATCCATTTAGACCAGTAACTAAGTTAATTAACTTGTTGTAACACCTTTATGCAATTAAATTAAATGAAAACATTTTAAAATTTCAATTTATAATCCGTAAACATTCCACAAGAAGCTATTATTTATTGCTAGATCAGTTAATGTTACAGTTACACTAAAAAAAAAAAAATCGATTCTTATAGGTAAAAATAAATAAACACATAAAATGTTTTTTAAAAATTATTAAATTTACAAATAAAACTATTCTACTGTCTACAAATGCACACTATTACTTTTATTTTATTTTATATTAAATATTAAAATTTTTCTTCTTAAGAACAATATTTAATTGAATTCGATTCTTAGAATTCGATTATTCGTTTTCCTCTATCATGTGATTGAGCAGACGACGGTGGGAAGAGCCCATTATTTCACACGAGATAATCCTTGTGTCACTGCCCTTTTCGATATCTTAAGTATATCATGAATCTTTTTATAAGAATATTTCTGTTCATGTAAATCTTCCATCTGGGCTCTTTCATGAGGAGAAATTTCTTTTGATTTCACTATAATCTGGGAAAATCGGAAAAGGAAACTTCTATAGCCGCAAATGAAAATAGCTTAATTTATTTCAATAATCTATATAAAATACTTTTACTTTCTAAACATACCTTGAAAGATATGTATTGTAATCATGACAAAAATTGGAATTTGAGATTGGGGGTATCCGTACGTTTTGTAGTCTCCTGGGTTCATTTTTGCTATTATTACAGTGATATATGTATGTGTGTGATTTAACACGATACCGCAGAAACACTTTGTACGAATGAGATGAAAAATAATACATATGTTGTAGATCACCACAGCACGAACTCTAAATATTTTAGTAAATCTAACACTTATAGTTTTTTTATAGAGACACGAAGAAAAATTCTTTATCATTATTGCCTATAGGCTCAAATTATTTAATGTGTGATAATATTTAAACGGCATTTTCGAATGAACTGAAAAATTACAAAAATATTATAAATCACCATCATACAATATGTAAAAATTTCGTAGAATCTAGCATCTATAGTATTTTTACAGGAATACAATTAAAAATTCTTTATCAGTATGGCTTATGATATGAAATTATTTAAAGGGCGATAGCGTGTAAATGCCTTATCCAATTGAGATGAAAATCTATACGCATGTTATAGGTCACCGACGTACTAGCTGTATATTTTTTGTGAATAAAGCACTTTTATACTTTTACAGGAACACAACGAAATATTCTTTAAGATTATGATGTACCGCACTGTTAAAAATGATTTCGCAAAAATGAGCAAAATTTTCTCAAAATAGCTCCAAAACAATATATACTTAAATTTCAAAACCCATATACTCATTTTTGAGTATATAGACATGCTCGAAAGGGGGGATATTGGGATTCTTAGCGGTCAACCCCGTTTTTGAGCATGTCAGTGTACTCAAAAATGAGTACCTGGAATTTTCAAATTTAAATATATATTGTTTCAGAGCTACTTTGAGACAATTTTTCTCATTTTTGAGAAAGCATTTTTAACAGTACGGCTCAAATTATTTGAAGAGCAGTTGTGTTACATTAAACAGCACACTACATGAAGAAAAATACTCAAACATCCTATTATCATTTTCTCTTTTGTTTATTTAACGACAGCTCTTAATTTATTTATGCAACCGTATAATACTTAACTTTCGGAAAGTCGAGTGGAGTTACTCCAGATTTTTATAATATATTTTTATTGATTTCAAATGCATTATCTATAGTTTTTGGTTTAAAGTAATTTTATTTGTGAGTTAACAACACACATGTTTATTAATATATACCGTTAATTTTAAAAAAAAATATTATTTTAAAAACAGTGGTTTATATTAAAATTAGAAGAAAAAGTACAACAGAAAAGAAACTTACACGAGCCTTACAAATAGCTTTAAAAAAATTATTTTAAGAAGGAAAGGCCGGAGATGTACAAAAAAGTCTTCAAGGGTCACACAATTGACATAGTTTACCCTTTTTAAAATTATCACCAGATCTTTTACTTCATCTGTAATTATCAACAATAAAAATTAATGGTAAAAAAGAAATGTTACAAATTATATATATACTCATCAAGTTTATTTCAGATTGAATTTATAGAATGTATCGTAAATAATAAAAAAGACATTTTTTATCAATTCTCGGTACCTAGTGGAGCAAGTAAAGAAATACATATAAAGAAAATAAATAAATAAAATAACAATAATAAATATTAATCCCGAAAAAATATCTTCGTAAACAAAATTAGTTCTTGATAAATTGCATGCTAGAAAAAGTGCCTGAAGAAAGATTTTCGGTTCTTCGAAGAAAATACATTAAATAAATACATGAAAAAAAAAAAGGTATATGCGTAATTCACTCCATGAACTAGGTAGTTTTACTAATTATTTTAATAACTGGTTATTGAATAGTTAGCCTAATTACATAATTTATAAATATATTTCTAGTAGCATGAAATTATCTATATAATCTTCATGCTGAGACAAAAAAAAAAAAAAAAAAAAAAGTGGATTACCAAAGAATATCTTATTTATTATATAATTTAGTTTGTTTGTTTTTGGATAACTACATTCAGTTATTGAGAGTTGAAATATAAATATATATATATTTATTTAATTCAACAGAATTAAAAGGATTTAATGTAATTTTTTCATACACAGTTGTGTTAAGTTATTATTATTATTTTTAATTTATTTTAAACTATACACAAAGATTATTTGTGCTCTGTCAGCGAAAAAGTAATAATACAAACATAAAAAACAACTTATGATATTAAATAAATAACATAGAAAATTACGTTGACATAAAAACATTCTTACATTGAAACAAGCTTGCAAGAATGTTTTTTTATACGCACCTTCGTTGTTAAATAAAAGCCAAACAGAAATAATTCTGGAAATAAAATGTGTATTGCGTTCAAACCTTGTGATTCTAAATTTACTTTTAAATGTTGAAAGTAAAATATACATAATTGTTGGATTTATATAATCATCTGAGAAAAAGAAGCTAATAGTTTCTGTTAGCATTTTTTTTTTTTTTAATAAGTTAGAGCTGAACAAAAATTACATAAAAGAATATAACTTTTATTACTTGTTTTAGTACCGCGTGAAGAATGTATAAAAGAAATTTTCTTTTATTCGTATGAAGAGATAACTATGTACTTTTAAAAATGTTTTTACAAATATAATTTTTTTTTCAGTTAAAGATAAGCTTGATATGATAAGTTACTTTTTTATTTAATATAACAGGGTTAAAACCAAAGAAACATTTAAAGAGAGATAAAGAATACTAAAATTTTAAGATACATTTTAATTAAAAAAAATCTGGAGTGACTCCACTCGACTTTCCGAACATTGAGTAATTAACAGTTTTGTAGATAAAGTAAAGAAAGAGGAGTTGTTAAACAAACAAAATAGAGAAAACCATAATAGAGTGTTTGAGTATTTTTCTCCATCTATTACACGATGTTTTATTTAACGCTACTGAACTTTGAGCCCATAGATCATAATGATAAAGAATTTTTCGTTGTGTCCCTGTAAAAACCTATAAATGCTAGATTCACCAAAATGCTTATAGTTAGTGCAACAGTGATTTATAATACTCATATAAATTTTCAGATCAATTAAATAAGGCGTTTAGATGCTATCGTACTTTTAAAAATTTAGTCCCATAGGCCATAATGATAAAGAATTTTTCTTTGTGTCCCTGTAAAAAAACTATAAGTGCTAGATTCACCAAAATCTATACAGTTAGTTCAACTGTGATCTATAACATGTGTAAAAAATTTTTGCTCAGATTAATAAGGCGTTTAGACGCTATCACACTTTTAAAAATTTGGCCCCATAGGCATAATGATAAAGAATTTTTCTTTGTGTCCCTGTAAAAACACTATAAGTGCTAGATTCTCCAAAATCTATACAGATTGAGTATTTGTGACCTATAATATGTGTATAAATTTTTTGCTCAATTGAATAAGGCGTTTAGATGCTATCGCACTTTTAAGATTTTGCTCCCATAGGCCATAATGATAAAGAATTTTTCTTTGTGTCCCTGTAAAAAAACTATAAGTGCTAGATTCACCAAAATCTATAGGGTTCGTACTATGGTGACTTACAATATGCGTACCAACTTTCAGGTTAATCGAACAAAGCGTTTAGACGCTAGCGTGTTCACTCACAGACATACACACATACATACACACATACACACATACACACACACATACATACATCATCGTAAAAATAGTGAAAACGCACTCAGGGGACCTCAAAACGTATAGAAACATCAAAATCTCGAATTCGGATTTTTGACATGATTACAATACTTTCCTCACTATAGTGTTCGGAAAGTAAATATAAAAACACAAGACAGACGTTTCGGCTAAACACTAGCCCTCCTCAGTGTCATAAACATACAATGCACAACATTTACAATAAAGTTAAAATGCATCAAAACAAGATTAGGTATACCGAAGGAATAGTTTTATCCTCTTTCAAGGCAGAATGTTGTAATGCCCTCTAGAAAAATACGGGATTTGTACATATTTACATTTTAAGCTAAAATTTTAATGTTGTCAAAATCAGGAATATGATCACTAACAAGAGAATGCATTGCGAGTTTCGATCTTAAATCACCCGTTTTATATGAACATTTATGTTCCTTTAATCTAATTTCTCCTGTTCTGGCAGTTTAACCGATATACGTAGAATCACAATTTTTACAAGGGATACTGTAGATTACATCTAAACGTTTAAGCGGGGGAACAAAAAATTTAAAGTTTGAGAGAAAGTTGCTAATCCGGAGTTGAGGTTTAAAGCTAGTAGAAATATTGACTCTTCTAAGCAATTTAGAAATATTTTCGGATATACACATGTAATAAGGAATAGTAGTACGGTGAAAGAAATTTATAATTTTATGATATACTGATTTATATGAAAGATAGAACTCTTCTTTATAAATTCTTTTAATAAAACGAGGGGGGTAACCATCTATATATTAATTTGAAACATGTTTTTGTCTGTCTCCACTATATTGAGAGAACGGCTAGGTGTAAAAATTCGGTTGAGGTGTCTAAAAAAAGGTCTTGGTCTGTAGATGTGCTATGAAAAGAGAGAAAAAAAAAAGTCGGACGGTCCCAATTAATATACGAAAAATGCACATTTCTTTTTTAGAATGGCGTCATTTTCGGAAATGCAACAAAACAGCGAGTTAATCTGAATTTTTATTGCCTTTTGAAAACAAAGTTCACGTGTTATCATTTTATTTTTTAATCATTGTTCCTTTTTTACAGTGTGGCAACATGAAAAAATATTTATTTATTTCGCCGTTTTTTCTCTTATTTCTTTATTTCATTTTCGGAAATGCAAAAATATCCGCGATTGTAATGAAATGCTCGCCCTCTGGTGGGCTAAGGTGAAATTAACGATACCACTGAACGGATAGCTTTCACGCTTTCGTTGAAACTCCATCGCTTGCTGCTGCTGTATATTCGATAGGAGGAATAAATCTGGCAAAAAAGATAACACATGCTGCTCTGTGCGATAGTGTAACTCCAATGGATCAAGAAATCCGGAATTAAGCTTCCATTTGTTTCCAAATGACAAATTTAAAATTGCAGTTCCCTCCGCTATTGGAAATAAAGCTTTAGTTAGTAGAAATTCTGAATGGATTAGACGTTTACGAATTGGGAAAGAAGTATCGTCAAGAATGACTGTTTGTTCGAAACATTTCGCACCTGAGGATTTCACAAGTAATAATACGTTTAATTTTGTTTTACTTATAAAATATTTTAGATAAACCTAACCGTTTCCTTCGCTAACGAGCAAAAGCAAAACAATCGCGTTTCATGGATGCCATGGAACAACTATAGTTATTGGTCCACAAGTGCATTGACTGTTTGTTCGAAACATTTCGCACCTGAGGATTTCACAAGTAATAATACGTTTAATTTTGTTTTACTTATAAAATATTTTAGATAAACCTAACCGTTTCCTTCGCTAACGAGCAAAAGCAAAACAATCGCGTTTCATGGATGCCATGGAACAACTATAGTATTGGTCCACAAGTGCATTTGGTGATTTTCCTTTGGTGATTATGGCGAAATGCCATTTTTGCAAATGGTTGCGATGGATTCCAACCGTAAACAAAAGCGTATTGTACTGCAAAGAATCCAGAAAGGCATCGTTATCGTTCAAAACGGTGCCAAAGAAAAATCGCCAAATCCAATTATAGACCAACTCTATAGTTTTACCTTTTTATTTATTTATTTATTTTTTTATGTACCTTTGTTATAAGATAACATATAGATGCAGTTAAAATACAGTGGAATTATTAAATAATAAAACGCAATAATTTTCATTGCATCCTATAATGCAATCGATTTTCCATTATGTAATGGCGGAGAAAGAACAATAATAAATACACGTGGCTATTATATTTACTAATAACTTCAGTTGAGAAGGCGCCATCTATCGATCATTACAAACGCGGATAGCGAGTTAATCTGAATTTTTAGAATTTTTATTGCCTTATAAAAGCAAAGTTCACGTGTTATCATTTTATTTTTTAATTATTGTTCCTTTTTTACAGTGTGGCAACATGAAAAAATATTTATTTATTTCGCCTTTTTTTCTCTTATTTCTTTATTTCATTTTCGGAAATGCAAAAATATAGCGAGTTAATCTGAATTTTTAGAATTTTTATTGCTTTATAAAAGCAAAGTTCTCGTGTTATCATTTTATTTTTTAATTATTGTGCCTTTTTTACAGCGTGGCAACAGGAAAGAATATTTATTTATTTTGCAGCTTTTTCTCTTATTTCTTTATTTTTTCAGTTTTCTGTCTGTTATTTGATATTCACTATCGAATTTAATGCCTCAAACACCGAAAAAGCTAAAACGACTGAAGAAAAGCTTTACTGGAAAGCGAGAAATAGCCAGTAAACGACAAACAAAAACTTTAACAAGGCTTGATGAAGAATACTCACAACGAGAAAGGCAAAATAACTTATTTTACAAACAAACAAAGAGGCGCAGAACATCCAGCCCTCAACCGTCAACTTCAAGGCAGCCAACTGAGATGGAACTCATGCTTGCTAACTTAGAAATAACTGAATACGCCCAGACTATGACTCACCTTAACTTGGATTGTGACTTTCTAAACCCGACATATATTGCTGTAGAAACCGAACCAGAACCAGTAGATTCTTCCGATGAAGAAGAAATTCACTGTGTTCCTATCGTGTCAAATAACATCCGAATACGGAAACCTCATCTGAAATGTGCTCTTGACGGTAGCTTTGCAGTGGCATATTACGACCTCGGCCCACTTGCTCTCAAATGTGAATTCTGTAAAGCACTACACTTTGACTGTGAGAAAATTGGCACAAAGAGTAATTACTATTTCAGAAGCTGCTGTCATGATAAGAAGATCATGCTTCCTCAAACCAAATCCCATGCGATTCTCGAGGAGCTTTTGATGAACAACAACGCATCAAAACGTCACTACTTAGAAAACATTCGGAAATATAACAGTGAGATGTCATTTGCATCATTTGTTGCCAATCAAGCCGAACGTCATGGACGTGGCCCTTATCTGTTCAAGATTAATGGCCAGGTTCACTATAAGTTTGGTCCACTCCATTCAGAAAACACCAGAGAGAGGTCATAGGCACAACTTTATATAATCGATACAGCCGAGGCAACTGACCTTCGCATGTCAATGAATTCCACGTGTGATAGCAACCTTATGGCCACATTGCACGAAATGATGCTAGAGGTAAATCCATTAGCAGAGAAATACAGGATGATGGCCGAAGTAGAGAGGGCAGAGAATGAACATGCACAGCATGAGGGCAGACCCCCCTTTGATGTAAGAATGTTCCTTCTTTCTGAACAGCCAGATATTTCTGACCAAAGCAAGAATAGATTTAACTGCCTTCCGCTGATGAAATTGCTGCAGTGTTTACCACCAAAGATGGTGATCAACCAGCCCAGTACGATCTGAAAGTTTTTCCAAAAGGAAGTGAAACAGGTTACCTCAGGAATATAAACTCTCTCCATCAGCTGACAGACCCGATGTTATATCCTCTTCTTTTCCCTTATGGTGAGAGAGGCTGGGACATGAACAAAACTCATGAACGAGAAACGAACGGTAGATTACGCAAAGCGACTTGATTACAATACATTGCCTTCAGAATAGCTATTCGACGTGATTTCACTCTACTTCATACTTCAGGAAAGCTCTGGTTGCAGTACTTAGTTGATCAGTATGTTCGTGTCGAAGGAGAGACTCATGTATCAACGGACACAGATCGAACAAAATAAGTTACGAGTCGAAACCTATGCCGGACTACAAGACTATCTTTACAACGAATCAGCCGAACGCGGAGTTCAGCTTGGGAAAATTGTAATTTTACCATCATCTTTTCAAGGATCTCCAAGGAACATGAATATGCACTACCAAGACGCTATGGCATTAGTTCGAGCATTCGGCAAGCCTTTGCTCTTCATTACTTTTACATGCAACCCAAAATGGAAACAGATTACAGACAACTTAGGCTATGCTTATCAGTCCCATTTCCGACCTGAATTGATTGCCAGAGTTTTCAAGGCTAAGTTGGAAGAACTCATGAATGACCTGACTAAGAAAGAAGTTTTCGAAAAAGTTCTTTACTACTTATACGTTATCGAATTCCAGAAGAGAGGACTACCACATTGCCACATTTTGCTCACTTTGTCAGAGGAATATGTTTTACGAGAAGTCGAACATATTGACAAAGTAGTTTCCGCAGAATTGCCCGAACAATCTGATGCAATTCTATTTGAAATCGTGAAATCTTGCATGATTCATGGCCCTTGCGGATCTTTCAACCCCTCATCGCCTTGCATGAAGAATGGTAGATGCATCAAGAACTTCCCAAAACCGTTCTGCCCTATAACCAAAGAAAACCTCAACGGATATCCAGTTTAAAAACGGAGAAATGACGGGAAGAGCTTCCTAACCAAAGTGCACGAACGATTGGTTGAAATGACAAATGAATGGGTTGTTCCCTACAATCCTTAATTGAATAGAAAATTCCAAGCTCACATCAATGTCGAAGTTTGTTCAACTGTCAAAGCTATCAAATACCTACACAAGTACATCTATAAAGGCTGTACAAACATTAAGACTGTCAATGTTGGATCCGATGGACGTATAGACTACGATGAAATCTCAAGTTTCGTGAATATGCGCTACGTCAGCGCCCCTGAGGCGTGTTGGAGGCTTCTGGAGTTTCCGATGCAAGCAAAATCTCACAGTGTACAGAAACTTTCTGTTCACCTTCCAGGGCACCAAAACGTTTACATTCAAGAAGATGCTGACATTGCAGCTATTGTACAACAGGAGCATGCTAGAACAACTCTTACTGCATTCTTCGAGCTCAACACTAACGATCTAGATGCATGTAACAAGCTTTATCAAGTTATACCGAAGGAGTATATATTTGAAAACAAGCGCTGGAAAAAGAGGAAAAACAAACGGTTTGAGATCGGAAGAGTTTATACTGTCAGTCCAAAGCACGAAGAGACATTCGCTTTGAGACTTCTGTTAGTCAGTTTACCAGGTCCTAAATCGTTCACTGATCTCCGAACAGTCAACGGAAATGTTTACGAAACATTCAAAGGAGCAGCTATAGCCAGGAATCTTTTCGAATCTGATTCTCACTTCGAAGTTGCAATTGAAGAAGCTGCTTCTCATCAAATGCCCAAGCAGCTGCGCGCTATGTTTGCTTACCTGTGTGCATTTTGCAGTCTTAAAGAACCGTTCAAAATTTTCTTGAAGTTCGAGAACGCGCTTACAGAAGATTTCAGTAGATCATTTTCCATACAAGTTAGCAGGACAAAAGCTCTTTGTGAAATCGTATCAATCGTTATGTCACATTCCATTGCTTTAAGCGACCTTGGCTTTCCTGCTATTGACTTGGAGGTTCTGCCCAACGCAGTGTTCGACGCACAAACCGAGGAAGAATTAGCCAAACGAATGATTCCGAATCTGAATACCAACCAGAAGATTGTCTTCGATCACATTTGCGAACGCGTTCTGAAAAACGAAATAAGTACGAATGCCTTCTTCATTTCAGGCGCTGGTGGTTGCAGAAAGACTTACCTCTATGAAACGTTACTTCATTTCTTTCGTGGTAAAGTAATCAAGTGTTCGGCAGTGGCATGGACAGGTATTGCAGCAATGCTACTTCCTGGAGGACGAACAAGCCATAGTGTATTCAAATTCCCGATTCCTATCTTCGAGAATTCTGTCAGTAGCATCAAACCTAGCTCAAAAGCAGGACATGAACTACGCGAGACAAAGGTCTTTATCTTTGATGAGGCTTCAATGATTCCGTCCAATGCGTTATACTGTCTTGACAGGTTACTCAGAGACATTCAAAATAACGACATGCCGTTTGGCGGCAAGCTCTTGATTCTTGGAGGAGATTTCCAACAAGTTTTACCAGTTGTTCCACATGCTGCTAGAGCTACTATCATTGAAAATTGCTTGCTCTCCTGCACTCTTTGGGATTCATTCGAGAAGTTCGCCTTGACAGAAAACATGCGAACAAATCCGGGTGAGGTGGAATTCAACCGCTTCCTACTTGATGTTGGTTCAGGCTCAGCAAATGCTTCGGACACCGATTTTATTCAAATTCCAAGAGAAATGCTTTGTCATGGAGATTTGATTGAACGTATTTACGGGCCAGATATTGCGAATCTGTCAGAGCAAGATTTGAAAAGCAAAGCGATACTATGTCCCAAGAACTCACACTGCTTGGCAATCAACAATAAAATCATCCAACAGTTGCCTGGATCTGAAATGACTTACCATAGTCTTGATTCTATAGTAACTGAGGATGAGAGCAAACGCATGCGATACCCAGTTGAATTCTTACATTCGATCGAAATGAGCGGCTTGCCTCCTCACACTCTTCGTTTGAAACCTGGCGCAGTTGTTATGCTCATTAGAAACTTGGATGTTAGAAAAGGTTTAGTTAACGGAACACGAATGAACATCAAATCTCTTTATCCGAATACTATCTCTGTCGAAATCTTAAGCGGTGAGTCCATGGGAACTGTACATACTCTTCCAAGAATTCCGTTCACACCAAGTGGCTCAACTTTTCCGTTTACCATCAAGAGGCTTCAAATCCCGATTATATTATCGTTTGCGATGACAATGAAAAAGAGTCAAGGTCAAACACTTGGTACTGTTGGCGTTTATCTTCCAGAACCCGTATTTTCTCATGGAATGTTGTATGTCGCTCTTTAAAGGGTTAGATCCAAGGGTGCCGTGGCAGTCAAGATCACTCACGAGGACTCACCTGGACGTCCCGTGGCCGATGGTTGGACCCAAAATATCGTCTTCAATGAAATTCTCATTTAGAATTTTTAACTGTATTCGTGCTCATTCGTCATTTCATATGTACTCTTCTACTCAATAAAGATATAGTTAAAAATAAATTTTAAAGATTTCAATCATTTCACTCTAGCGTAGAGCAGCTAAAGTAAGCTGAACTGGCGCGAAATTTTTTGTTTACTTCCTGTCACAAATCATCTCACGTCCACGTCGCTCTTCGATTCTTCCTGTCCATTTTCTCCAAAACCTTGATGACATTTAAATATGCGGACAGGAACAATCGAAAAGCGACGATTTTTGAAACATTACGGTCAATAAAGTGACCGTCGAATTCGTCGGGTTCCAGCTAGTTATTTTTTAAATTAGAAAAAGTTTCGGGTAGTTTAATATTTAATAATTCGGAATTACTACAATAGTGTTTTGTACGACGTAAAAGAGTACGAATAACGGCAGTTTATGAGATAAAGGATTAGCAGAATTGAAGCAGAATTGACCAGAAAAGGTGAGTTTTCTATAAACAGAAGTTGAAAAATGTAAAAAATTATTAATAGTTTTATGCGTTATAAGGATGTCTAGAAACGGTAGTTCATTATTGCTTTCAATTTCAAGGGTAAACTAGATAGCGGGTCATAAAGAGTTAGCAAAATCTAAAATATCATTAACATAATGTTGCTTAATAATTATAAAAGTATAGTCCAGATATCTTTAACAAAAAAAAAAAAAAAAAAAAAAAAAAAAAAAGAAATCATGTAACTGGGAATTCATTTTGTCGGTGAAACTGGCAGAACCTGTTCTCCTGAGAAATTAGAATAAAGGAACATAAACGCTCATATAAAACAGGTTATTTAAGGTCGAAACTCGTAATGCATTCTCTTGATAGTGATAATATTCCTGATTTTGTCAACATTAAAATTTAGCTTCAAATGTAAATATGTACGAATCCCGTATTTTTCTAGAGGGCGCTTTTACTAAATTACAACATTCTGCCTTGAATGAGGCTAAAGCTATTATTCCGGAATACCTAATCTTGTTTTGATGTATTTTAACTTTATTGTAATTGTTGTACTTTGTATGTTTATGACACTGAGAAGGGCTAGTGTTTAGCTGAAAAGTCTGTTTTGTGTTTTTATGTTTTTTAATTAAAATGTATCTTAAAATTTTAGTATTCTTTATCCCATTTTAAATGTTACTTTGGTTTTAATATACTAGTGAGACGTATAGATTATGTTTAATTTTATTAAATATAACAGGGTTGTTGTAAGAAAGTTTCACTTTAAAATGGACATAAAAAGAAAAATAACCTGAATAAATGTTACAAAACTTGGTAATAATTTCAAAAAGTCCATGGGCCATATTCTAAAAATAAATAAATAAAGACAGAAAGAAAAGGAAATTAATTAAAAAATTCACCACGTTGAAATGGCACTATGAGCCATATTGTTAAAAGAAATAAAGATCGGATTAAGGGGACAAATGACGAGGAAATTATCAAAATCGGCGTAATTAAAATATTCAAATAATTAAAAGCAAGCGAAGTGATGACGTCACTGGCCATCCGTGGATGCAAGAAAAAGGTTTCCTATGTTAATCTTCCATTGAATTTTTTGCAAAAAGTTATCAAAAATTGAAGAAAATTATTTTCCGATTTTAATCCTCATTTTTGGGTATATGTATGTATTGATATTGTGTGCATGCGTTATATTAAGTTGTTTTTGCTGTAAAATTGATAACATTTGAATTTTAAATTTCAAAACTCTAGAAAAAAAATGGCAATTTTCCATATTCGATGGAAAACATAAACATTTCGTTTCAAAGGGTGATATTTACACAAAAAATATCTAACTAATATACTAATTAAAAGGAAAATCTTATATATATTATAAATGTGAATGTCCGTTTATTTGACTGAGTTTCACGCTAAAACTGCTCGATGGATTTCGATAAAATTTGTCATGGAGATAGCTTATACCCTAACTTAGAAAGTTGGCTGCCTTTTATTCCGAAAAAAAACTTTTTTTTGTTATTTTCATGCATAAAATAGCAATTTTGTAAGCTAATAATAGCAAAAAATTAGCCATTTAAATTTTAACCATAATTTAATTGTTGCCAAAATTAAATTTAACTATCCATAATTCAATTGTTGTCGAGTTTATTTTTATTTTTTTTTCCAACAGGAAAATAAATACATTTATCTAAACGTGAACAATAAGAAATAAAATAAATAAATAAATTATGCATCTCACAAAAGTTGACGTCATTTTAAATTTAAAATTTCTTTTACAAAGTGTTCATATAGTTTACGATGTTAATGTGTGTTGTACTAAAATCAGTTTTAATTATAGATCCTTCAGGGTGATTTTTTAAATTGTTGCGTTGAAGTACGCCGAACATTTTTCGCCAAGAGGTTTAATTTAGCAACAGCGATTTTAATCTAGGTAGTTCAAGAAAAATATAAAAGAGGTTTAATTTAGCAACAGCGATTTTAATCTAGGTAGTTCAAGAAAAATGTAAAATTAATAAAGTTGTGTAGCACGATAATGTTTATTTATTTATTTTTTTTTTATATATACCATTCACTACGCTAATTTAACATACAAATAAATGAGCTGCTGTGTGTGACTTCGGGCAGAAATATTTGATTAATTCAAATTAATATTTAAATAACTAAGTAAAGATATGTTTAATAGAAAGCATAGTCTTGGAGACAAACTTGGCGAGTGGGCGACCAAATTTGGTGAAAAATGATAGTTTAGGGTTCCCGATGTTTCGAAGCTCTCCGACACACTGGAACGTAGACCTTGAGCTTACCAAGGGATTCTCGATGGAGTCATCTCCAAGCCCCATCGCCAAAAGTTATAAGTAGGTGTGAGTTGATTTTTGCGAAAGAGTATGTAGTCACTGCGATCCAGAGTTATTCAGAGACCTATTCTGAGTCATTGCACTTTAGGGATTGAGCTCTAAGCAACTGGACATTTTTCGTGAGTGAGTGAAAATTTTTGCTCTGGTGTAGTTGATGTTATTTGCTTTACTCCTGTGGAACAAGTGACTATTTTTTAGACTGTCCGACAACATTCATCGAATAATGACTTATACTGTACGAGTAACAGCTTCAACTGTTTCCAGAATATTCGAAGAATTAACACCAGCTATTGGAATATTTTCGAAAATATTTGTTTTAATAATAGTTTTTTTGTACAGATTCGAGAAGTTCAAAAAATGTTTGATATTGCCAAGGAGGTCCCATACTAAAGCTGTGACGAAAATAGTCGCCAATCGAAATATATTCAGTTACAAAGAAATCATTTAAATATAGTGTCCAGCGAAGCGGGCAAAGCCTGCTAGTGATAAATATTCTATCATAATTTGAAGTCAAATTTGTTTTCAAATGTCTAAATAAAGTGCCTGATATAAGATACTCATGTGTTGCAGCTGCATAGATTTCATATCTGTCATCCTCGGCGGAAAAAATATATATCGCCAAGTTATCTGGCAAACATATATAATTCCTTTCAAAAATCATGGTTATTTTAAGAACTTATATTAAGAGAGTAATGATTATTATAAAACAATATTTCGTACAATACATATTACGAAAATATACATCTGTCATGTATATTTTTTCGTATTACGTTTTTGATCGCCAAATACAGAAAATGCCAAGGATGACAGAGTTTTGAAATTTAAAATTAAAATTTTGTCAATTTGACAGCAAAACAACTCAATTTAATACATGCATATGATAACTAATACATATTTATACACAAATACGGGAATTAAAATCGGGAAATAATTTTCCTCGGTTTTTAATATTTTTTTACAAAAAATCCAAAGGGCGATTAACATACGAAATATTTTTTTTGCATCCACGGGTAGTCAGTGACGTCACACTTCGCTTGCGTATTGCAAAACGTACGATGTATATTGGTTTAAAAAATTTATCCTCTTATAATTCCTCAAACTCTATTTAAAGACTTTTTTTTTCTAAATATATTTTTCTTGAGCTCCAAATTTTAGGAATAATTAATCTTATATATACAGGGTGTCCTAAAAGTTCCAGTACTGACGCTGATGTATTTTTTATTTACAAAATAACAAACTTTAAAACGATTATTTTTATGTTAGTGATAAAAGGCACATTTAAAATAACGGAGGAAAAAATACAGAACTTACATTTATAATAAATGTTCAAAATACCCACCCTTTTTTAGGAGGCAAAGCTGAACTCGTTTGCGCATGTATTTAGAAACACGTTTTAACATGCTGGGAGTGACTTCTTGTAGAGAAACTTGTACACACCTGCACAGAACCTGTATTACGAAATCGTCGAACGAGCTGATATAGCATATTTTTACTGTGTATTACATCATCTGGATATTTATATCGCCAAACATCTTTGCATCTTGCATACGATTTACATTCAAAATAAGCTTCATACAGCGTAATTCTCTGAATGCGTGATAAACTCATTTCACTATGAAGAACAAACTAACATAAAACTTTATTATCGCATAACTTGAGGGAGAAAAGATACAAACGATAAAATTTAAAGAATTGATGCAATAATAAGCAGACGATAAAATTAATATTTAAAAGAAATCATGGACACAACGATTTCTTTAAGTTGGAGTACTGGAACTTTTAGGACACACTGTATTATAAATGTGAATGTCCGTGAATTTATTTGACTGAGTTTCACGCCAAAACTGCTCGACGGATTTCGATGAAATTTGTAATGGAGATAGCTTATACCCTAACTTACAAAGTTGGCTGCCTTTTATTCCGAAAAAAATTTTGTTTTTGTTATTTTTATGCATAAAATAGCAATTTTGTAAGCTAATAATAGCAAAAAATTAGCCATTTAAATTTTTATCCATAATTTAATTGTTGCCAAAAAAAGTACGAGTTTATTTTTTTTTCCAACAGGAAAATAAATACATTTATCTAAACGTGAACAATAAAAAATAAAAATAAATAAATAAATTATGCTTCTCACAAAAATTGACGTCATTTTTAATTTAAAATTTCTTTTACACATTGATAAAGTGCTAATATAGTTTACGATGCTAATATATGTTGTACTAAAATCCGTTTTATTTATAGATCCTCCTGGGTGATTTTTTAAATTGTTGCTTTGAAATACACCGAACATTTTTCGCCAAGAGGTTTAATTTAGCAACAGCTATTTTAATCTAGGTAGTTCAAGAAAAATGTAAAATTTATAAAATATTACAAAACGAAAAATTAAGCTGAAATAGTAGTCACATAAATGATCTATTTTTATCTGAGTAGATAATTTTATAGAAAAAAAGTGCAGTTTTAAAAAAAGAAAATTTATTTCATCAAGCACTATTTTAAACCTAAAAACCATTAATAAAATAAACGGAATATGAAGGGTTAACGGAATATGAAGGGTTAACGAAAAGGTGTCCTATAAAATGCTTTCTATTTTTATGCAAGAAATTATACAAAAAAAAAAAAAAAAAAATTATACAGACACGACATTATTTCATTATTTAAAACATGAAAATCTGACATTGACAGATTTTAATTTAGTGCCAGAGGCCTACTGCTAAACTTGTTAATATCGACAAATTCTTCTTTAGTTAATTCGCGACGATCTAAATTCCATGATAAAGTTTTCATTAAATCAAACCAATGTGTTTCAGCTGCAGATACTGTAACAAATAACGTTGGAAGTCCAAACTGTCTTATAGCCGCAAAACAACGTTTTTTCTCTTTTTCCCAATGAGGGGGAGGTGTGCCTTGGGGGGGACTCATGTCAAAGTTGGGCCTGGGGGGGACTCATGTCAAAGTTGTGCCTTGGGGGAACTCATGTCAAAGTTGTACCTTGGGGGGGGGACTCATGCCAAAGTTGGGCCTAGGGGGGACTCATGTCAAAGTTGTACCTTGGGGGGACTCATGTCAAAGTTGGGCCTGGGGGGGACTCATGTCAAAGTTGTGCCTTGGGGGGACTCATGTCAAAGTTGTACCTTGGGGGGGGACTCATGTCAAAGTTGTGCCTTGGGGGGACTCATGTCAAAGTTGTACCTTGGGGGGGGGGACTCATGTTAAAGTTGTGCCTTGGGGGGACTCATGTCAAAGTTGTACCTTGGGAGAATTTTTTATATTTTTTAAAAACTTGTAACCTTCGTTATGAGTAATCAAATTATCTACAAAATCTTCATTCAATAAATCCCCATTCAATAAACCAACTGAAATAGGCCCTTAGCACTATTAAGAGTGACGTATAAAAATTCGACAACGCTGTACCGACTGAAATAGGCCTCTAGCACTAATAAATAAATAAATTCCTATGGCGCATTTTCAAATTGGCCAAATATATTTTTGTATTATTGGTAAATTAATTGGCTAATTAATTTTTTGTATTATGTTCTCCAGAAAAGAAGCTTTTATTTACTTCATCAAAATTAATCGTCCGATTAATTTCTTTTTTATTATTTTCTCTACAAAACAAGCTTTTTCTTCTCCAAAATTACTTTTCATACATTAAAACATGCTATATGTATAAAAAGATAGATTTCACGGCAGTGTATGATTTAAGAAACGATAAAACGATAATAATAATAATAATAATAATAATTAATTTCAACGTACTTCGTCTTCTAAAAACTTAGGATCATCTTAAGGTGTGCGTCCAAGACCGTTGCCAACTACCCATCGCGCTGTACTTTTGCGACGTTAAGCCGACCATCCAACCAACCACCGTCTTAAAACTTAAAACCATAAATTAGCGATCTCAAAAGTTGTGATGACGGATTTTTCACAAAAGGATGCTCATTCCAAAAATCGCTTTTTAACTAATCTCTAGTTTGTGATTATTTAAACTTGAATTTGGACTTAAGATATCGGTTTAAAACGTTTTTAAACTTTCAAAAGCGAAACTGTTTGTGGGGTTTTATTTATTTATTTATTTATGGCTTTGAGACTTATAGTGACAATGACTTTTGTCTCGAATGATCCATATTACATATTCACATTAACAATTTCCCTCATTCGGTTTATGAGTTTGAAAATTAGAAAATAAATTATAAATTATCTTTAAAGAGTACTTAAAAATGTATTTTGCTTAATTAATTTACTTGCTTAATTTTTAAAAATTATTATAGACCATTTACATTTGTTGACTAAAAAAAAAAAAAAAAAAAAAAAAGATGACCTTATTTCAATCAACAAATTTCAATCTGAACGAAATGTCTTAATAAACAAATTAATATAATAACAACAATATTCCTTAATTAATAAAATCTGACACGGGACTCTACTTCACAGTCATGATGTAATTGATTATTGGTAAATTATCTATCAGATATAAATAATGTATTTTAAAAAGTTATGCAAATTTATCTTTATTATTCATCTACTTATAAATGTATAAAAAAAAATACATCATGTTTCTTATATTTAATTTCTAGTACAGCATCTTAAAATCAAATATATATATATATATCATGCATTTTAGGGTTAAGCATCTTTATGGGGAAAAAAAAAGTTACTTATTTAGCGTATTCAGTTTGTTCAATTTTATTATTATCTGAAAATGTATAAAAAAAAAATAAAAAAAAAAAGATGACCTTATTTCAATCAACAAATTTCAATCTGAACGAATATTTCTTAATAAACAAATTAATATAATAACAATAATAACAACAATATTCCTTAATTAATAAAATCTGACACTGGAGTCTACTTCACAATCATGATGTAATTGATTATTGGTAAATTATGTATCAGATATAGATAATGTATTTAAAAAAGTTATGCAAATTTATCTTTATTATTCATCTACTTATAAATGTATAAAAAAAATAAATCTTGTTTCTTATATTTAATTTCTAGTTCAGCCTCTTAAAATCAAATATTTATATTATATATATATATATATATATATATATATATATTTTTTTTTTTTTTTTTTTTTTTTTTTTGAGAAAAAATATATATACATATATATCATGCATTTTAGTGTTAAGCATCTTTATGGGAAAAAAAAAAGTTACTTATTTAGCGTATTCAGTTTGTTCGATATTACTATTATCTGAAAATGAATTTAAAAAAAAAGATGACCTTAATTCAATCAACAAATTTCAATCTGAACGAATATTTCTTAATAAACAAATTAATATAATAACAAGAATAATAACAATATTCCTTAATTAATAAAATCTGACACGGGACTCAATTTCACAGTCATGATGTAATTGATTATTGGTAAACTATGTATCAGATATAAATAATGTTTTTAAAAAAATTATGCAAATTTGTCTTTATTATTCATCTCCTTATAAATGTATAAAAAAATAAATCTTGTTTCTTACATTTAATTTCTAGTACAGCATCTTAAAATCATATATATATATATATATATATATATATATATTTAAGGGAAAAAAAATATATATACCATGCATTTTAGGGTTAAGCACCTTTATGGGAAAAAAAAAAGTTACTTATTTAACGTATTCAGTTAGTTCGATTTTATTATTATCTGAAAATGAATTAAAAAAAAAAAAAAAAAAAAAAAAAAAAAAAAACTGTTAACTTATAAATATATATTTTTTTTTTTTTTTATTGCATATTCTTATTAAATAGTTCTTGATGAAAAAAATAATGAACTGTTTTTTGATTCGGTGATAAATCAGTGTGGAACTGCATATCACATCATAATGTGATATATTTAGTTATGTTTTTCAGGGGCAATTACAAATTAAGTTTCGACATAAACAGACGTAGAGTGGCTACAGCCTCACATTATTATCTCGTGTATTTTCGTTTTTTAAAATATATATTTTAACTAGCAGGCTTTGCCCGCTTAGCTGAGCACTATACTGAAATCAGTTGTCAAAATCCCACATCATTATTAATAACCTAAGTTAGTTCTCGCTGTCTTCGGTTAGGGGTTTTTCTTACTCGCAACATGAAGAGCCCGGGCCCACACAGCCTTCGGCAGCAACTACGTCCCCTTTTTACATCTTCTTCCCCAGTGGGCAAGTTCGAAGTTTTGCAAAATAACACCAAAGTACATAATGCGTACACTTAACTTACAATAAGTGTCGGGTACATATAAACAAATTACGCACAAGAATTCGTGACCCCAGATCCCATAGATTTCCCAAGACAAATTTAACGCTAAAAGGAGGATTTCAAATTTGCTCCTTTGTAACGCCCCCTCCTCTGCTCCCCCCCCCCCAAAAAAAAAACAAAAAAACGAAAATGTGTTTTTGGAAACATTTTAAGGCATATTGCTGTTTTCAATACCTTTGTCCATTTTTAGCAGAGCTCTACTCAAAAATCCTGAATTTCTGAAACTTCTCCCCGGAAAACGTTTTTCCCCTCCCTCCTGTAAGAATCAAGAATTCCAAAATCGTACATAATGTTTTGTTTACACTCGAGTGTCCAGTCTCCTCATGTGCAATTTCTTCACCGTGAAGTAATTTGGGTCCGAGTTATACATACAAACTTTTTTTTATTGCTTCCCGCCCGCATTGGAAAGGGTAGAAATTTCGATACGTCTAGTTACTTTAGGGATCGGATACATATAAACAATCCAAGCACCAAACTTTGTGACCATACTCTCATAAATTTCCAAGGACAAATTTAGCGTTAAAGGGGCGTCTCGAATTTACCATTCGTAAACCCCCCCCCTCCACATGAAAAAAGAAAAAAAATGGCAGATCACAAAAAGTCAAAAATTTATTTTGGAAATATCCTAAAAAATACACATGGCTGTTTCCAATATCTTTGTTCCATTTTTTGGTAGAGTTCTACTCAAAAATCCTGAATTTGGAAAATTTCCCGCCAAAAATCGATTATCCCCTCCCTCCCCTTAAAAATCGAAATTTCCTAAATCTCAGATATTATTTTTTTCTGCTCATGTGTTGTCTCCCCATGTGCAATTTCTTCACCGAGAAGTAATTTGGAGCCGAGTTATACTTACAAAGGTGTTTTTGCCTTCTGTCCCCCCCAAAGGGGAACGGGGGTAATTTCAATAAATCCCATTACTTTTAAAATTATCTTAGGAAAGCATTTTTTTTGCCTTGCTATATGAGTGTGCTGTGTGTACCCAACACGCATTATATATATATATATATATATATATATATATATATATATATTTTCGAAATAGCCCCCTCCCCCCTTTAGTGCCGTGAGAGGGGGGAAGGGCAAAAAATGTTCCCAAGCGTAACTCTATTTAAAATAATCTCAGAAAAGCAATATTTTTGCTATGTGAGTATGCTATGTGTACCCAACACGCATCATAAAAGTATTTTGCGAAATATTCTCCTTACCAATTAGGGGTCAAGGGGGGGGGGACAAGTTTCCAATAGTAAATCTCTTCTAAATTATCTTAGGAATGTAATTTGTTTATGTGTGGTTTCGTTATGTGTCCAACATACACTGTAAAGGAATTTTGTGAATCCTACCATCTTTTCGTGGGTGTAGGGGCAAACAGACTGAGGTTTTTGACCGATTTTTATTTTTATTATTATTATGTTTTATTTATGAGATTTTTATAATAACAAGTTATGTGTAATTTTGAGAAGTAATTTAAATATAGTGACCAGCAAAGCGGGCAACGCCTGCTAGCATTTGTACATATATATATATATATACGAGGTGTGGCTATTAAATAGCGAGATTATTTCTGTAAAACATTTTATTTTAAATTTATACATATTTAGTTATTATCACCTTCAATATACACCCCTCCTCAACGCTCCATGCGAATTTTCCATTGTTCCAAACAGTGCTGGAAGTCTTGTCCTGTGAGCTCCTGCATGTGGCGAGCCGCTTTTTCTTTCACAGATTTAACTGGCTCAAATCTTGTTCCTTTTAATGCAGATTGAACTGTGGGGAACGGATAAAAGTCACATGGGGCCAGGTCAGGCGAATAAGGCTGATGGTCTAAAACTGGGGTGTTGTATTTGGCTAGAAACGTCTTGACAGACAATGACGTGTGAACCGGCACGTTGTCTTGATGGAGAACCCATGACTTGTTCTTCCCCAATTCGGGTCGTTTTTTCCTTACCCCTTCACGGAGTCGAGAAAACACCTCAAGATAGTAATGTTGATTAATAGTTTGACATTCAGGAACCCAGTGAAGGTACACAATACCATGAATGTCGAAAAAAAGGATCATCATCGCTTTGAATTTCGGTCATCATCTCCAAAGTCTTCTCAGCCATCTTGGAAACGGTTGAACCACTAATAAACTCGCACACGTGATAAACATTCATCGCCATAAATTTGTTTTTATAAGAGATAAGTTTCACTAGCGGCTTTACCAAGTTCCAAGTGAAATTTCACCACAATTCGTTGCTCTACTTTTACACTTATCACGTTTTCGGTAAAACGAAACAAACACCTCTTACACAAATGAAGGTTACGACCAGACTGATTTCTCTACAAACACGGGAGGCACTGCAATCGAAAGAGAAGGCTTTACGCTGCACAGCTGTCGGTCGTTCGGATTTGGCGCATATGTAGTTCATCTCTAGCAGCAATAGTCTAGTTATTTAATAGCCACACCTCGTATATACCTACAGGATAATACTTGTGTATTAAACTAAAACATACCCGTCATTCGTTTTATGATTTTGTAAGTTAGAAAATAAATTATAAATTATCTTTAAATAGTATTTGAAAATGTATTTATCTTAATTATTTTACTTGCTTAATTAAAAAGAAAATATTATAGACCATTTAAATTTGTTGAATAATAATAATAAAAAAAGATGACCTTATTTTTCAATCAAAAAATTTAAATCTGAACGAATATTTCAAAATAAATAAATTAATATAATAACAATAACAATAAAAAAACAATATTCCTTAATTAAAAAATCTGATACGGGACTCCACTTCACAGTTATGATATAATTGATTGTTGGTAAATTATGTATCAGACATAAATCATGTATTTAAAAAAGTTATGCAAATTTATCTTTATTATTCATTTACTTATAAATGTATATATTTATTTAAAAAAAAAAAAACTTGTTTCTTATATTTAATTTCTAGTACAGCATCTTAAAATCATATATATATACGAGTATATATATATATATATATATATATATATATATATATATATAAATTTCAGAAAAAAGAAAAAAAAATCCTGCATTTTAGGGTTAAGCATATTTATGGAAAAAAAAAAGTTACTTATTTAGCGTATTCAGTTTGCTCGATTTTATTATTATCTGAAAATGAATTTAATATTCCTTAATTAATAAACAACAATATTCCTTAATTAATAAAATCTGACACGGGACTCTACTTCACAGTCATGATGTAATTGATTATTGGTAAATTATGTATATATCAGATATAAATAATGTATTTAAAAAAGATATGCAAATTTATCTTTATTATTCATCTCCTTATAAATGTATTAAAAAATAAATCTTGTTCCTTATATTTAATTTCTAGTACAGCATCTTAAAATCATATATATATATATATATATATATCATGCATTTTAGGGTTAAGCATCTTTATGGGGAAAAAAAAGTTACTTATTTAGCGTATTCAGTTTGCTCGATTTTATTATTATCTGAAAATGAATTAAAAAGGAAAAAGAAAAAAAAAGAAAAGAAAACTGTTAACTGATAAATATATTTAATATTTTTTATTATACATTCATATTAAATAGTTTTTGATGAAAAAAATAATGAACTGTATTTTGTTTGGGTGATTAATCAGTGTAGAATTACATATTCCATCATAATGTGCTGTATGTAGTTATGTTTACAGGGACAATTACAAATTAAGTTTCGGCATAAACAGATGTAGAGATGCTACAATCTTACTTTATTATCTCGTGCATTTTCGTTTTTAAAAATATATATTAACTAGCAGGCTTTGCCCGCTTCGTTGAGCACAATACTTAAATCAGTTGGCAAAATCCCATATCATTATTAATAACCTAAGTTAGTTCCCGCCGTCCTCGGATGGGGGGTTTTTTCCACGCGCAACGTGAAAAGTCCGGGCCCACACATACTTCGGCAGGAAGTACTTCACCTTTTTACTTCTCCTACCCCAGTGGGTAAGTTCGAAGTTTTGCAAAATCTCACCAAAGAACATATTGTGTACACTTAATCAACTTACAATAAGTGTCGAATACATATAAAGAATTTACGCAACAAATTTCGTGACCACAGATCACATAGATTTCCCAAGACAAATTTAACGTTAAAAGGAGGATTTCGAATTTGCTCCTTTGTAACGCCCCTCCTCCCCCGTCCCCCCCCCCGAAAAAAAAAAAGAAAATGCGTTTTTGGAAATATCCTAAAGCACATTGCCGTTTTAAATACCTTTGCACCATTTTTAGCAAAAAATCCTGAATTTCTGAAACTTCTCCCCGAAAAACGTTTTTTCCCCTCCCACCTATAAGAATCAAGAATTCCAAAATCGTACATAATGTTTTATTTACTCTCGAGTGTCTTGTCTCCTCATGTGCATATTCTTCACCGTGAAGTAGTTTGGGGCCAAGTTATACTTACAATTTTTTTTATTGCTTCCTGCCCCAGGGCTAAAATGGGGGGGGGGGATTTCGATAACTCCAGTTACTTTAGGGGTCGGATACATATAAATAATCCAATCACCAAACTTTGTGACCGCAGTTCTCATAAGTTTCCCAGGACAAATTTAGCATTATAGGGGAGTCTCGAATTTGCCATTCGTAACATATACCCCCTCCCCCCCCCAAAAAAAAAATGGTAGATCACGAAAAATCAAAAATGTGTTTTGGAAATATCCTAAAAAGAACGCATGGCTGTTTTCAACATCTTTGTTCCATTTTTGGTAGCGTTCCATTAAAAAATCCGGAATTTGGAAAAATTTTCCCCAAAACGTATTATCCTCCTCCCTCCCCTTAAAAATCGAAATTTCCTAAATCGCAGATATTGTTTTATTTCTGCTCATGTGTAATCTCCCCATGCGTAATTTCTTCACCATAAGTAATTTGGAGCCGAGTTATACTTACAAAGGTCTGTCCCCCCAAGGGGGGGGGAAAGGGGTAATTTCGATAAATCCCCTTACATTAGGTGTCGGATACACATAAAAAATCCAAGCACCAAAATTCGTGACCACAGATACAATAGATTTCGCAGGACAAATTTAGAGCTAAAAATGGTGTCTCGATTTTGCCCGCTCGTAGCAGCCCCCCCCCCCCCCAAAAAAAAAAAAAAAAAAAAAGAACGAGTTACGCTTACAAACGTATTTTTTACTTTTGACTCTCCAGGGGGGGGGGGGAATGATGGGAATTTCGAAAATGTTGATAGATATAATTTTAAGATGGGTAAAGATTTAAATTTCTACAAAGCACCGTTGAAATCCGTCTAGCCGTTCTCGTGTGATACCCGAAAAAAATAGCGTTATATACATACAGGCACGATGACAGATACACACAGAGACAAAATTTTCTGAAGTCATTTTTGGCTTTCATGATGAGTGAAACGTGAAGATATCGCAAAGTTTTTTAATTCTCACAAATTTACAGACAAAAGTGTGATTTTATTAATATAGATATCTTTAATTTTTAGGTAATAAAATGCATTTTCTTTTACATATGAATTGTGATAGCTTTTATTCAAACAAAGTTTAAAATGTATTTAACCTGCACCAAAGGATAAATAAACTTTTAAAACTTCAAAACGGTTTAATAATAATATAAATAAATAAAGAGCTGTATTCCCTATGTTCTGATACACAAATCTGAGATCATCTGTTGTGATACAAACGCAGCAGAAGATAAAATAATATTTTAAATTTCATCGTTGGAGATCATCAGCAACATTTTTTCAGACTATTTCAAAGCCTTTCACCTCTTTTGTTATAAAACAGTCCGAGCTTTAATACAGTAGAACATCGAACAGAAGCGTGTAGCAGTCATTTCTCTGCATCGAAAAAAGAAGAGGACGCCAGAGATTTTTAAGGCTCTTAAACATTTAGGCATCAAAAGGTACATCATTTATCGTACTACATAAAAGAGATTTTCTGAGATCAACGGCATTCCAGACCTTACTTGAAGTAGTTGTTCATGCTCGGTGAGATAACCGACTCTCTTAAAGCAGTAAGGGCGAGAATTTGCCGACATCCTTGCCGAAAGAAGACTTTTCTTGCTAAACAGATTATGCCAGAAAGAACAATGTGTCGCATAATTAACGAAAAATAACTGGAAATTTTCTTACAAATGGTTTAAAGTACCAGAGTTACATTAAAGCAAATGTACTATTGAGATGGTACGCTGATAACGACCACAGAAGAATTCTGTTTACCGACGAGAAAATTTTTAACGCTGAAGGATCTTTCAACCACCAGAATGATCGTGTATACGAAAGGACTGCTCAAGAAGCTAAAGAGAAGAATAAATGCGTGCACAGAACTCGTCATCCGTAATGGTTTGTTCCGTAATGGTTTGGTGGGATATAAGTTATGAAGGCGTCACAGAGGTTCACTTATGCGAGAAAGAAATAAAAACCACGGCAAATGTTTATCAAGTCACTATCTTAGAACCAATCGTGAAGCCTCTGAACGTAAACTTGTTCAATGGACACGACTGGACTTTCCAACAGGACAACACTACCAACAGCTAAAACGACCTAGCGGTGGTTGAAAGAGAATATGCCAGACTTCATAGAATCCAAAGAATGGCCTCCAGCAGTCCGGATTTGAATCCGCTCGACTATAAATTGTGGTCAGTGTTGAAGTCAAATGTGTATTAAAAACGGCATCCCAGTTTGAAATGTCGCAAACGTTCTTTAAGGAATGCACTGATTGAAATTCCCATGGAAGTGGTGCATGCCTCGATAGATTATTAGTCAAAGAGACTTAAAGCCTGTGTGAAGTCAAAAGGTGATCATTTTGAATAAAAGATGCAATATATTAAATTTAAAGGTAAAATAAAACTTTAAGAAGTTTTAGTTTTAAATTTACTCACAAAGTTTTTTATTTTAATTCCTTTATACTTGTATCAGAACCTATAGCACTTCTGTAGAGCTTTTCATTATCATATAAACTCTCCAGAATATATGTAACCTCCATTGCGAGTTTTAAAATATCGAAGAGCTTTATTTCAAAAACGCATCATTTTCGAAACAATATAGTAAAAAAAAGTTATGATGCAACATTCGGAAAATAAAAATATGACTTTATTTGATTTATGGGAAATAGTCATGTAGTAGTAAAGAATATAAAATGACAAATATATATATATATATATACATATATGGCACACGAAAAAGTAAAAATATTAGAAAGCAAACATATTTATTACTGTCATAAACAACTGTTTTCGAGCCCATGTTGAAAGGCCGTATAAAGTTTTTTTTTTTTTAGAATTATAGAAAAATAAAATTACTAAACCTTATCGCCTGTGCGAATTTTATAAAACACATTACAAATATATAGATAGATATAGATAAAGGTTAATAAGAGTGTTTTGTGTATTTTCATTGTATTTATGGAAAGGAAAAAAATTCACTGTTTGTTACTTTGAAATTATATAAATATTTTTTTTTACGAAATAAACTGCATTTCATATTTTGTTATAACAACATCTTTAGTTTAATATATTAAAAACAGGCGGATAATGGTTAAAATGTATAACTTAATACAAAATTCATTTTATGTGTTTTCAAATTTATTTTATTTATTTATTTATATATTTGTTTGTTGATTCACAATAAAGTTATTGAAAGCATCTGATATATATTTGCAAATTATATAATGCATTGCATTATATTAGGTCCATTAGTGTCCAAATATTCAATATATTACATAACATCAATTTGAGATTGAATTTCATTTCTGGGATATTTAAACTGATAAAATTATCGATTCAATATTTCGTATCAATATATTGCATATTTAAATTTTATTTAAAGGTATTGTAGAATAAAGGATTGACTTATATTTATATATATATATATAATTTTTTTTTTTAAATATCCCTATTGAATATTATTATTTACCTATAAAATATATTACTAGGTAAGTTTCTAGATAAATATTATTACTTGAAAAATTAATTTATCTAGTAATAAATGTGAAAGTCTACTTGTACGTTTGTCTGCTGCAAAATTACATCTCTTTTACGGATTCGAAATAAAATTAGAAGATATGTTCCTTAGCACAAAGAAAGATTCACTACTAGTCAAGATCCGCTTATAACAAGAGGAAGAGGAAAATTTGGAGAAATGTGAATTTTGGAACCACTAGAGTCAGAAACTTGGTACTTGATATGCAAGTTCTTCATTCAAATTCGACGCTTGAAATTTTGTAGGGGAGATTGAGGTACAATGCACCAATTTTAGAAAATTTAGGTGTTTACTCACAAAGTTATAATTTCTCGCTATTGAAAATATGTGTGCATATTACCTGTATATTGGGTCTTATGTGGCACTCAATCAAAAGCAATAATTATGTTTACTTTTTTTAATATAATTTTTTTAATAACAACTGACAAAATGAACCATTGTACCCCGCGGTCGGGGTACAAAGGTCCATGACATGGGGTACTATGGACCACATGTCAAATTAAAAAAGCATACTAATGTAGTACGTTTTTTAATAGTATAAAATGTAGAATATATTACATTTGTTAACCGACTTCAAAAAGGAGGAAATTCTCAATTCACAGCGTATGTTTTTTTTTTTTTTTTTTTTTTTTTTTGTGTTTTGTTAACTCATAACTTCTGAACAGACGATCCGATTTTGATACTTTTTGTTTCGTTGTAAAGATCTTGGTCTGAAATAGGTCCCATTGTAATACCTTTACGATAAAAAAAAAGTACAGGGTGCCGAAAACAGTCAGTCCCGACTCTTTTAACTGCTGAATGGCTGCAGCTATAGTCATAAAAGTGGTATGTAGGCATATAAAATGGGCAAGCGCTATGCGATTCAACCGCCTACAGCGCCACCAGGTAGAAAACAGTATAGTTAGTTTTCCTATATCGGAAACGGTTCTATATAGGGGAAAAAAGTGAATTTCAAAATTGCATTGCATTATCGATAAGACAGTTTGTAGACATTAATGATTTAAAAAAGAACCCTTAAAACGTGCATTTGTTTGTTCACAATTTCCAATTTTGTGCACACTTGAACGACATTGCATACGTTGTAGCGTTATACGTTGTATAAAATTCAAAGTATGGTTATTGTAAGCGATAACATCGACTAACGCATAGACGTTTTAAACTGACTTGAGAAAAGAAGAGTTTCTCAATACAAACCATGTTTCTTATTGCTGTAATTGTTGAAATTTGTTAGCTTATAACGTCGTAAAAAATGCTTTAATTTTAATACTTTTTTTTCTTTTGTAAAGATCTTGGCCTGAAATAGGTTTCATTATGATTTCATTAAGATATAAACAAGTTACAAGATACTCACAAAAGTCCGTTCTCACTCTAACTGCTGAACGCATGCAGCTACACTAATAAAAATAGTATGTAATTATCGTAAAGTGGGCATGCGCTCCTAGATGCGACCGCTTACAGCACCACTGGTGGGAACAGGGAGAAGTTATCGTTTCTATCTCGAAAATAGTACAAGGTACGAAAGAAAAAGTAAATTACAAAGTTGTACAGCATCGTTGATTTAGTATGGAAAAACACCTTGTAGACATAAATGTTAAAAAAATCTTGTTTAAATGTGCATCTCTTTGTTTGCAGTTTTCTACACTGTAATCAAATCAAAAAAACTTTATTTCGATGTTGGAACTTCTGTCCGTCAGCTGCAATGCACATTTTGCTCTTTGTTTGAACTTTACGCTGCGCACTTTCCAGCTTAGCGGGTAATACTTATTCACTATAAAGTTCAATATATGCCTAACAGAATTTTTGGTTACGAATTCAGCATATCCGTTCTTTACGTTTCTAAAGTCTTTTTAATTTAACATATTTTCATTCTATAGGTAGTTTTTTTCTCATATCCGTTAAAGGCAAGAAAAGTGACACAACTGTCTCTCGAGTGGATAATTTTCTATATGGAGATATTACTCTTTTGTTCACATTGGGAGCATTTCATATATTTTTCACTGACATAAATCATTTTTTGAATTATGTCACTTTTCTTGGGGGTTGTGATTTGTAAAACTGCCGGCGAACGTTTACTGATGTTCCGCTATATGAATACATTTTCACTGAAAAGAAAAAAAATATATATATTTTTTGTAATAAAAATAGAACTGACTCCAAAAAGCAACTACTATTCAAACAACTAAAATAAAATAAAATAAATAAATAAATGGTATAAAATGAAACTATAAATTGCGCCTAAAAGTATAAAATAATTTCTCTCGCCAAACAACCTATAAAACTAAAGTTAATCATAACTTTTGAAGTGTGCGCAAAATTAAATAAAAATGATACCTTTATTCAATGCAAAAATCCAATTCTATTCAAAATACATATCTCACATTGTCACCTGCCAAATGCAGCCAAAAACTATTTTCATTCAAAGGAAAAAAATAATCGAAAACTGCAAAAGTTAGCGGATCTGTTGGTATATGGCGCCATTATTGATAGTAAAATCGCCAAATTATCTGACAAACATATTTAAATTTTTAAAGAAATCATGATTATTTTAATAAGGTATATTAAGAGAATATGAAACAATACTCCGTACAATATATATTATGAAAATATACATCTTGCGTGTATATTTTTGCATTATGTTTTGATGCCAAATCCAAAAGCTGCCAAGGATGATAGTTATCAAAGTTATACCAAGTTTTCAGAGGAAACTCTAACTTCGTAGAAATCAAATTGTGAAGAATGTTCACTGTTCTATGTAGATGTTACTAATGGACCAATTGTATACAGCGATAAAATAATAAAGAAAACATGAAAATGGATCATTCGAGACAACAGCATTTATAGCTACCGACCTAAGAACGAACCTTTAAAAACGAATTAAATTTTATTTATTTTTGCGCCGACTTCAATAAATTGCAGTGTTATAGATTGTTTGGCGAGAGAAATTATTTTATACTTTTAGGCGCAATTTGTAATTTCATTTTATACCATTCATTTATTTATTTATTTTATTTTAGTTGTTTGAATAGTAGTTGCTTTTTGGAGTCGGTTCTGTTTTTTTTACAAAGAGATTTTATTTGTTTATGTCTTCGATTCTTACAAATAATGTAAATTAATGAACATTAAAATTAGAAAATGATACGCTAAACAATTTTTGTGTCACTGAAAATCTGATGTTTACTTGTGAAGTTGTAGGGTCTGGCAAAACTCATCATTACTATACTTTGAAAATTTACAAGTGATATAGCAACACTTTCAGGAAAAAAATTTAGATATCTTAATTAAGTTTTCGTTGCATGAATCTCACAAAAACAGATTCTTTATCTTTTATTTCTTTCATTAAACCAACATAATGTAAATCCGTCTTTTTTGTTAAATTTATTTGTATATATATATATATATATATATATATATATTATTATTGCATTATTTAATTTAGTTTTTTATAGCTGTATGATATTTGTAAAAATAAAATAATACAAAGATAACTGAATGGTTTAAAAATAAATAAGAAGAAACCTCAAAGTAAATTGCTTCCTTATTCATCTTTGAAGAGAAAATAGATATAATTAAGGTTAGCTCTGAAATTTTTATATATAATTTATAGCTGACACTTAAAAAATACAGATTTCGTAAATCAGTTTATTATGACAGAGAACTTTTAAGTATGATATTAGCACATAAAGTGTCATTAGATTCCAGAAGATCATATGAAAAATAATGATTTTTTTTATTTATTGTTATTATTACTATTTTATCAAAAAAAGTAGTTGCAGATGTAGACAACAAAACAAGCCTATTATGTCGGAAGATAGTTCAAAGAAAGAGGTATATATATATATATATATATTAAAGTGCCACAACACGATGTGGGATGGACTCGACTAATGTCTGAAGATGTGCTGCAGGTAATTCACACCATAAATGCTGCAGGACAATCAAAAGATCCATAAGATTGCGAGGGGGCAGGAGATCACGTTGCAAGACATCGCAGTTATGTTGAAAAATGTTAATCTATAGCTATTTAAATGGCAAATGGACATCACTAAAGTCAGAAGAGGGTTTCTGGAGCCACTCGGTAACAAATCGCGACCTGTGTTGGTGCAGCATTGTCCTGCTGGAATTGTCGTCGGAGTGCACAAATGATATGAATGATTGCAAGTGATCGGACAGAGAGGCTCCGAAAGCCCATACTAACGATGGTCAGCTCAATAGATCGCGCACTGGCTCTTGTAATACCCCAGCATTCAAATCTGCAGTAATTTGAGGAAGAGTTGCACGTTTGTTATTCTTAGTGATCTCGTCAGTCGTCATTGGTCGAAGATTTGATGGAATGTCATGTCGAAGATTTGACGGTTTACCGGATTCTCGATATTCACCGTACACTCGTGAAATGTCGTATGCAAAAATCCAGATTTCATCTCTACCTCGGAGATGCTATAACCCCTATTTCGTGAGCCAATTATAACGCTATGTTCAAAGTCACTTAAATCTTTATAACCTGCCCTTGTAGTATAAATAATCGATCTCACAGATTTGACAGATTTATGTTATCTTACATAAGCACTGCCAACCGCATCACGTTACTGTAACTGGTTCCATGCCTCTGTTATTTGCATATACACTCCTGTACATGTTTTTTTGCCCTTCAGTCTATATATATATATACTAGCAGCCTTCGCCCGCTTCGCTGGGCACTATGTTTAAAGGATTTCTTTTTAATTGAATAATTGAAACGTTTAAATAAATATATTTCGATCGAATCTGTGGAACAAAACTATTATCAAGACGAATATTCTCGAAAAAAGTAAAATAAAAATGTTAATACTGCGAATATTTTGGAAAAAGTTAAAGCTGTTACTCGTACAGTAAAAGTCACTATTCATTAAATGTTCTAGAAAAGTCCAAAAAATAGTCACTTTTCCACAGGAATAAAGAAAATAACAAAAAATTTTCCAGAGCAGAAATCTTCGCTAGCTCACGAAAAATGTTCTGTCCCTTAGAGTTCAATTCCTAAAGTGCAATCACTCAGTGTAAGTCTCTGACTAACTCTGAATCGCAGTGACTACATACTCTCTCGAAAATCAACTCACTCTCTTTTATAACTTTTGGAGATTGGGCTTGGCGATGACTCCATCGAGAATCCTATGATAAGCTCGAGATCCATGTTCCTGTGTGTCGGAGAGCTTCGAAAGTTCGGGAACCCTTAACTACCATTTTCACCAAATTTGGTCACCCACTCGCCAAGTTTGTCGCCAAGACTGACCCAACTGGAAGTTTGTGATCTGCCCTTTTATTTTCACTTTGCCTGTAAAACTGCTTTCATTTCAACAGCACAATTGATGCAGGAAAATGGCTTAATCCCTTGTATTAATATGCTATGTGCACTATTTCTGCCGTATTTTAGACAACTAATGTTTCTATGGTTATATATATTTCCCATTAAACATTTTTATTTTTATTTATTTATTTAAATACAAATTTGAATTAATTAAATATTTCTGCCCGACAGTGCGCAAGTGCAATCGCACACAGCAGCTCATTTATTTGTATGTCAAATTAGCGCAATGATTGGTATATAAAAAAAATAAATAAATAAGTAAACATTATCGTGCTACACAACTTTATTATATCTCTCCCTTGGCGGCTTTTGAATTTTTGTGTTCTTATTAGCGATGGATTTTTTTTTTTTTTTTGTATAATTTCTTGCATAAAAATAGAAAGCCTATTTTGCTAATACTTTAATCGAACACCTTTTCGTTAATATATAAGAATAATTCATTTTCTGTTTACTTTATTAATGGTTTTTAGGTTTAAAATAGTACTTGCTGAAATAAATTTTCTATTTTGAAAACTGCATTTTTTTTTTCTATAAAATTATCTACTCAGATAAAAATAAATCATTTATGTGACTACTATTTCGGTTTATTTTTATTATTTTTTTTCTGTTTGTAATATTTTTTAATATTTTTTTTTTTTTTTTTTTTTTTTTTTTTTTTTTATACACTATCAAGATTAAAAACGCTTTTGCAAAATTAAACTTCTTGGCGAAAAATGTTCGGTGTACTTCAACGCAAAAATTTAAAAAATCGCCCAAGAGGATTTATAAATAAAACTTATTTTAGTACAGCATATATAAGCATCGTCAACTATATTAGCACTTTATAAATGTGTAAAAAAATAAATAGTAATAAGTGATAACGACGTCAATTTTTGTAAAATGCATAATTTATTTTTTTACTAGCAAACCCGTGCAAAAATGTTCGCACTTTATTTGTTTTCAATATTTACATTTAAAACTCATAAATTAATACCAATTTTACCACTTAACTAAAATTTTATTTTACAAAAAGCCAAATTATTATTAGAACCAAATTAACGCTGTGCAAAAGTGAAACCAAAATCATTCAAAGAAGGGTTAAGGGTTTTAAAATAAAATTCATGCATTTTAATTTTTTGTCGCCATGTTGACGATCACTTCTTATTTCTTTATTTTGGCACAATTTTTTGTTAAATAATAATAATTAGTATCGCCCAGTGGTCGAAACTCGACCATTTTTTTTTTTTTTTTTTTTTTTTTGCAAAGGGAGGCATAGCAAAGTTATTGCCTTGTCCTAAACGGAATGCAATTGCAACACAGCTGCGGCAATTGTTTGCCGATATTCACTCTAACTGAATCAGCAGAGTTTTACTTAATATAACTATTTCTCTCGGTAGATGTTAGCTTTTCCTGAAATGAGAGAAAATCGCAACGTGAAAACGCCCCTTGTTGTGTGATACAGCCCAGAAGCTAATATAGGTACCATGTCAAACCAAGGCCCAACCAAGTATCAAATTCTGTTAAATTAATTCGATTGGTTCATAAAGTACAGTGTTTGAAAAAAAAAAAAAAAAAAAAGATATTTTTCAAAAATGGTCGAATTGAGTTCGGGAAATTTCAAAACGTGTAACTTTATCGAAAACCGAAAATCTAAAACTCTTCTGAATCTTTTATTTTCTACTTATATATGCAGAGGAAAGAATAATAAATCCACTTTTTAAAAAATAAAAATAAGTAGTCAATTTCACTTAATTAAAATGCAAGAATATCTCAAAAAGTGTAAATTCATCGAAAACCGGAAATCAAAAGTTTTTATGTATCTTCTACTTGCTTCTTCTACCCACAAAAGCTAGCAATAAAGACACTTTTTTTTAAAAATAATTAGCCAATTTCAGTTAATTGAAACGTAAAGAAAGCTCAAAACATGTAAATTCAGCAAAAAACGGAAATCGGAATTTTTTCCGTATCGTGTACTTATACATGCAGCAGTTAGTAATAAATCCATTTTCCTTTTATTTAGTATATTAGTTGAATATTTATTGTTTAAATATCACCCTTTGAAATGAAATGTTTATGTTTACATTCGAAACTGGAAGTTTGCCATTTTTTTTTCTGGAGTTTTTTGATTTTAAATTAAACTTTTATCAATTTTACAGAAAATTAACTCGATCAAACACATGTAGACAGTAACTTATATATAACTATACCCAAATATCGGAATTAAAATCGGCAGATAATTTCCGTTATTTTTTAATAATTTTTTACAGAAATACAATGGACGTTTAACATAGAAACTCTTTTTCATGGCTCCATGGACAGACAGTGACGTCATCACTTCGCTTGCGTATAGTGATGCTACATTATACAAATTACTGTGTCTATGGTTTTATTTGAGCTTTATGAAATTGCCAGATTTAACAACTTTCTACTTTTAGGTATTTTTTAATGTAAAGGAATACGTGTATAAAAGGGAAAAATGAGGGAAAATGCATAAAAAATAAATGTATTTTTAAATACCTTCTTGACATCGTAAGAAAATAATATTTGTATTCGCACCTTCCGGCTAACCATACCTTTCGAATGATACCATTTTCAACCCTCTACTCCCAAAATTAATATGTTAAAAAGGGACTACAAATTTTATGCTTGCCTATTAATATATAGATAATTAATAATAATAATGACCCTCATCTGTCATGAACGATTCCGGTAAGACCGCTTCAAAACAAAATCTTTTGGCAGCCATTTTTTTTTTTTTCCGTTTGTTCAATTCAACTTACGGAAACATACATATCACTTTCATACATGTTTTGTATCATACATATTATTATTTATTTCCTCTAAAACCTTGAAAAACTATTAAATTGTAATGTTTAAATATCTAAATTAAATATAACGGATTACTGGCTATTATAAACATGAATCTATAAATAGAATTATGTAACCATGATTATAGGGCAGTTCCTTGTTTGTAAACAAACATCTCAACTTTTATGAGTGGTTGGCAAAAAGGCTTGGGATCTCTTGATTACTTGATTACTACCAACGGAAAATCAATGGTGGGCGGGGCGCGGGAAAGTCGAGCGCGCTTTTTTGCCAACCACCAGACGTCACGAGGAAATGCTCTATGAACAACGCAATGCAAAATAAAAACAAACCAAAAGCTGTTGCCATTCAGAAAATACAAATTCCAAATGGACAAATCTTTAATTCCGAATGAACGACTCTTTGACTGTTTCATTAAAAAAACGCTTAAAATATTTCTAAAACATATGGACAATATTCCTGTGACGTCACCGTAGGTAAAATCGCCGAACACGTGGCCGATATTTTGTAAACAAATTAGATTCAAGATGACATTTTATTGTTACGTATAACATTTTCCTAAATATTTCTGCAGTGAAACTTAATAATAATGTTCAAACAAGAACAAAAGGAAATGTAAACAACTGAATCGAATGATAAAGTTAAGACTATTCCATATCGTAAAATTGCAGAACATTTTATGTATACACACACACACATACATACATATATATAATGAAAAAAAGATTAATAAGAACATTTTATACACACACATATATATATAGACATCAAAGCTTAAATAAATAGAATTTCAATCACTTTAATAAAGGAATTTACTAAATGGAACATCCATTTAAATTTGTTAACATCGCCACAGTTCACACGGCAACTTTTAATATTACATATGTTGATTAATATTAAAGTATATTACTAAAACTGGATTAAAAACAAAACAAAGTTATCACTATATCACTCTTACTTCAATTTCATATAATCTGTAACTCTTAGAAATAATATTGCAAGATAAAAAATTGCAAGCCACAATGCTTTGCTATGGTAGAGTTGAGAATTGTTTACCGAAAACAGCTGATTTTTTATAGTCTCGAACCCAAAGGAGGAATATGGTCCATTAAAGCCTTAAAAATCTTAAATGGACCAAATTCCCACGTTGGGTTCGAGGCTACAAGAATATTAGCTGGATAGGGAAACAATCCTCAACTCTACCATAACGAAGCATTGTGGCTTGCAAATTTTTATCTTGCAATGTTATTTATAAGAGTTACAGATTATATGAAATTGAAGTAAGGGTCAAAGCACGTACAATAGTAAGCAGCTCAACTCCTATGGCGACAGATGTCCTCCCAATGTCGGCCATTACGGGCGGCAAATGTAAACAAACGATGCCGCACTTTATGGTTACCGGAAAAATCTTGGCGTATTCGGTTAATATACAAGTTTACGTTTACATTGTTTTGATTCGTTCTGTTCTTCAGTTCTACGTTCCATCCGAAGCAAATTCTATATGAGCTGTGTTTTTCTTTTGCAAATTTTGTTTAAGTTATTTCAATTTTTATAAATATTTTCCCTTTTTTTTTGTGTGTGTAATCTATTATGGAGCGATACAAAATACAGACATTGATGGATGTAGAATGTACCGATTTCCTGGTAATCAAGAGAGGTAAGTTAATTTTAATTCTGCAACTCAATTAGTAACTAAATTATCTATTATTTTAATAACTATTAGAATAAATGAATACACCTTTCTTTGTATAATTTTCTGTATTATCTACTGTCGAATATCACCATCTTTTAAACGGTATAACTTCAAGTATTCTGTGATTATCTTTTCTATTCTATTTTCTGCTCGCTTTGCTACCTACCTACCTACATTACATGCGTTTGCTCATTTTTTTATTTTCTAAAGTTTCTTGTATTTTGAATGTTGACTTTTCACGACGTAGAATCAAAATTTTAAGGATTTCCTATTAAAACTGCAGTAATTAATTTATTTTTGTTAAGTATGAATGTATATATATATTTTTAATGCAGTATGTACGTATATTTACAATTTATTCAAAAAATCAACAGATTTATCGTTTTCCTTAAAAATCTGTTTAAAAAAATCGTATCTGTTTAAAAAAAAAATACGTAGAACGAATTTTGAATTAGTAGTAATTTTCTATTATACTAATGGTTCAATCATCAACATAAATAGCAGGTAATGAAGCTATTTATTTATTCGTTTAGTTGTTGATGTATCTTCTGTTTCCATATTATGTACAATTAACTAAAAATATTTATTTAATCTGTGCTTATATGCAGTGTATAATCTCATATTAGTATTTCTATATTTGCATAACCGACGAAAAGTTTACATATATAATTAACACTATATTATTTTGTATTCAGATCTCAGAATATATAAAATAAGTGTAATAGTATTAAAACTTATTTCTATATTATTTTCTGCTAAAGATGTACATTGTATGAAAGTTTTAATATGTCTGTTTTTCTCTCCCTGTCTTTAATGACTTGTCTATATTTAATTGATATATGAAATATTTCAAATGCTGCTTACATTTGCATTCAGAGAATCAACTCTAATAATAAAAAAAAAAAAAGAATTTCTTATATACCTAAAATCTTTCATTATATAATGAGATATAAAAAGAATTGAGCTTATTTTTGGTAAGTATTATTTTAATTTTTTGCTATTGATAATATGCTGATTCTTCAAAGGCAAATCAGTAAGCATTCTAAGTGAACACGTGAGTTTAGCCAGGATCTAATCTGATGTGAAGAAAACGCTGATTCTGACCCTGAAGTTTTAGTAACGTCTGAATGAGAATTGGTGTTTTATGCCAGTTTTAATATATTAGCGTAACATATTAAGTTCTCTTTCGGATAACATTGCTCATTCATCTAAAGGGAAGAAAACATTGATGGAGAATTGAAATATTGAAAGATGTATAGAATTTGACATGTAAATTCTGTAAGTACAATTTTGCTTTAAAATTTTGTTTTTCATTATTAACATGCTCATTCTGTAGAAGGAATCAGACGAGTATTTTAAAATATTTGCACATCCTTTAGTTTTGAGCCAAATTAAATAAAGGTAAGTATTACCATTTTCATAATATAATATTCAGGGGTGTTTGTGTTCAGGGTTTACCCCTGATTTCAGGGTTTTTACTCTAACCCATCTGTGTTTTCATATTTCTATAAAGTTATTTTTTCTTTCATTGGTTATTCATTTGTTATGCAGGTGATATGTGAATGTAATGTAAAAGGATTGAGGGCTTCTGGCCTAAATAGTTTGAGTATTATTCGATATTTTGGGTTTTTTCTAATTTGAGGCTCTAATTTTCAGGGTTTTTATCTTTGAGTCACAATCACCCCTGAATATTGAAGTAATTTTGTTGTAAATAAGTAATTTAGGGATACTTACTTTTAAAAAATAGTTTACAAGAATCTAAGCATGTAAGTTTTAATACAATTCCATTACAAAGTAGAATTTATTTTATTTCATGGATTTCATTTTTTATTTTCAAAAGATGATAAATAATTTATTTGAAAAATATTGCATTCATATAGTGAAGGCTGTATCTCATCTCCTGTTGAACATTACAGTATTAACAAAATGTATCAATTGCTCTGTTTTTGTTACTTAATGTTAAAATTTGTGTGGATGCTGTATGAAAGGTGGAGCTGTTATGTTGTAATTTTCCTTATTTATAAATAAAGCTGTATCTCAAAATCTAATGTACTTAACTATACCATTTTTAATTTGTATTTTTAATGAGTGAACATTTGTTTAATTTACACTTTTGAAAGTATCCACAATTGTTTTCCTACATCCTAAAACCTAATAATACCATGGTGATAATATTCTGCATATACAATATACATACTATCCTCCAATATTTAGGTAAAGCCTATATCTCAACTTCTGTTAAACATTACAGTATTAATAAAATGTATATTTTGCTTTATTTCTGTTACTCAGTGTTTAATATGTGGATGTTGTCTGAAAAGTGGTGTTGCCATGCTGTAAATTTCCTTGTTTCTGAAAAAGCTTTATCTCAAAATCTAATGTGCAGAACTACACCATTTTTTCAGTACTCTTGTTTAAATTTATGTGAATATTGGTCAATAGGTGCTGCTGCTAAGTTATAATTTTCTTTGTTTCTGAAAAGCTTTATCTCAAATTTTAATGTACACAACTACATCATTCCCCCCCCCCCTTACTCTTGTTAAAATTTGTGTGTATATTTGCCAAGAGGTATTGCTGTTTTACTACAATTTTCCTTATTTCTGAAAAAGCTGTATCTCAAAATCTAATGTTACTAATTACACTATATTTTTTCTAAGAAATGCTTAAATTTGTCAGTATATCCCTATCGCCTGAAAGGTGGCACAGCTTTTATGAAAAAGCTATAGCATAGAACCTAATGTGCATGTATTAAGGAATAACTTCGATAAATTTTAGACTAAAAATAGTTAATCCATCATGGAAAATTACCAATTTCTGTTTCAATGCGTCTAAAATTGGCAAAATCCAAAATTACTTTTTCTTAAACTTATGGTCACAACAAACTTTTTAATTTTTTTTACTAGAAAGTTTAGGTGGTGGCCAAATACTTTTAAATTTGTTGAGGCCTGCTTGTGGTATTTGGAAATATTATTAGAAAATTATTTTAAAATTTTTGCATTTTTTACAGATATTCAATTACTATTCATATTCATAACATAGAATAACTTTTTTCAATTCTGGAGGTAATTATGAATCGCCATGAATTACATATGTACTTATCATAAAATTATAAGTATGCATGAAATTGTTGGTTTATGATAACATATACTTGAAAAGTTCAATTTATACATTAAACACAGAATTTATTTATGTTATGTCAGGGGTTATTTTATTAAGGCTATTTAGTTATGTCTTTATAAAAGTTAAATTCTTAAGAAGGGCACTTTCACAAAATTTCACTTTATAAAAAGGATCCCACTATAAATTTCTTCCTCCTCTCAAAACTGTTTTCAGCACTTATACTAAATGTCTATATAATTGGGGCTTGAATGAAATGTTATTTTGGTAATAAATGAACATTTTAATTGTTAAGTATAAAATATGAAAGGTAAATATTAGAAAAATACTAAAGGCAAGAACCCTACACAATTATTTTTTTAAGAAAAGGTTGTAAGTAATTCATCATTCGAAAATATTAGTAAATCATTTTCCTTAAGCACGTTGGTTGTTTTTCTGATTTCCCTCCCCTGACCACACCACCACATATTTGGATAAGTTATGCTTATGAGTAAAGCCACTTGACTTTCTGCACTAGTTACAAGATGTTTAAAAGAAATTTGAATTAGTAAATAAACATAAGTAAAAATTATAATATGATTTAAAGTATTTTTTTCTCAAGTTTGTATGTGTATGTGATGAATCGTTAATGCATTTGAATTATTATGTACAATTCTGGGAAAGAACTATAACATACAATTTCCAGCAATGTTTATGGTTTATCAACATATATGCATGATGCCATAGTATATTATCAGGATATAGTAAAATGTATACCAGTTTCATTACACTATTTTTTAAGGAAGTATAAAAGATGAATTCACTTATTACACAATATATATTCAAAATGTTAATACTGGTAAATGGAATATACGTGTATAAGCTAATATTTAACTATTAAAATGAGTAATATATGTAAATGTATTTTGTGAGGGTGACAAACACTGGTGCAGATTTTAAGGGTGACAAGCACTGGTGTCTTTACCTTATAACACTTTTACAGATAAATCAACTACATTTAATGCTTTTTAAAATTAGCTAAACACTAAGTATGTGTTATTTTTAAAAATATTCCATTTGAAAACGGAACCTCATCTAAAACTGATTCATTCTTATTAAATCTACAAAAAGTGTTCATGTAGTATCTCAAATATTTTAATATGTTTTTAAATGGTGTTAATTCATAATTTTGCATTTAAAAACCATCATACTAAACAATCTATCAAAGCAAGCTTTTTATCATTTGTTTACGTTTTCCTAAAATTAAACTTTGTTGTAAAAGTTCAACTTTATTCCATAATTTTTTCTACGGCGTATACATCAAATTTGTACGCTTGAACAGACTCGTTCTTCTTCCGTCTCGCACAACAAGCAACAAGAAACCGAGGTCCGAGAAAAACAACAAACAAAATTGGCGATTAAATCTTGGCGATTTAAGAAAAAGCTAACTTGCCAAATGTGGTACACGTTTTGGCTGAATCGCAATCCTTTCCAACGATTGTTTTTATTTGCCGCCCGACCGCTAATAGCAATTGGCGCTGCAGTAAGCGGACATTATTTTGTATTATGCTGTGCCGCTTAATATTGTACTCGCTTTGGTAAGGGTGATGTAGTGATACCTTTGTTTTGTTTTTAATCCAGTTTTAGTAATATACTTTAATATTAATCAACATATGTAATATTAAAAGTTGCCATGTGAACTGTGGCGATGTTAACAAATTTAAACGGATGTTCCATTTATTAAATTCCTTTATTAAGGTGATTGAAATTCTAATTATTTAAGCTTTGATGTCTATATATATATGTGTGTGTGTATAAAATGTTCTTATTAATCTTTATTCATTATATATATATGTGTGTGTGTGTATATACATAAAATGTTCTGCAATTTTACGATTTGGAATAGTCTTAACTTTATCATTCGATTCAGTTGTTTACATTTATCTTTTGTTCTTGTTTGAACACTATTATTAAGTTTCACTGCAGAAATATTTAGGAAAATGTTATGCCTAACAATAAAATGGCATCTTGAATCTAATTTGTTTACAAAATATCGGCCACGTGTTCGGCGCTTTTACCTACGGTGACGTCACAGGAATATTGTCCATTATTTGTAAAAAGGTATTTTTCCTTTAAATATTTTTAAAAGCCTTTAAATATTTTTATCAAGCTTCATTGTTTATTTACATTGTAAGGTATGATTGGCGTCGAGTTTAGTACGTAAATGCCGCCAGTTGATTTTAGTTTTGAAATTAGTGTAAAGTAATAGTTGGGATAGAATGTTTGGTTAGGCAAGTAAAGGTCATCAGTTGAAATGAGTATTGAACTTAGAGTAGTCTAAGGTGATAATGTCGAGTCAAGGTAAAATGTTCGGTTGAGAATGAGAAAGACCCTAGCTGGATACTGGATATTTTGGCGATGTTGTGGGTGAGATAGATGGCTGGAGGTAGCGAGTAGAGGTGAATTTGGGTTAGCATGGAGTGTCTTAGTTATTGGATAATTAGTTAGAAAATTTGAAAACGGGATCTACGATACTCTTAAAAAAAAGTATTTTGCTAAAATGAAGTGAATCGTTTTTTCTGTCACTGGCTGTCCGTGGATACAAAAAAAGATTATTTCCTATGTTAAACGCCCATTGGATTTTTCGTAAATTATTAAAAATCGAGGGAAATTATTTCCCGATTTTAATCCCCATATTTAGGTATAGATATGTTTTAGTTACCATGTACATGCGTTAGATTAAGTTGTTTTTGTTCTAAAATTGATAAAATTTGAATTTTAAATTTTAAAACTCTAGATTAAAAAAAAAAAAAAAAAATGGCAAACTTCCATATTCCATTGAAAACATAAACATTTCATTTCAAAGGATGATATTTACACAATAAATATCCAACTAATATACTAATTAAAAGGAAAATGATAAATATTCTATCATAATTTGAAGTGAAATTTGTTTTCAAATATTTAAATAAAATATCTGATATAAGATACTAATATGCTGCATCGGAATAGATTTGACATCGGTCATCCTTGGCAGAAAACAAATATATATATATCGCCAAATTATCTGGCGAATATAATTGAATTCCTTTCAAAAATCATGGTTATTTTAAAAACTTATATTAAGAGAGTAATGAATATTATGAAACAATATTTCGTACAATACATATCACGAAAATATACATCAGGCATGTATATTTTTGTAGTACGTTTTTGATCGCCAAATACAAAAACGCCAAGGACAACAGAGTTTTGAAATTTAAAATTAAAATTTTGTCAATTTGACAGCAAAATAACTCAATCTAACACATGCACATGATAACTAATACATATATATAACGAAATATGGGGATTAAAATCGGGAAATAATTTTCCTCGATTTTTAATATTTTTTTACAAAAAATCCAATGGGCGATTAACATAGGAAATAATTTTCTTCATCCACGGACGGTCAGTGACGTCACACTTCGCTTGCGTATACAGCACTTAACAGAACACTGGAATGCGTTGTTGCTGTTGTGCTGTCGGGCATATATTTTTTGTCAACCAGCAGTTTTTTTATTGTCATTCATATTTATTGATCGGGTAGAATTTTTTTAATTTCAGAACGAAAATTATAAAATATGGAAACACATTTTATTTATAAACAAAAATTGAAAATACATTTAAATGATCACGTGGTAACCATCATGATCTAAACATTTTTTTCAAGATTTATCGTTCACATTCCGTCATTTTTGACGGGGTTATATACTAGTAATAATAATAATTCCTCTTTTTATTATACTTTTTATGATTGCGTTTTTTAGTCAATTCATGATAATAATTCATTTTCTGTATTCTTCTTGAAAGTATTGGTAGGTTTTAAACAGCGTTTACAAAGATTCTGATGATGCAAATTTTAAAAATACATTTTTCTATAACAATCTCATCAAATAAATGTCGTCATTATTTCCTTTTAGATCATTGAGTTGAGTCCGCGTGCTTAAATATATTATTTTTATCCTCGCGCATTTTATTAATTACATCACTATCGTATCGTTTTGACAAAATGTAATCGTAACTAGACCACGTTAGAGAAAAATTATATAGATACCATAGAATAATAATAAAAGAAGAAGGAGCGTATATGTTTTGGTTTCGGTTTGTAAAATCCAGGAATGCCGGGTATATAGTTGTAACTATGCTTCAATCTGATTGGTTGGCGAGTTGTTGGCGAGATTTTTGAATCGTCTCGTCTCTCTGCCAATCAGTCAGCAAGGCAGCACCCACAACAAACAGCAATAAACGCGCTGAGGATGGGTGCCCTACTTCAAGGTTGAGAGTAGCTAAAGTAGCTTTCGCTGGCATTTCACTAGAAGGGGTTTGTAAGTATTAGAGAATTGGCGTGCTCCTTCTTCCTTTATTATTATTCTATGATAGATACTTTTTTATTGTTCACGTTTAGATAAAGGTATTTATTTTCCTGTCGGGAAAAAAAAAATGAACTCGTATTTCTTTCTTTTTTTTTTTTTTTCTGGCAACAATTGAATTATGGATAAAATTTAAATGGCTAATTTTTTGCTGTTATTAGCTTATTATTTTCATATTTTTATTAATTATGAGATAACTAAGCAAAAATTCGAAAAGCTGACTTCGATGTGCACAATGACCCTTCGGGGGGCACCTTTGTGTTAAATCACGTGACTGCCCGAGCTACCGTTTACGAGAACAGTGAAATATATATACATATATACAAATATTGCTCACTTAATAGTATAAGATAAAGATAGAACATAGAGACACACATGAAAGATTAACTGCGTAATATTATGCCAAGTATTCTTTATAATATTTTTATGTATATTTTTATTTCTGTAATACAAGATAATATTTTTTTTTTTTCTAAAACTAAAATATGTCCCACTGTGATATCAAAAGTAATCAATAGCATTTGTCTTAAATATAAAAGAATATGCATTAAAACGAAAATTGACCCTTTGACTAGGGATTATAAATTTTAACTTTAAGAATAATTAGAAAAACTAGTATCGTCCAGTGGTCGAAACTCGACCATTTTTTTTTTTTTTTTTTTTTTTTTTTTTTGCAAAGCGAGGCAAAGCAAAGTTATTGCCTTGTCCTAAACGGAATGCAATTGCAACACAGCTGCGGCAATTGTTTGCCGATATGCACTCTAACTGAATCAGCAGAGTTTTACTTAATATATTTCTCTCTGTAGATGTTGGGCCTTTCCTGAAATGAGAGAAAATCGCAACGTGAAAACCCTCTTGTTCGGTGATACAGCCCAAAAGCTAATCGGTACCATGTCAAACCAAGGTCCAACCAAATATCAAATTCTGTTAAATTAATTCCATTGGTTCATAAGGTATAGTGGTTGAACTCAAAAAGAAAGATATTTCAAAAATGGTCGAATAGAGTTCGGGAAATTTCAAAACGTGTAACTTTATCGAAAACCGAAAATCTAAAATTTTTCTGAATCTTATACTAACTTCTTATATATGCAGAGGAAAGAATAATAAATCCACTTTTTTAAAAATAAGTAGTCAATTTCAGTTAATTGAATTGCAAGGATATCTCAAAACGTGTAAATTCATCGAAAACCGGAAATCAAAAGTTTTTCCGTATCTTCTACTTGCTTCTTATACACACAAAAGCAAGCAATAAATCCACTTTTTAAAAAATAAGTAGTCAATTTCAGTTAATTGAAACGTAAGGAAAGCTCAAAACATGTAAATTCAGCGAAAAACGGATAGCAAAATTTTTTCCTTATCATCTACTTTCTTCTTATACATGCGGCAGTTAGTAATAAATCAACTTTTTTAAAAAATAAGTAGTCGATTTAAGTTAATTGGAATGCAAGGAAATCTCAAAACGTGTAAATTTATGGAAAACCGGAAATCAAAAGTTTTTCCATATCTTCTACTTTTTTCTTACTGATGCAAAAGATATGCGCAAACGAAGTGTGACGTCACTGACCGTTGCTGGGGCTAAGTAAAAGATTTTTTATGTTAATCGTCCATTGGATTTTTTGTTAAAAAATAAAATAAAATAAAATAAAATAAAATAAAAATTGAGGAAAATTATTTCCCAATTTTAATCCCCAAATTTGGATATAATTATAAATTAATTATCATGTACATGTGCTAGATTAAGTTATCTTGCTGTCAAATTGACAAAATTTTAATTTTAAATTTCAAAACTATGTCGTCCTTGGCGCTTTTTGTACTTGGCGATCAAAAACGTAATACGAAAATATGCATACCAGATGTATATTTTCGGAATATCTGTTGTATGAAATATTATTTCATACTATTGATTGCTCTCTTAATATACTACGTTGTTAAAATAACCATGATTTTTGAAAGGAATTAAATATGTTCGCCAGATAATTTGGCGATTTTTTTTCCGCCAAAAACGACAGATATTAAATATCTTCCGCTGCAACATATTAGTATCTCATATCAGATACTTTATTTAGACATTTGAAAACGAATTTAACTTCAAATTATGATAGAATATTTACCATTTTCCTTATGTATTAGTTTGATATTTAATGTGTAAATATCACCCTTTGAAATGAAATGTTTATGTTTACAATCGAAACTTTAAGTTTGCCATTTTCTTAACAGATTTAAATGAGCATTTAATAGATAATTTTTGTCAGTCAAACGATAAAAGAACCAAATATTTAAATAAATAAATAAAGTCACTTTTTGTTGCCAAAAGACAAATAACAAAGAACATTTGAAGTTTCAAAAATTAAATAATATATATTATTTACATATTAATACACAAACATGAAATTTATCGTATGGTTAATATCTCTTTAAATTACAGCTGACATAAATCATAAAACATAAAAGAAAGAAATTAGATCATAAATAAATTAGAAAATAAAAAAATGATTTCTCATAAATCAAATCCTTAGGAAATCTTTTTTGTGGTTTCACGGACGGCCAGTGACGTCATCACTTCGCTCGCGTATAAGGATGCTATACAAATTACTGTGTCTATGGTTTTATTTGAGTTTTATGAAATTGCCAGATTTAACAACTTTCCACTTTTAGGTATTTTTTAATGTAAAGGAATACGTGTATGAAAGGGGAAAATGGGGGAAAATGCATAAAAAATAAAAGTATTTTTAAATACCTTCTTGACATCGTAAGAAAATAATATTTGTATTCGCACCTTCCGGCTAACCATACCTTTCGAATGATACCATTTTCAACCCTCTACTCCCATAATTAATATGTTAAAAAGGGACTACAAATTTTATGCTTGCCTATTAATATATAGATCCTGCATTTATCGGTAATCTTTCTGAAACAATTTTGAGAATTTTAATATATAATAAATATATATATAAAAGCATGCATCCATTAAAAGCAAAAAAATAGAGCATCGAATAAATCAAATAATTCTAAAATGGATGGAGCTTTTCAATTGCCGTAATTTTCGGCGACTTATCCATGGATTATAGGATAAAAAGGTTGAAAATGCCCGAGGTGCATATTATATGTTTATGCGTATCATCTGTTGATTATTTATTTACCTGAGCCATGGTTGTAACTTTCATTTTTTATTCTACATAAACAAATAAAAATCCGTAGATTGAGACTAATAGTCCTCTGTCCTAAAAAAAAGAATAAAAATTGATAATTTCGATTACTTACTTTTAACTAAGAATTATTGTTAATTTACAGAGAACATGGATAAATATTTCAGTAAATTTATATAAAACGTTATTACAGTATACATTAAGTAACCCCAGCAAGATAAGTGCCACAACTCAAAAATGTAGTAAAAAAAATATTAAATAAATAAATAAAGAGATATAATACTTTGTCGTATATTTTTTGACATCTTACACGGACGTATATCTAAAGAACAAACTTTCATTAAATTATTTATTTTAATTTATAATTGTTGCCAAGAAAATTAAACTTTAAATTTTACATCTACTTTTTAAGATAGTACACGATCGTGTTTTATATAAAAATCAAATCATTAAATTCATATTTTTATTTATTTTTATTTCATATTATTGCACGCGCACTATCCATTTCCTAATTCAAAATTATTAAAAAAAAACGTTTTCGATATCTCTTGTAACGATACTGATTATTATTAATTTTCTTTTCTTTTTCTTTCAAAAAAAAAAAAAAAAAAAAAAAGAAAAAGAAAAAAAAATTGATGAAATTCTGGCAAAAGCAGAATTTAGTTTAGGACTGAGGGCTATTAGTTTTTTTTTCTTCCCAATTATAACATCGCTTTCAAATTATTCAATTATATTTTCGATAAATTTTAGATTTCGATAAATGTCCAACTATCGAAAAATGATTTCGACAAATGTCCAACTATCGAAAACGACAACGCAAAAATCCCTGTTTGAGACTAATAGGCCCTCAGTCCTAAAAATAAACATAATTTTGATTTTTCAATCTATCGATGGTGCCATCAAACACTCTAATATTCTTTATCCCATGCAGAACTTATAATTTATTTTATTGGGTGTTCAAAAGTAGATACAAGTTTTTGATTAAAATATATACTGTCTGATTTTGTGCTTGATTACAGTAATTCATTTGAAAAGCATCATATTGTCACACAGGACAAATAGAAAAGAGCTATCTGACAAAGATGGAAAACAAAGCTGAAAAAGTGCGTTATAGATAAGGGGAAAAATGAGACATACGCTGTGCCACAATGGCAGCTACATTTTGAAACTGTTTTTAAACCAGAACATAGCAATCTTAAATGACTTTAATATCATATTAAAAATTATAAAAGTACTTTAATTTTAAACGAAGCACAACATAATTATAAAATAAAACAACAGACCTTACTTAGGCTTCATCTTCAGCAACAAGCTTTTCTGGGGAGGATCCTCCCCCTTTGTGAATTGCAACTAGTGTTTGCTGGCACTGGCTATTTATAGTGTGGTAGCGTTGCCAATAATACAGCTAAGATCAATTAAAAAAATAACAAAGATGGGGCAGGAATGAAAAGCCATTCAGATTATTATCTGGTTTAATGAAGTAATATTTACACAATTTTACAATATTTACAATTAAAAGAAATCAGAATCTATAATCGATAGGCCTCATGCCTAATAAAAAAATTTTTTCTAGACCATATCAGGCTCCTGCCTCCACTCAGATCTCCAAGATCAATCTAACTCTTCTTAATTCTCAAGCTCCTCTCTATCCTCTTTTCTCGTCTGCCGTCTCCGGGACTTGAGAGAGGGGATCAGCCCCTGATGCAATCCGGCTCCCGATAGGCTCCTCCGGACTCTAGACCACTCCTAGGACCCTTGCCGGCCAGTCGCTTGACAGTTAGCGTGGCGCCGTCCTGTCTACCACACCCATGGGATGTGCTAGAGTCGTCGGAAAGTCAAAGGAAAGCGTGAAATCAGGATGAATGGTGTCGGAAAAATTCAAAAAGTCATGCTAGTCAACACTCTTTTCAAAAGTCCAGACTTTCCGTCTCGGCCGTCAATCACGTTCATGGGAACTCCAACAAGACTCGGTGGAGGAAGGGGGGTTATCACAACTCTTCCCCCCTAAAAGAATTTCCTTAATACAAAGGAAATTACATCCTGAAAACAGGGCCCCAATTACACTTACCATGGAGAGGTCGAAGCCCCAAAATTTTTCATAAACTTAAAAATAAAACAAAAATTTGACCCATATACTCAGTTTTAAGTGAAAAATTATACTCTATGAGACAAAACCAGAACACACTATTAAAATTCTCACGAGATTCAAATTAACATTACATTCACTTAAACTCAAATAAAATAAAAACATGTAAAATAAGAAAAAAAAAAAAATAATTTATTTTTCTCTAAACCATATTCAATGAATCCATTTATAAAAATTAGGTACATTTATTCCAATTAAAAATTATAACAATATAAAAGAGAAAAAAAAAAAAAATTGTTACTATTAATCCTTAAATTTATTTACACAAGATTTCTCTTTCTCTTTATTGATTTATATTTTCAATCAGATGCAGTCTGCTCAACCCATCTGCATTAGAATGCTTTTTCCCAGGCTTGTGTTCTATCGAGAAATTGTATTGTTGTAAACACAACGCCCAACGAGTAAGACGTGAATTTGATCCCATCATCTTTTTTAAGTACGTAAGCGGATTGTGATCTGTCTGAATCACAAATTTCTGCCCATCCAAATAATGATTCAGTTTTTTTAGGCCATAAACAATAGCTGCGAGTTCTCTTTCGATAGTGCTGTAATTTTGTTCAGCTTTTGAGAACTTTTTACTCAGATAGAGAATGGGGTGCTCTTCTCCGTTTTGAATTTGTGATAAGACTATGCCAGCGCCTAACAAACTCGCGTCCGTCTGCACAATGAACAGCTTAGTAAAATCTGGGGAATAAAGAACGGGACTCCGTGTCAAGTCAGATTTCAGCTCGTCAAATGCCGTTTGACACTCAGCTGTCCACTCCACCTTCTCTTTTCTGACCCTTCCTTTCAGAGCATTTGTCAAAGGGGCAGCCTTCACCGCGTAATCTTTTATGTAACGGGCATAATACCCCGCTGTTCCTAAAAACGCCCTTATCTGCGTTTTCGTACTCGGAGTAGGAAACTCTCTGACCGCTTTTATTTTCACTTCACTGGGCGATCGTTTTTGAGACCCCACCTCGTGTCCAAGAAATTTAACGTGTTTTTGAGCGAAATGACATTTAGAGGGCTTCACTGTAAGATTAGCGTCACTTAGTCTCTGTAATACCTCATCTAAATTCTTCATATGTGTTTCCCAATCCGGTGAAAATATCGCTATATCATCAATATACGGCCTCACGAAAGTTTCCAGCCCTCCCAAAACTTGCGATATTAGTTTGCAAAAATAAAAAGGGGCATTCACAAGCCCAAACATCATTACTTTAGGGATATACACGCCAAATGGTGTGACAAACGCGGCGTATCGTCGCGCTCTCTCAGTTAACGGTATTTGAAAATAGCCCTTCGTTAAATCCATCACGGTGATGAAATTTGCCGCACATACTTTCTCGACCGTTTCCTCAACATTTGGGAGTGGAAAAAACTCTGTTCTAGTCTTACAATTTAATCTTCTATAATCGACGCACGGACGCACATCCTTTCCTGGGACCTCTACGAGAATCATAGGGGACGTATAATCAGATTGCCCGACTTCAATCACTCCCAACTCAAGCAGTCTTTGAATTTCTTCTTTTAAAATGGCCGTTTGTGTTGGAGACATGCGATAGGGCTTAGCTCTTACCGGAATGTCATCGTTCAGCACAATATCCATTTCTATTAAATGCGTTTTCCCTGGGTCAGTAGAAAACACTCTTTTATGTTTCTCAATCACCCTCCGAAATTTTTCTATTTGAGCCGGACTCGCCCGACACTGTATTTCATTTCCATTAACAATTTCATCAAAGTCTATCTGAGTCGGTTCTGCTAACGGATAAGGAATTTCGGACTCGTTTTCCACTAGTTCCTCCGATTCTTGGATTATAACGTTAACAAATTCGGGTCTACTGAAATAAGGTTTAATGAGATTTACATGATAAATTGTGGACTTGTCTCTCCTATCTGGTAGGTCAACAGTATAATTTGTTTCCGATATTACGCCTGTTATTGTACCCGGGCCTATCCAATTCACCGCCATTTTATTGGGTTTAGATGTAGCTAACACTAGCACCTTATCTCCCACTCTGAACTTTCTCGAAACTGCATTTTTGTCATACCATGCTTTTCTTTTCGATTGTTGTTCGCCCATTCTTTTCACAGCCAATTCTTGACAATGTTTCAAACGGTTTACTAAATTTAAGATGTAAGCCACTACGTTTTGATCCGTGCCCCCAGGATCTAGCCAATTATCATAAACTATATTTAACGGCATCCTCAGATCCTTTCCAAACACTAGTTCCGCAGGACTAAATCCCGTACTTTCGTGTTGCACCGTTCTCAACGCGAATAAAGCCATCGGCAAATTTGCCTCCCAATCCCTTCCGTTCTCTAAGCATAACGCCTTTAGAACTCTTTTCAACGTCGCATGAAGTCGTTCAACGACATTGCTTTCCGGATGGCAAATAGAACTGTGCCTAACTTTAATCCCGAACCGATTAAAAAATTCCGTGGTTAACTCGCTCGTGAAAGATTTTCCTAAATCGCTTTGAATTTCCTTTGGGTATCCTGTCTTAGCAAAAATGTGTAATAACGCATCAATCACGGATGTCGATGTAATATTTTCAACGGGTATCGCATCCGGGTATTTAGAAGCTACACATATCGCCGTAATTAAATATCTATTATTTTTAACACTAACAGGTAAAGGACCCACCGCATCTATATTTAATTTTGAGAAAACTTCTGAAATAATAGGCACACATTGCATCGGATGTTTTTTTTTATCACGATTGTTTCCTACCCGCTGGCAAGTATCGCAACTCTGTACATACTTCTCAATATCTTGATAACAGTTAGGCCAAAAATAACATTTCAGAACCCGATTTTTTGTTTTTGTAGCCCCCAGATGACCCGACACTTCGTCGTGACATAATGTCATAATCCTTTCTCTAAACACTTTTGGAACACACAGCTGAGTTCTAACATCTCCGCGTTTCGATGCCGAAATCCTTACTAGTCTGCCTTTTCTGATTTCAAATTCTTTATCATTTGGCTTCCTTGCCCTTTCCCAAATAGATTTAAGCGACTCACATTTCTTTTGCTCTTCGCAGAACTGGTCAGCTGTTACTTTTTCTAACTCAAAACTTTCGCCTGCGGGAAGGGGAGGTATTATTAAGTCCTCCTCCAATTCCTTTATCGGTGTGTCAATCATCGAACTCCCCATTTCTCTTTCATTGGGAGGGGGTAAATCTGAGCCCCTTTCAATCTCGACTTCTCGTACTCTGCTTTGTTCAGCCTGACTTCGCGTAATAACAGCATTTACAACTTCTAGATTTTCTTGGGGTTGATTTAAAAGCTCTGCAGTTTTATTTCCCAATAAATAATAATTTTGCGCTAAATTTTTGGGTCTAACGGCTGCTTTCGTCACTATTCGACCAAATTTTCCTTCCAGAGTTACGCGAGCCAAGGGGAAACATTTACAAGCTTCGTCGATTGGTGACCGCAGCCACGTCACTTCGCCTAAAAAGTCCTCGTTTTTTACCCAGCTTCGATCGCAGACATCTATTCCGGCACCTGTGTCTCTGAGGAAAGTGCGTTCGACCCCATTAATTATAGCTTTATCCATATAGGGCCTAAAACACTCAGCTAATTCTACACTTGCACCTACATGATTTATAACTTCGCTAGCGTTTTTCTTTTTTAGTTCTAAACACTGAGGTCCTATGTGACCGCTCTGTTTACAGTAATAGCAAATAACTTCTCTTTTCTTATCAAAATTTGGATCGCGATTTCTCTCACGATCAATCTCCTTTTTCCCATAATTTTTAGATAGGTTTTCTTTTTTTGAATTCCCCTCAGGTGCCTTCTGCTCCCTATATGATTTGCCTCCCGTGAATTTATTAATTCCGAACTGACGTCTCTCATGAATTTTTGATCCACTTCTAATGTGTTCAGAACGTATACTTTCGTACATATCACATTTTTCGGCTAGTTCACTCGCTGATTTAAAATTATCCCATTCATCTAGGTATTTATCGCGGATTTCTAAGGGAACCCTTTTTTTCAACTGTTCTGTAAGAATAAGTTCTTTAAGCGAATCGTAGTCTTTTACGGCTACGGTCTCTAACCAGTTTTCCATATAACCCCTTAATTCGTAAACAAGGTCCGACCACAAAGCAAAGGGCTTACGAGTATGTTCTTCGAATTTTTTCTTTAATGCATTTGCACCTAGCCTATATCTTTTTAACAATAATTTTTTTATATGTTGGAAATCATCGGCTTTTTCAGCTGGTTCTTTTATTAATAACTCTGCGATTTCAGTTGGAACCAAAGTGAACAACTGAGAAACCCATTTGCTTTCATCTAAATTTTCTCTCTGAGCCTGACGCTCGAAAATCATTAGGAAAAGAGTTATATCCATAACTTTTGGATCAAATTTAGGTACAACATCTTTTAAATTCACTTTATTTACAGGCGTGCAATCTAAACCGGAGCCTCCCGAATTTATACTAACGTTTTCTACAGCGCCCTGTAATCGTAATTTTTCTAGCTCAAATTCCCGGTTTTCTTTTTGTTCTAATCTTTCCTGTTTTTCACGTTCTATCCGTTCTTCTTCCTGTCGAAGAATATTTTCCAGGAAGATTTTAGCTTCTTTTTCGGTGTAATCCGGCGCTTTTAATATAGCTTGTCTCATCACCTTGATCCGATCTTTTTCTGACACATTTGTGTCAAATTCCCTAGCTAACGCTAATAAAACAGTGCGATTTTGACCGCTAAGGACATCTTCAAAATTAGACATTTTGCCCGAAATAATAAAATTAAACTAGCTCCTAAATTTAAAAATTTTCTAATTCTGTACTTGAATTTAAAATTACACACCAAATATCATACAATACAATAAATACATAGAAAAGAGAAATATCAACTTTCAGCACAATTTTTTCAATTATCCCAGATATAATAAATCCCACTCACATTAATAGCAAGAAAAATAAATTATGACTGATTTCCCAATTAACAAATCCCGTTAATTTCAGTGCTAATTTAATTTATTTTTATATCCGATAATTTTAACAGTGCAAATATTTTCCAACTTTAGCAATTTCCGCTAAAGTTAAATAAAATTCTCATACTTTTCCTCGATATCAATTTACCTAGTTTCCTTTTGACACATAAGTTCAAAATTCAGAAATTATTAAAAATTTCGATAGCATTAAACTCTATTTTTAAGTCAATTTTAAAAACAAAATAACAACTAATATTGTCTCTAAAATCAGAATATAATTTTTCTGTTTACAACTGAGTTTCTCGCGATTAATTCTTATATATCAAAACTAGTAAGTTGATTTCAAAATATATTTTAAAAACAATTTAAACATAATTAAAAAATACAAAAAATCAATGCAATTTAAATAAATGTTACCCTACTCTACAACATTGACGTATCTAAATACTTCATAAAATTTGACATAGATAAAAAATTTCCCAACTTTTAAAACCTACGACAATTTTAAATTAAAATAAAACGATTAATTAAATGACCTCTCCGTAGTAAAGAGAATGGGACTCACCTGTTTTTGTTGACATCTCGGAGAACTGGAACAATGAGTCGTCACTTGTCCTTCTCGGCTGTACGTCATCAACAGGAGCGATGTTTCATCCAAACTGCACACACGTATCAAATCTTTTACTGTCAACGTCGAAGAGTGGCATTGGATCATGAACTTTAACAGTAGTTCAAATGGATCCTACAGCTGCCACCAATTATCTTAGCTGTGAAAGCGTTGCCAATAATACAGCTAAGATCAATTAAAAAAATAACAAAGATGGGGCAGGAATGAAAAGCCATTCAGATTATTATCTGGTTTAATGAAGTAATATTTACACAATTTTACAATATTTACAATTAAAAGAAATCAGAATCTATAATCGATAGGCCTCATGCCTAATAAAAAAATTTTTTCTAGACCATATCAGGCTCCTGCCTCCACTCAGATCTCCAAGATCAATCTAACTCTTCTTAATTCTCAAGCTCCTCTCTATCCTCTTTTCTCGTCTGCCGTCTCCGGGACTTGAGAGAGGGGATCAGCCCCTGATGCAATTCGGCTCCCGATAGGCTCCTCCGGACTCTAGACCACTCCTAGGACCCTTGCCGGCCAGTCGCTTGACAGTTAGCGTGGCGCCGTCCTGTCTACCACACCCATGGGATGTGCTAGAGTCGTCGGAAAGTCAAAGGAAAGCGTGAAATCAGGATGAATGGTGTCGGAAAAATTCAAAAAGTCATGCTAGTCAACACTCTTTTCAAAAGTCCAGACTTTCCGTCTCGGCCGTCAATCACGTTCATGGGAACTCCAACAAGACTCGGTGGAGGAAGGGGGGTTATCACAATAGCCTTGTTTCCTCCTTGTAGAAGGTAGCGCCACTGCGAATCAATTTTGGAAGATTCGTGGTCATTAATGGCGCTGCTATCGCTAATGATCTCAACGCTCTCACGGAAAAATGCATACGTATGATTATTACAGTTGGCCAATTTTTCAACGTCTTTAAATTCTATTTTTATTTCATTTTCGCAATATGCTTTGGCTAGCGCGGTAGTAGAGCGGGCAAATTTAATGTCGTTTTTGCTACGTTTTAAACGCAGCAAAAATATACATTCTCAATACCCTATAACCAAGGTACCACAAGTAAAATAAAAAATACTGACAATAAATTCAATTTAAATATTCTGATTAAACCCAACCCGAACATCTTTCAAATCATAAGAAACGGCAAAGATATTATCCCCCCCCCCCTTGAAACCGCAGGAGTTTATAGAATCCCCATAGAATATCCCGACAAAAGAAAAGAAATCTATATAGGAGTCACCAAAAGGAAGATAAAGACACGTCTCAAGGAACACGAAAACGACATTAAATTTGCCCGCTCTACTACCACGCTAGCCAAAGCATATAAGGAAAGGGCATGTTTACAAACAAACGCTCCGTCAATCAATCTTTGCCACTCTCGAGTGGCAAAAGATCAATCTCTATTGGTGGAAATACCAATGTTTTGCCACTTTACCCAAAATTTGACTGCGAGTGACGTCACGTGCCCTTTCCTTATTGCGAAAATGAAATAAAAATAGAATTTAAAGACGTTGAAAAATTGGCCAACTATAATAATCATACGTATGCATTTTTCCGTGAGAGCGTTGAGATCATTAGCGACAGCAGCGCCATTAATAACCACGAATATGCCAAAATTGATCCGCAGTGGCGCTACCTGCTACAAGGAGGAAACAAGGCTATAAATAGCCAGTGCCAGGAAACACTAGTTGCAATTGACAAAGGGGGAGGATCCTCCCCAGAAAAGCTTATTGCATGAAGATGAAGCCTAAGTAAGGTCTGTTGTTTTATTTTATAATTATAAAAGTATTTTAACGTTTCTGTAGATTTTACGGTTCGTAATTTTACTTTTTATAGCAAAGGTACCTATTGGCTCAATTTGGTTTTCATTTTCTGTCCAGTGACAGATTATCCGCGGATAATTTGTCAATGCGGATTATCTATAAATATTTTTTATAAGCTGTTAAAAAAAATAACAGCTTCGGATTATATGCCACAGCTTACTATACACGGAAAATTAGGGTAAATGTCGAAAATTTATTTAATCCTCTGTTTGCGTTACAAATTATACGTAGAGATAAAGAAGAAAGAAAAAAACATTCAAATTGAAATATATTTATTGAAGTTAGCATATTTTTAAAAAATAATATAAATACAAACCCGAATTAAACTGTTGAAAATAAAAATGATTTTCAACGACAATGCTTTTAGATTTATTCAGGAAGATTAAGGAATTAAATTTGAATAAAATTATTTCTAAAATCATATACCATAGTAATTTTCTGAAACAGTTATACAATTACATAAATAAAATATTTCTAGTATTGTTTTATTGTTTAAATTATAATATATTTATTTTTAAATATTATAGAAAATAGTATAAAATTTGCATTTGTTACTGAAATTTCCTAATTATACTAAATAAAATTTGTAAACGTAATGTTATGTCATTAAAAGATTAAAAAACATCTGTGTGTGTGTGTGTTTTTTTTCTTTTTAATGCTAAATAATTTTTCAGCGTTATAAATTAATTTTTTAATGACAATAAAAGCTGTGCCAAGAAGTAATTTTTGAATAATTCTCTATAATAGAATAATTGTCATTGCTTTGCATTTTCAGTAAATATCAACAAATGAAAAATATTGAAAAGAAAAATGGTAAAATTAATATTGGAAACAGAAATTTAAATTAATTAATTCGTTGATTACCGAATATATATAAATATAGACATTTTTATTTCCATTTAAGTTTTCTTCAATATAACTATTTCACTATGTATAAACTTAGTGATGACAAAGTTTAACAAAATAATAATAGAAATAATAATAAAAAAAAATCTACAAAAAGCCTATAAAAATTTTTCTATAGTTCCGCGTACCAAAATGTATTTTGAAATAGTACCCAATATTGAGTAGATATTTGTCGTCTAAAGAATAAATTGCTTAATATACTAACTAATTTTTAATATAAATATACCCGAGAAATTAATGTATATCCTTTAATATACGTACGTATATATGCATACTAACAGGGTTTGACCACTTCGTTCGACACTATATATAAATGCGTCTTAAAATTCCACATCATTGTTAATAAAATCTAAAAAAAAAAAAACATTGAAATCAATTTAAACTGAATATCAATTTTCCGCTGTGTTCGGTAGTGGTTTTTCAGTGGTTCATTCATTCCAACTTGAGGAGTCTGAGTCCTCATTATCTTCGGCAGCGACTTCCCGCTTTCTTCCCTTCCCCCTCCCCTGCAGTTAAGTTAAAAGTTTCCCGAAATTCCATCAAAGTGCATATTACGTATACACTTAATCAACACCCCCCCCCCCCCAAAAAAAAAAAAAAGCCATTTGAAGGTAATTTGAAGCAGATAAAATTTCATACCGTGTTTTTCCTCCACCGTCAAAACGAGGGTGGGTAATTTCTCAAAATCCTTTAGACTGCGTGTTGCTTATACATAACCAACCGACGCATCAAGAAATCTCTTTACTGAGAGAATCTGGAGCAGAGTTATATTTGAAAACGTGTTTTTACCTCAACCCCCGCTCTTAAATGGTGACAAGGGGAAGGGGACGGGGAATTTTATAAAATCTCTTTACTACGTGTGGGATATGTGTAACCTGGATAAAGTACTACGTCAGAAACGCCAAAGAAAAATATTTGAGATGCATACAGCTGTTTCAGTAGCGTTAAGCATACCGTCTTCAGTGCAGAAAGAATTCTGAGTCTGGAGAAGTGCTCGTATATATAGGAGAGGGACCAAATTTAGTTCATCCAATAGGATTACGGGAAAGGTGGGAAGTGTGGCCAATAGGAATTTAGGAATGTTAGCTGCGTAAACAGTAGAAAAATTAAGAAAATGTGGACTAAATGTAAAATTATCAACAATCAGATAAATAGGGAACAGCGAAATCACGATTTACAAGGTTTTTAAAATTTCTATAAATATGAAAAGCTTCAAAGAAATCGATTTCATGAATGGATTTAGGTCTTGTTAGAAATTTTACATTCAGTCCACATTTTCTTAATTTTTCTACTGTTTACACAGCTAGCATTCTTAAATTCCTATTGGCCACACTCCCCACCTTTCCCGTAATCCTATTGGTTGAACTAAATTCGGTCCCTCTCCCATATATACGAGCACTTCTCCAGAATCAGAATTATTTTGCTTAAGACTACCGAAACAGCTGTATGCATCTCAAACATTTTCTTTTTTTTGGCGTTTCTGATGAAGTAGTTATTTATCCGGGTTTTTAATATTCCAGCGCCAAGTCTACTGTTATTAATATGCATAACCGACTAAACATCAAAAATTGATTTTCTATAATAGTTTGAAGCAGATTTAAACTAGAAAATGTGTTTATTGTTCCGCTTTTTTACGGGGAGGGTAGAAAGTAATTTCGCAAAATCTCTTTGTAGTGTGCGTATTGGGTACGCATAATCGACACATTCAAAAATCGCTTATCTGAGACGATTCAGACAGAGTTACTTGTGAAAACCTGCTTCCCCCCGTATTTAAAGGAGGGGAGAGGGAGAGAGTTCACAAAATCACTTGTATGTACATACTGGGTACGCATAACCAAACTACGCATAAAAATTAATCTTATTAAGATATTTTGGAGGAAGGTTATGCTTAGAAATGCGTTCATCCCCACAACCCCAAGAGTGGAAAAGGGAGAATTCCGTAAAATCCCGTTATAATAGGTGTCGGAAATATATAAACAATTTATGCACCAAATTTGTGACCATAGCTCCAACAGACTTTCCATTACAAATTTAACACTAAAAGGGGAGCTCGAATTCGCCCCTTAATAACTACTACCCTAATAAAAAAATTGAAAGTCACAAAAAACCAAAAATTGCTTTTTGGAAATATCCTAAAGAAAGACGCGTGGCTGTTCTCTGCATCTTTGCACCATTTTCGGTAAAGCTCTACTAAAATAACGGAAATTGCGGAATTTCCCCGAAAATCTACTTTTCCCCACTCCTTCCTTAAAAATCGAAAATTCCAAAATCGCGGAAAATGTTTATTTATTTACTTTATTTATTTTTTATTTTTTTTAAACTCAGTCTAGTTTCTCCATGTGCAATTTTTTCGCTGTTAAATAATTTGGTGTCGAATTATGCCTACAAACGTCTTTTTACTTCCTTTCCTTCAGGGAAAGAGGGGAATTCGTAAAATCCTGCTGTTGGTGTCAGATACATATAAACAATCCATGTACGAAAATTCGTGACCGCAGCTCCCATATATTTTCCAAGACAAATTTAGTGCTAAAACCGGTGGGGAGGGTCTCGAATTTGCCCCCTCGTAATTTACACCCCCCCCCCCACCACAAAAAAAAAAAATAAATAAATAAAAATCGAAAATCTCGAAAAAACAAAAATGGGTTTTGGAAATTTTCTTACATAAATATATAAGAAAACTCATGACTCTTTTCAATATCTTTGTATCATTTTCGGTAAAGCTCTGCTGAAAAATCGGAATTTGCCAAATTTACCCCTAAAATCGATATTTGCCCTTTCCTACCTCAAAAATCGAAAATTCCAAAATCGCTAAAAATGTATATTTATTTGTTTATTTAGTATTTATTTTTCTACTCAATCTACTCTCCCCGTGTGCAGATTCTTCATCGTGAAATAAATAGGATTTTACCTCCTACCCTTCAGAGAGAGAGGGGGGGGGGGTTCGTAAAATTCCATTACTATAAGAGTCGGATAAACGATCCATGTACGCAGCGTGTGACCGCAGCTCCCATATATTTCCCAAGACATATTTAGCGTTAAAGGATGGTCTCGAATTTGCCCTCTCGTGACGCCCCCCCCCCTCCAAAAAAAAAAAAAATCCTCAAATCTTAAAAAAAAAAAAAAAAAAAAAAAAAAGGGGGGGGGGTGGAAATTCCTTAAGAAGGCGCTATCCTAAAGAAGGCTGTTTTAAACATCTTTGTCTACGTTTTGGTATAGTTCTACTGAGAAATTCGAAATTTGCGAAATTTCCCCCCGAAAATCGATTTTCCACCCCCTTAAAAATCAAAAATTCTAGTACCGCAGAAAATGTTTTTTTACTCAAGTCTAGTCTCTCCATGTGTGATTTCTTCACCGTGAAGTAATTTGGAGCCAAGTTATATTTACAAATGTTTTCGCCTCCTGCTCCCACCCAGTGGGAGAACGAGGGGAATGATTGACGTAAGTAACTCTCTGACGCCACTCGACGTCATAATGAGGGTTTTCTTAAATTAACCTATAGGATTCTTAACTTAGCCCACAAATAGTGGAATATAACCAATCATAGCGCAGCTTTTCCCCACAAACTTTGGAAGCTCCGCTTCCTTCTAATCGCCCATTTCGAAAAAGTTGATAGGTATAATTTTAAGTTCGGTACAGACTTAAATTCCTACTGAGGGTGGATGAATTCCGTGGATCCGTTTTCATACGATACCCGGACAAAAATAGCGTTACAAATATACGGACACAATGACACATACACACAAAAAAAAAAAAAAAAAAAAATCTGAAGTCATTTTTGTCTCTCACAATGTGTGAAACGTGAGGACATCGCAAAGTTTTTTGATTCTGAGAAATTTACCAAAAAAATGTATTATTTTATGAATATAAATAAATATAATTTCAGAGGATGGCTGTTTGGGCTTTCTTCAAGTTGTTTTAATCAAGGAATTTTAACTATCAAACTGAAAAATAAAAATGTAACAAGAAAATTGTATTTTTGCTGTGTGTATCAGTATTATTTTTTTCTACGCTGTTATCATGTTACTTGGTTGTGAACGATTCTATTAAAAGATACTCTAATTTTGTTTTGTCCTATATTCATCCTGTTCAGAAGACTCTATTATTTAATCAAGACATTCTATTCTTTCATTAGAACTATCTCAGTGCAGGAGTGGTTGCAATATGCTCTTCTTCCAAATTTAACGGAACTTTGATTTCACCTACAAAAGCACATTTTTTATTGTCGCGCGCTTATTACTCACTAGTTGTATAATAAAATGTAATTTCAAACATAAGGAGCATCTTAAACGCTCTCTCTTTTTCATTAATTCAAATATATATCATTTCTTATATTGTAATATTATTATTTAATTAAGAATTATTTATTGATAAAATTACAAATTTAAACGAGTCTTCTTAATAAAATAGAACATACACAATACATAGTTACTATTAAATGCGACATAAGTATGCGACTGTAAGTATATTACAGAATCAAGCGAAGTCAACAAGAATACTTCATTTGTATAAGAAGTTGCTGATTACGGATTTACGTGAATATCCAGCTAAGTGGATCTAACTGATTATTAATTAACAATCATGTTTAATATATTATATTTGTTTATAAAATATATGTTGTACTTATAATTAAGCATTTAACGTTTAGTGAAATCTTTGAGTAGTAATTCTTGTTTATTCCGAGAAAAACAAATAAATGATTTCTATTTGATTCTATATATTTTTCAAATGTCTTTTTTATATTTTATGAATACGATAAGTCATCATTATGTATATACGGACATAGTAGATAATATTTTGAAATATAATATATATGATTGATTTAGTTTACATAAAATTTATTTATAAATATCAACAATTATTTTAAATCCTGATATATATGGTTTATGTAGTTTGTAATCTTTTTTTTTTTTTTTTTTTTTTTTTTTTTTATTATTATATAAATGTCAATAATTATAAAATAATAATTTATTTTTCCCTTAATGATATAAAAAATTCTATTTTAACTTTTCTTCCTTTCTTATCATATAATCTTGTAGAGGATTTGGAGAAAGTTGGGCCTCCGACAAATTAGTTTAACTTCTGTACCCATCTTAAATTGTAGTAGCCTCTGTTCTTTTTTAATGTTATTTCAGTTTTATATATTTGGAACTTGTCCTTCTCTGACATAGTTTTCAGTTCTTATATCAAATATATTGTTAGGAATTTGTAAATAATAGTCGTTCTTTTCATGTAATACCATTTTAAAAGTCTTGGCCAGGTTATAAAAATGTTAATTATCTGTGTTTTGCGTTGATTTGGCGTTATAATAGTCGATTTTCCTTTAAAAGGCCTTTAAAAAGTTTCACCAGGTCAGTTAATGACCTTGACGACAAATTTGGAAAGTTTATCGCTTTTTGGCGAGAAATTCTTTATTCTCGATAAATCGATTACCTAACAAGGAAACATTCAAAAGGTGTCATCTTCAAAAGTATTGAAAAAAATATGTGTTATTCTACTCTTCATAAAACACCAGAAAATGAAAAAAATATCGGCTGAAATTAATTACAGAGACCACAAAATATTATCAAAATTAAGCATATTTCGCGATTTAGCGCTGTTAGGCGATAAGTTTGCTAGCACCGAAATTGCCGTGTACGAACAGAACCGTGTTTTGCTTTTCCGCCAAGTACTCAAAATCAATCGCCTAGCAGTGTGAAATCGCCAAATATGCTTAATTTTGATAATTTTTTGTGGTCGCTGTATTTAATTTCAGCCGATAATTTTTTCATTTTCTGGTGTTTTATGAAGAGTAGAATCACATATATTTTTTTCAATAATTTTTGAAGATGACACCTTTTGAATGTTTCCTTGTAAGATCTAAATCCAATACTTCAAGAAATACGAGAACATTCTTGAAATATACTAAGCTATATAGATGGATCCCCTTCCGGTCTCTGATTTTTTTTTCAAGCCAAGTCCAGGGATGGAACACGGGCGCAGAATTCATACTGGAATTTGCTTATGAAATTTCTTTACCTATAATATCGTTGATTTAACAAGTAGAAAAATTTCTTACATTGATAGTGGTATGAATTCTGCGCCCGTGTTCCATCCCTGCAAGTCATTGTGGTATAAAGAGCTCTGCTTCACCAAGCCTATTTTACTGAATACAGACAGTGCTGTGTGTGTTATGCTTATAATTCGCTTTATACTGTTATTCTTATGTTGTCAGCTATTATTTAAGCTGTGTTTTCTGGCGAAATTGAATCTGATACTTGGTTGATAGACTTTTAATCTTTTGGAATATTCTGTAAGTAAACTTTTAAGCTGTAAAGTAACACTGTAATTGATAGTTTGTTTGATTGGTGGTTAATAATGATTGATGGTTAATTAAATGATCGTTAATTGATGGTTGATAACTCATTATGATCTTCGTTCGACGAATAATAGTTTCATTTGATTTCTTCTTAGGATATTATTTTTAAATTAGTGTATAATATTGAAAATTTGAAAGTATCTTATAAAAATACAGAATTTGTATATAAATATTCAAGCTTGATAATTAAAAGGAAATTATGCATCCTTTAACATAAAAAAGAACAGATTTTTATGATATTTTTACTGATTACTTTAAAAGTTTTACCTACCTATTTCACAAGAAGCTAATTTTAAAGTTTATTTTAAAATAGAAATTTAGTATTTGCACAGAAAAAAGTATATATATATATACATATATATATATTCCTATGTCATATTTTGCACTTGTAATAGTAATGTTTTTAAAATAATTAAATATATACAGTCGATTCTCGTTAACGTGAATCTCAAGGGGGATAAAAAAAAAATTTCATGTTATCAGTAGTTCATGCTATCAGTAACTAATCTTCACATAACTAAACGTATCTTTATTTTGACGGGGATTGCGGAAACAGTTCATATTAAAAGTAATTCACGTTAACAGTGTTCACGTTAATGAGGTTCGACTGTTTTTATAGAAAAGTATTATAATTTCGTATGCACATATAGGAAGATTTTGTAATGTAATATTTTTTTACAACCACAAAATGCTGTTAAATTAACTCCATATTTTTACCCAGATAATTTCACGCATGTGCAAATCAATAAAATTGGTGATTTTAGCTGTTAGTTTTTTAATGCGTGGAATGTTTATAGAAAATGAACTGCATGGTTTGATTTACTCTATTTTTAATTACATTTTTATACAAAGCTTAAAAGTTTTAATAACCTTACTTCATCTCCCTATCTGTCAACGTTTTTATTTTCACGGATGTTTTTAGGATTTTATAAAATAATTGTTAAATTTATTTATTAGTGACATCATAAGCACTGCAATGTAAATGCTTTTCTATAACATTAGAAAGTGCAAAAAATGCATAATGGAAATGAAAAGGCACCTTCGGCAGTTTTCCATAGTAATGGATATTTTGTTTTGGTTCGGTAAATGAATCATTAACGCACTGTTAAAAATGAAGTTCTTAAAAATGAGTAATATTACATACTCATTTTGAAATAAATAAATTGGTTTAAAAAAGGAAAACATAAGTAGTTGTCTCATTTACGAAATATCGCATGGTTTCAAAATAATAACTGTTCACTTCATAATTTATAATAAATATGCTGAAATAAAAGAAGTTTTTTTAACAAAATTTCCATAAATTTAAACAGAAAAAGTTAAAACATAAAATCTATTCCCTCAAATCTCCAGAACTACATTTCATGGCGGTTTCACACTCGTTTCGTAATGGATACTTCAATGAGAATGCACATTTGAGATATGTGGATTCACGATAGTCAATTCCAATTTTTGAATATGTTAATATACTCAATAATAAGTACTACATGGAATTTTTACATTTGAGTACATTTGTGTGTTTTGGAGCTATTTTGACAGAGCTATTTTAGTATGTTACATAAATTCCCAAAGTTGACGCAGTTTTACTCTTTTCTTTTTTTTTTCAGTGTGTTAATCGGATTATTTTCTAAAGGAAACCTAAGGAAACATATCAAATTCATGTTATTAAAAAAGTTTTATATAAATGAAAACGCAAGCAGACGACTCAAGTCTTCTTAAATTTTAATAAAGCACTGCTATAAATTTTAATGGAAAGTGATTAAAAAAGGCTAAAATCTTAAAAAGTTAAGAAAAAATACATGAACCAGTAAAATTATAATTCCTGAATTGTTTTACTCTGAAAGAGAAAAAATCTGGCGTGTAACATCCATAGGAGTTCCATGACTCACTAGTAAATGTTTTATAAATTATTTTCTGAAATATGTCAATTTTATGTACTCATCTGTTCAAAATGACAAATTAGTCACCTAACAATTTTCTTGTAAGAGCGAACTGATACACACATTCTCAAAACATATAAAAAGGAAAAAAAAAAAGAGCCATTTTTTGAAACACATAATTTCTAAAACTGATGTCGAATTTCTTGGACACTTAAAAAGAGATTTATTTATAATAGCATATTTGGATAATTTTAAAAAATTAGAAAACAGTTTTTGAAATAACAAATTTTGGTTCAATTTCCTATTTTTACCATGAGTTGCAAAACTCATCTGTTCATTGGAAACCAGCAATTACAAACAAAAGAACTTTTAAAATGAAGTGAATATCTAGAATTTGAAGAAATTCAGCAAGCTGTTATTTGATTAACGCATTTGAGAGACCTAAAAATGACTTACTTCTACAGGATGTTTAAAGGCAATTAATACATACGACTACAAAATATTTTCTGTAGCAACTTTAAAGAGAAGCGGTAGAACCATTTTTGAGATACGGACTTATGGTACCAGTTCCGGTTTTCCAATTTTCAACAAAAGTTGGAACAATTGTCTTTATACCTGATCTCTCTTAATTGCGAAGTTTCGTGGTTTTACCTCATTCGTGTTAAAGGTGCGATAGTCAAACGGTTCCTCGTATATGCATTTTCCCACACACAAGATCAATTTTCAAAACCCCCATTTTTTGGACTCAGAAGACCTTAAAACATGTAAATCAGGTGGAAACATGGCATCGATTTTTTTTACCGTATTCGATACAGCTATTACCTACGGTAGTAAAAATTTTTAGAATTATGGTTGAAAATTTTTAAAAACGCATTCAAATTTTGCTATTTTTTTTTTTTTTTTTTTTTTGTGTGTGTGTGTGTGTGTGTGTGTGTGTGTGCGCGCGCCTGTATCACATTTAAAACAATATGTAGCATGTATACAATTCTATGGTGGTAGGATAACGGAAGTAATGATGAAACAAAAATATTAAAAATTCACTAAATTTTATTTGTATATTAGTACGTAATAGAAGTTAAAAATATACACACATAATAAGACATTCTAAACATTTGTAATATATATACTTCATTAATTTAATCTTAATTAGTTATTTTATGCAATTATGAATGACACGTTGGTTTCAGTTTCCTATTAGAAAACGTATACGTTAAGGTAATAAATATTAAAAATATTGGAAGTATCCAAAAGTTTTCAAGATCTCATTTTCATGCTGCTTTCATTAGTTTATGAATCTAAGGAAAGAATTTACGAGCAGAAGCATGAAGTTTTTCCATTATTGTTTCATTTTATATATGAGCTTTTGGTCATTAATCAAAATTTTTCTTACTTAAATGTTACGTATGTATAATATTAAACTTTCGTATATAGTTAAAAGTATCCAAAGAAAGTTATATTCTAGTTATTTTTATTCAGCAATATATATATATATATATATATATATATGTATATATATATATGTGTGTGTGTGTGTGTGTATTTCGTTTCAAAAGGTTTTCGTATAAATATACAGTTTCATATTTTCGTGTGTATGGTATATTTCCACAGACAGCGCCGGCCCGAGCAAATTTGGCATCCTAGGCGACATGTTTTAATGGCGCCCCCTTGAAACAAAAATTTTTACAATGTAAATTTTTACAATGTTTATATCATAATGTTTGTGATCCATACAGTTTAGTGATTAATATATATTAATCGTTGGTTTGATTCATTTTAATCATTTATATATGGAGGAATGTTCATTTTGTGAATTCATGTCATAAAGTGCATCGAAGTGGAACCACCCGGTATAAATGCAGTTTTCATGTTGTACGGTGCTAGGGGAATTTTAGTGTTTCTGTTACTTGATTGTCAAACACATCTGGCGTACTTTTTCCATTCAGAACTATCCACTATTCTCGCCTTCTCATGAAAATATTTAACATGCCTGGAGGGAAATTCGTTTGAGAAAATGTTTTTCTCTGCAAATGGGCATGTTCTTTAATTTCTCTTAACCATATATATGGTAGAGAAAGTATTGTTTTTTGGGTCAAATTTTCGAAATTGAGTTTTTGTTTTATTTGCATGTTTTGAGGTGCTCTGAATACAAAAAATATGTTTTTAACTGTTGGTCTCTGTGTGTGTCTTTGTGTCTGTCTGTGTGTGTGTGCGTCTGTTATCAGAATAACAAATAATAGCAGAAAATCCGAACTTGGTATTCTGAATATCCATCATATAAGGATGCTATACTAAACTTTTTGTTGAGCTCAAGTAAATGATTCATGTTCAGGGAGACCCAAGAAAATTCAAATACATTACGTCTATGGGGGAAATTACAGGTAAGTAGACATTAAACATCTATATACTGCACTAAACCAAATGAGACAAATATATATTTTTTATATGCGTAAAAACATGTTTCAGGTTGAATATAGTAAGGAAATCATTCACTGTTCGTTTACAGAGCTTCACAAAAGAACTAGATTAAAGTGCTACAAATAATGAAAATTTATTGAAGTTAATTTCAGGTTGTGCCGTGTGTTATTAATGCAGAATTATATTTATTAGCACCCGGTAGTGTGTACATAACCTTCGGAAGATATATACGGCTGCCAATATTTAACCCATAACATTCTTTTTTGTTGTTAATGGAAGTGCTTTAGAATAATATTTTACCATGTCTAGGAAAGCTGCTCAGGAATTGAAATTAATTCCTAATAGCCATATGGTAAATGATGCACTTTTTAAGATAAAAAACTCATGTCTTGTTTTTTTTTTTTTTTTTTTTTTTTTTTTTTTTTGTATATTTACACGTTTTGTGGTTTCCTGAATACAGAAGTCAAATTTTTAACGTTTGATCTTTGTCTGTGTCGTTTACAATAAATTCAAAATAAATAATTGCAGGAGATTCAAATGTCGTATTTTGAAGTAAATACGTTTGTTACTAGAAAAGTTTGATCAAGATTGGGATGTTTCAAGGAATGTTGCGTGTAGAAGATGTCTGAATAATTTTAAATAAACTTTTGAATTTAATAACAGATTTGAATTCTGTATAATTGCAGATACAATAATAAAACGGGAGGTTGAGTGGGGCGGGAGTCTCTCCTCCCCCTTCACACAGAAGGATAGAAGTAACAAATGCGCATAGACACTTCGCATTCTTACTAGTAACTACGCGTACTAACGGATTTTGGGTGTTTATGGTAACATCCAGTGTTGTGCACGAACGCGTTCATGAGCTTAGCTCAAAATTTTTGAGTTTTGAGTTGAACTTCGCTCGTTTTTTAAATAATGAACTTGAGTTGAGCGTAGTTCGTTTTTTACACGAACTTGAGCGTGAAAAAGCAATTCAAACTCAAACTCATATTAAATATTTCTGTCTGCAATAGGAAAAGGAAAGTAGAAGAAGAAAAGGACAGAAAAGAAAATAATTGTGCAAAATGCATCCCTGAAAAAAAAGGCATTTGGGAAAAAAGGCACCAGAAAAAGGGGCACCCGGAAAAAAGGGCACTTTTGCAATTTGCATTTCACAAAAACAATAAGCATCAAATAATGAATTTAAAGCGTGATTTTTCATAATACATTTTTAGAAATTTCAATCAGTTAAATTGGTACCATTTTTACTTAGTATATACCTGGGGAAGGGGGGGGGGGTCTAGGAGCAAACAGAAAGTGAATAATTGTTTTTATATCACTTTCTTATTGATTTTTATGAAACTTTGTAAGTCACTTGCTGTTTGCGGGGGGGGGGGGGGGAGGAAATTTTTTTTTTAATATCATCGACCTGGGATCGAACCCAGCACTTCCTGTCTAGCAGCTCTGAAGGTATTTGCGCATATATTAATTTTGCAATTTGAGTGTAATACTATAATAATTATGTTATCAAAGAATGGCAAAATCTCGTTGTGTATTTTACGAAATATTTATAAATTGTCTGTATTTTATGGGATCTATTTTTTTTTTTTTTTTTTTTAATAAATATTTACGATTTTGAAAATATTTTATATAGATTCAGTATATTTTTACTTACGAGAAACGATAACCATATAATATAAATAACTTTTTGAAATATTTAAGGCAGCGTTTAATGGCACAATCATCTTTTTTGTAAAGTTCTAATTTTAGTTTTAGGAGCTATCTAAGATTAAAATGGTAATAAAAATTTCCCGCTTTCATATATTTGAATAATTATTTATTAAAACAATTAAAGAAATAAGTAATAATTATTTATTTAATAAAACAAACAAATAAATAAGTAAAATTTGAAACCATATAAATATTATGACGCGTATTAATAATACAGCATTTCCCCCCGTTCTTGTGCTTTGTATGCCCTAACTAAAATTTGAAGGAATCTAGAATCTACATTCGTTCTTCTTGTTCTCAACATCATGCGGTTTTCTTGGAACTAAGCCGAATCCAATGTATTGAGAATTGTGACTGGTATACGCCAATTTGTCTGTGGGGGAGATTTGTTGTGTGGGCAATTCTGGTACACAAAAGCAATTGCCTAAAGCCCTTTCCTTTTTTTATTGATAAGAATAGTTAATGGTTGAAATGAGCGTTATCGCATGGGACACACAGAAGTCTTTTGCAACGTGGTAGGTCTTGTATAAGACAAAAATAAATTATTTCTTTGCTTAAATGTGTATTTTTAATATTAAGTTCTTAATTTAATGAATATAAAGCTATAAGATAGTAGAAATAAAGTCATATATATATATATATATATATATATATATATATATATATATTGAAAACCTTATTTTCCCCCCATTTTCGGCTTTTACAATCAAATACAATTTTTATTCTATTTTATGATAGTTGCGATATATATTGAACCGCAGTGTACTATGCATTTAGAATTGCATAAATGCATTAATACATAACATTGAAACGTATGTTATTTTTATTACCTGAGAAAGTACAGTGCAACAATATAAAAATGTGACTTATCATCCGTGTTAAATTATTTTTACTTTTCTATAAAAAAGTTAAAAAAAAAAAAAAAAAAAAAAAACTGCCTTTGAAGTTTTCCTTTCTTAAAGTGAAGACGCATTTAGAGAAATATTTAAAGTAGCCTATTTTGTGTAGGATAGAAGACAGTGCAGATTTTTTTACCCCTTCAATTGCTTCAAATTATGAGCAAGAAATATGACTAATATATACAAATTGTGATTAGGTTTAGTTTCGGTATATCCAAAATACATAAAATTCATACATTTTAAAATAGTAAAAAACAAACTTCAGTGATGGGAATTAATTAAGTAAATTTCATTTTCTTTTTATTGTTTAACTGTATGTGTGTGTATTTTTATATCTCTAGAAAGGCGTGCATACTTAGTATTAAGTCACACTGACTGATTGATTTTTCTTACAGCAATTTGTTTGATAATACACATTAGAAGAATTTCTTCTTTTTAAAATAGTTTTGTAAAATAATAAATAAACAAATAAGAGTATAATTCATAATTTCTATTAATTATTAAAACATACATAGCTTTACTTGTCCGCGTATTGGAAAATTTTTCACTATCTAATGAAAATATATAAATGTGAAAATTATAATAACGCTTTTTAATAAAACATTACATCGTTATTATTATTATTATTATAATTACTAAAAGGAAATTTTGTGACAAATAATTACTAAATAGTTACTTAATTTTTTTTTTTAATTCTGAGTCGTAATTATAAAAAATATTCATATGAAACAGGCTGTGTTCTATATAAAATTTAATATGATTATGACTGTGGGAAAATGTATTTTTTAAAGAACAAAAAATGCAATCAATATTAATTTAATCATGTTTTTAATTTTACTATTTATAAAATAATAAAAAGTAACCATTTTCATATTATGCATATTTATCCCTGTGTTATGTTATGTTTTTAATTCGGCATGCTAATTACTTTCTCTTACTCATGTATGGAAGAGAAGGTATTGTTTGGGGTAGAATTTTTGAGATTGAGTTTGATATATTTACGCATTTTTATGTTCCCCAAAACCGACAAGTAGGTTTTTAGCTGTTTGTTCCAAAGTATATGTGGGCGTCTATTATCAGTATAACTTAAGAACAAATATTAGCAAAAAGTTTAAACTCTGCATTCTAATTCTTTTTAGTACGAAAATTTTACTTGGAAACTTGTACTGAAGTATGCAAATGCGGTATGCAGAAGGACATTCAAAATTAATCAATTACATCTATGGGTGAAATTTCATTTAAGTACAGATTAACATGTATTTAGACTGCACTAAACAAAATAAAATAAATATGTATTTCTTATAAACAACGTTTGTTATAATCAAAAATTTTATTATTTATTTATTTATTTTTTAAATTGGATATAATTGAGGAAATTGGCAAAATTTACCTTGTGAAAGGAAATTGCTTAAGAATGATAATTATTTTCGCTTACTTTTATGTTACACGAAGCTTTGTTTAGAGCTCTATACTTCACGTTACGTTTATAGGATAATTCCGCATTTTGAGGTTCCTTGAATATAGAAATGAAACTTTTAACAGTTCCTCTATGTTTCTATAATCGCAATAAATGAAAAGAAATAAATGGAAGAAATTTAAACTTAGAATGCTAAAGATTATCTGGGAATGTTGCTTAAAATATTTGTCTAAGATCAGTAAGTTACTGACACAAGTTTTCTAAATAACTTGAAATGCATAATTTAAAATTTCGCTAAAACTTATTATTTTTCTTTCCAGGAATATGTAAATAATTGAACGGGGCATTGTGTGTGTGTGTGTGTGTGTGGGCGGGGGAATCCGGTCACTCAGAAATATAATATATAATTTATATAAAACAATTTAAGTAAATTCAGATTTCTCTTTTTATTTTCATTAAACTTATGTACACTATTAAAAGCTATAAGGAAAGAAAGAAAAAAAAAATTGTTTTTCCAACCGTAATGTCAAATAAACACGATAAGAAATAAGCAAATCTTCCAAGTCGCCCAACGGAAGTGAGTAATAAATCTGCAAATCTGTAATAAATCTTACAAAATGCCTAATAAAGTTGTGATTTTTTTTTTCTTTTCATACCCCACCCCTGGAATCAATTAAAAGAGAAATTGGAAGGTCTTCAAGTGGTCACTGGTTACTTGTATACCTACCATTCAAGCCAGTCGCCAACTGCTTATATCTGAAAATCTCTCTAAAGCGCAGTTTCCACTGCGGTTGGTTCGAGAGGCGCTATTCAGAATCCTTTATGTGGTCAAGCGGTTGGACGTGGTTCGACGGGGTTGGTTGTCAGGGAGAAGTCCCTGGCCCTAACCCCCAGCTGAGATAATTGAGGGGCCAGAGGCAGATATCTTTGTCAATTTTGCATGCTTTCCTTTGAAGTAACTGCGCAATCTGATAAAAAAGGTTACAACTGATGACAAGACATTTGGCTCTTTGTGTCGGGAGCGTGATTAATGGTTTTTTGAACATCGAAGTTTCAACCCTAGTGGAAACCAACCTTAAACCCCTCTTCCCCCAGGCTATCGATGCAGGTCACACTTAGTTACCATAGTTATAAGAAAAGATAAGAATAAAACACAAAAAGCGTTAATCTTCTTCTTCTTTTTTTTAAATCCTGAAATGAAACTAAAACTTGGGATTCTACAAGGAGGGGAAAATAAAGTATAAGTTAAATTAAGAATTTACTTGTGTCATATAAACGAAATATTTTAACATTAGAAATCAATGGAATGATTTGGGACCGAAGTTGAAAAACGTATAAATAAGAAAAACGTATAAATGAGAAACGTATAAAAGGTGCTCCACTGTATTTTTAAAAACTGGGTTGACCTTTGAGATCATTTATTCTTGAGATAATTTGTACGCAAACTAAAAAGTTGACACACATGATTTTTCCTTTAAAGTAAGCTAAATAGCAAGCGAAATTTTCTAATGATATATCCAAGAACTCAAAGTCGACATTCATTGCGGCGCAAACAAATAAAGATTAATTAAGTCAAATCATTACACTATTCTAAAAATAGTATTATACTTCAAAACAACGGAACCTGAACTTCCAAATGATGGAATTTGTTTCCTATTAATAAGTTTTCTCATGTGCATAATCAAACGTATTGGAAACTTGACAATAAAAAAACCACACAAAAACAGTGGGTCCACTATTCAGAAGTGTTCGCTAAATAAATTTTTACTGCAATTAAATTAATAAGTTGTAATTAAGAATGATAAGTTTATAAGTTTAATTAAGCATTAAATTAAAAATAAACTTCATGGTAACTGGTAATTTAAAAAAATGTAAATTTCTTATGAAAGGGTTCACAGCGGAGATCTATTTAGAAAAGTAAAGACAAAAAAAAAAAAAAAGCACTTAAAAATGAACTTTAAATGAGCTTCGCTCCTTTTTAAAAATGAACTTGAGTTGAGCGCGTTCATTTTTTTCAGACATGAGTTTGAGCGCGAACTAGCTCGTTTTTTTCACGATGAACTTGAGTTTGAACTAGCTCGTTTTTTTCGTGAACTTGCACAACACTGGTAACATCTATATATATAAAAGAAGACTTCCTGAGTGAGGGGGTGATCTATCAACGCCCAGACCAAACCCCTGGACCTAGAAGCATGAAATTTTGTGAAAATGTTCTTTCTATGACGTAGGCATCCACTAAGAAGCGATTTTACAAAATTCGCCCCCCAAGGGGGGGAGGTGGGGGGGGGGTAAAACGTGATTTCACAAAATCCTTCATATCTCAAACAAAAAAACAGATATCCGTAAAATTTTTGCTTTAAAATATAGCTAACACAAATGTCTAAAAATCAATTTCTGAAATTCACAAAATTCGGTCCCCAAGGGGGGCGGGGGGGGGGGGGGCAAAACGTGATTTCACACGCGTAAAACGTGATTTCGCATAATCCTATATATCTCAAACAAAAAAAACAGATATCCGTAAAATTTTTGCTTTAAAATAGAGCTAACACAAATGTCTAAAAACCAATTTCTGGAATTTTCAAAATTCGGTCCCCAAGGGGTACGGGGGTGGCAAAACGTGATTTCACATGCGTAAAACGTGATTTTGCATAATCCTATATATCTCGAACAAAAAAATAGATACACGTGAAATTTTTGCTCTAAAATATAGCTAACACAAATGTCTAAAAACTAATTTCTGGAATTTTCAAAATTCGGTCCCCAAGGGGGCGGGGGGGTGGGCAAAACGTGATTTCACATGCGTAAAACGTGATTTTGAATAATCCTACATAATCTCAAACAAAAAAACAGATATCCGTAAAATTTTTGCTTTAAAATATAGCTAACACAAATGTCTAAAAACCAATTTCTGTAATTTTCAAAATTCGGTCCCCAAGGGGGACGGGGGGGGGGCAAAACGTGATTTCACATGCGTAAAACGTGATTTTGCATAATCCTATATATCTCAAACAAAAATATAGACACACGTGAAATTTTTGCTCGAAAATATAGCTAATAAAAATATCTAAAAACCAATTTATGGAATTTTAGAAATTCAGCCCCCAGGTGGGGCAACAAGGGGGGGGCTATGGAGCAAAAACAAATGGAAATACAGTTAGGCCGTTCAAAATTGGTACAGACAGGTTTTAAAGGCCTGCAAGTCGAATGGGGATATTTTAAAAAGTGTTAAGTTATTAGGAGGGGCGTGAAGGAGGGAGGGGAGAGGGGGGTGCAAAAAAATAAAATATAGTGTTATCGTTCAAAATTGGTATATAGAGGTTATCGATACTTACAAATCGATTGCGGATATTTTCGAATTTTTTAAATTATTAGTAGGGGCGGGAAGGATGGTGGGGCGGTAAGGGTGGGGCTATGGGCAAAAACAAATAGAAATACAGTTAGGCCGTTCAAAATTGGTACAGATAGGTTTTAAAGGTCTGCAAGTCGAATGGGGACATTTTCGAAAGTGTTAAGTTATTAGGAGGGGCGTGAAGGGTGGAGGGAGAGGGGGGGGGGGCAAAAAAACAAAAATAGAGTTAGATCGTTCAAAATTGGTATATAGAGGTTTTCGATACTTACAAATCGATTGCGGATATTTTCGAATATGTAAAATTATTAGGAGGGGCGGGAAGGGGGGGCTACGGGGCAAAAACTAATAGAAATACAGTTAGGCCGTTCAAAATTGGTACAGATAGGTTTTAGAGGCCTGCAAGTCGAATGGGGATATTTTGGAAAGTGTAAAGTTTTTAGGAAGGCCGGGAAGGGAGGGGGCGGAGGAGCAAAAAAAAATAAAATAGAGTTAGATTATTCAAAATCAGTACATAGGGGTTTTCGATACCTGCAAATCGATTGCGGATATTTTCGAAATTTTAAAATTATTGGAAGGGGCCGGAAGGGGGGTGCGGTGGGGCAAATAATAAAAATAGAGATAGATTGTTCAAAACTGGTTCTTAGAGGTTTTTGATACATACAAATGGATTGCGGATATTTTCGAATTTGTAAAATTATTGGGATAGACGGGAGGGGGGGGGGGGCGAAGGGGAAAAATAATAGAAATAAGAGTTAGAGCATTTTGGTAATTTTTTCCGAAGGCAGTGAGAACCCGGTGCGACATTTTTTTCTAATCAGATTTTGTTTCTCTTTTTTTTCACGTGATAAAAATTAATGCAATTTTGAGAATTCGTTATAGTGATTCATTTAAAAATAGGGACCAGCGAAGCGGGCTTTGCCTGCTAGTATACATATATATGTACCCACCACATGAAATCTGCATCATTGGCTACAAGTTTTATAAGATTACACAGTAAAATGTCACTTTTACCAGATAGAGGCAATATTATAGTAAATTTCTGTAATTTTAGAAAAGAGAAATTTTACGAAAAAGAAAAGAAAAAACTATAGAAATTTTCTATGCTTAAAAGTTTTTTTTTTCTTTCTTTCTTTCTTTTCTTTTCTTTTCTTTTTTTTTTTTTTTTAAACGAAGATTCACTTGTATTGAATATGTTTTTTACAATCAACAATATTATACCAAATTTTATGCTGATGACAATTTCATGTTAAATTAAATGAAAATAAAATCAAAAGTATGAGTTTTGCAAGAAACATTCATGTGGTAGAACAATTTTTTTTTTTTTTTTTTCGGCTTAATTAATTAACTGTCTATAAGAACTATTAAAACAAGTTATGCAGTTCTCTGGTTTTATACCTATGTTATTTTAACATTTAAATAGCATTTTGACTTAATATTCTCTTTAAAATATGCGAAAAATATTTTTTTAAACATTTTATTCAAACTATGCATAGATAATTTTATACAATAAATTAAACAAATTTTGTATTTATTCCCTACAAAATCTTTATGAATTTACTATTAGATTTTCAAATAAAATTTAACCTTTTTTAAAAAGACAGACGGACAAGAAATATTAAATGCTGGTTTAAATTTTATGTTATCTAATTGCTAAAAAAAGAAAAGGAAAAAAAATTAACGTTACTACATTTTGTATACGTAGACCTTTGAAAAACTATACAAATCTAATTTTCTTTGATTTTTTTCTTTCTACGTGTTAAGTTCTTTTTCCAACATTATCCAGCAAATGCCTGAAAAAATCTGAAAGTTATCTGTTAAGTGTCTTTGAAAGTGGATTATTCTTTTTTATTCCAAAGAAGTGTATATTTCTTTTTTCCAAAATACTGTCTAAAATGATTGATAATACATGAAAATTAAATATATTTCTTTAAACGCTCTTAGAATATTTACTACAAAAGTTTATACATTACGTTTTGATCATAAAATGTAATTAAATTTAAACACATTTTTTTCAGTTATTTTATCAAAAATCCGTTTAAGTTTAGTTATTTTCGAAATATGGGTTTTATTTATTAAATTATTTCATGCTGAGTTTCTCCTTGTATATTCAAATGCATGTTTTGTAGGAAGAAAATGGTCGTCGCCATTGAAATAATTTTTCAGTAAAAATTGATTTTCAATAAAAATCTATTAAGAAAGTTAACTTTTCATAAATGATCGGACACATTCGATTTTAGACCTTTATGAAATATCTCATAAAGTACTCTACGAAACATCTTGAAACTTCATGAGTGTAAGGAATATGTTATACTTCCCATATTACAGTAAAAGTTTTTCCCCGAAAACAAGGTGGAAACTAGTAATAAATAAGGGAAAAAAATCTCGCTTTGACAGAATTCAATTTAATACGACAGGACTAATTTATATATTACAATCTTGTAGCTGATATATATATATATATATATATATATATATATATATATATATTGTATATAGATTTATAGAAAGAAACCTTCACCAATTATTCAGAAGGCATCACCATTAAGAAGATGTAGCCATCTATCCAGAAACTGTTATCAAAACGTATCCAGAAAAAATAGCCAACAAATATTTAGAAGCCATAATCCATGCATATCCTAGAGACTTCGACAACATGTATTCAGTAACCATAATCTATGCATATCCTCAAGTCGCCAACAAATACTCAGAAAGATATTGCCAACGCATATCAAGAAGCCATCGTGAATATGTACTTCGAAGATATTGCAAACAATTATTCTGAAGCCATATTCGGAAGATATTGCCAACAAATGTACAAAAGCCATTATTAGTATATATGCAGAAGATATCACCAACAATATCCAGAAACCCTCATCAATATATATTTGGAAGATATAGCCAGTAAATATTCAGAAGCCATTCAATTTATGAGTATTGTTGGTCCCGAATACCAAGATCGGCAACTGTTTTCTACATTCGATCGAGGAAGAATCTCTAGCTTAAGAGTATGATTTTTAAAAATGTTTTACTGATTTGACAAAATATTTAAAATTTTTTAAAGTAGTTTGGAGTATAATGTTGATTTTTTACACCAACTATGTGAAAAATGTCATAGCTGATAATCGAACCCGGGCCTTCTGCTTAACGTGCGGACGTTTTTCCGATAAGCCACTCTGCCTGATACCCAGCACGACAATTCTCACATAATAACCGTTGGCAAGGTCACCGTATTTACAAAAGCAGGTGTAACGTTTATTATGTGAGAAATGCGGAGCCAGGGTGGCTCAGTGGAACAAGATCCGCACGTTAAGCAGAGGTCCCGGGTTCAATTCACGGCTCTGGCATTTTTTACATAGTTGGTATTAAAAAAAAAAAAAGAAAAAAAAAAAAAAAAAATCAACCTTATGCTCCAAACTACCTAAAACGAATTTTCGCGGTTGAAGAGCATATCAATAAAATTTCTAAATATTTTAAGATATTTTAAGAAATGAAATAGTAAAATTGGATATTGGCAGGCATCCAGGCATATTGGAGGGGGAACACCACAATATGGTAACAACGCAAAATCACTGTTCTATTGTATTAATAAAAATTTAAATGTTTGGGATTATCCTCTAAAGAGTAATGCGTGGAATGTGATCCGGCTATAGCAAGTAATTTTGAGGTCCCTTCTCATTATCTGTATAAATTTGTATGTGGCTGCCACATATACTCATGGAGATATAATGGTTTCTTTAAACAACAACAAAAAAAAAAACTTTTTTTAACTATAACACACAAGGTATTAAACGTAGTGCAAAGCCATTTTCAGGATTCTTGACATTCTACATTAGACACAGCATACTGGAAACAGAATGCAAAAATATTATATATTTAATAAAGTATGAGAATTTTTACTAAATTGTTTTAAACTGCGCATGCGCAAAATTTAACGGAATTTCATTTGCATAATATAATAGCCAACAATATTGAGCTACATATATGAAAACTTCAAACAAATATCGTGTAAGATCAAAAAGTTCTATGCTATAGGATGAACTGAATTTCAGTTCTTTTTAAAAGTAAGAAAAATGATTAGGGGTTTTATCATTATATATTTGTGACCACCGAACACTGTATCACCATTGACTGACTCAAAATAAAAACGTGAGTAAAACTGTTTATAATTTAATTAAAAAAGGAAGAAGAAGAAGAAAAAGGAAATTGATGGCAGTTTGTTGTAAAGCGTATAATTTTTTTAAAGTTACACGATATTCATATAAGGTTTTCCTATAGATAGCTCAATACATTTGCCTATTAAATTATGCAAAAGGAATTTCACGAAAGCTTGCGCATGCACAGTTAAAACGTATTTAGTAAAGATTATCATATTTCATTAGATTCTAATGTTGTATGTCATGTTTCCTGAAAATGGCTTTGTACTGGATTTAGTACCTTGCGTATCATATTTAGTTTAAAAATGTTTCTTTTTTTTAACATATATATATATATTATATATATATGTATATATATATATATTCTTTTACAGAAACCGTTATAGCTCCATGAACATGCGTGATAACTTCCTAAAAAATTATAAAGATAATAAAACTAAGACCAATAATGACATATTAAAGCCAAATTGCATTCTATGCATTACTTTTCACAGGATGACCCCAAATATTTTCATTTTTATTTAATTTTTACTGGTCCTCCTTTCAGTTTCGGGGCAAAACTTCCACTCAAATAAATGCGGCAAAACATGTTCTTTACACTCCTAAAGATTCAAAATCATCCACCTACTACTTTTTGAGATATTTGAAAAAAGTCTGAAATTGGAATTATTCGTTCGTTTATGAAAATGTGCTGTATTATAGCCACTATATCTGTTATTATAACCCTTTTCTTAATTAATGCACTTGCATTTTTATAAAATTTATTTTATTATATCTTTTTTATGAGTTACATATACTTATATATATTTATTTCTATACAATAGTTTTTTTTTTTTTTCATTTAAATCATCTGTTTCACATTCATATATATATATTATTAATTTATACATTACCTAGTACTTAACTTTACATCCTGCTAAAACGAATGTTCTGCTAGTAACATGAAACAACAAATCATAGCACCTTTTCCCAAAGTAAAATTACCTGCTTCTTTCTATAAAAAGATTTTCGTCTTCTTACACGTAAAAGTTGGACTGAGCAAAAAAAACACAACTAACTTACGAATAGGGGCAGAGGGGGTGAAGAAACGACCATCATTATCGATTTGGCAGAAAGGGCAGACACTGTTTCTTTCAGATGCGAAACTATGCGATATATTGCTTTTTTATTTTTTAAAATTAAAATACGGATTACATAACTAAACTAGCAGATTTTACTCAATTCGCTGTGGTCATTACATTTACATTGATATAAAGAAAAATCGAATCGCTCTTTTTCATATCCCTTTATAAATAAAACTAAAAAATTCCATTGAAATCGCTCATATAATGTCTTAATTTTTCCCGTTGCTGCTGATTGCACTTTGCCGTCTTCACTGGTTACACTTTGCACTAATTTTAGCAATTTGTGCTGCTATAGGAGGAAGGTTCCCCCCTCCCAGCAGAACGTTGTGTTGCTTATCTTGAACTCGCATTGGTATTTTAATTGATATCATTTTTTATCTTTTTCTAATCAGAATATTGTAATTGAAAGGTTGAACCTTGAGTCTTTGAAATAGGTTCCATCTTTTGGTACATTCCACGAGTTTCTGTGTTCAGTGGAGTGAGGAAATAACCGGATGTATGTTTGGTTGTATTTTACCAATATGATGAACAAGAGAAAGAGCAAATTTTTTAATATATACTAGATGAATAGAGACGGATTGTTACTTAAAACACGACTTTACGCTTCCCGTAACATTCGTCACCACTATTTTAAATAATAAATTTGAATAATCTGTGTATGATTCTATAAAGTAGAAAAAAAATCTTTACTAAAATAGTAGTGTAGAATATTATAAACTAGAGAAACTCTTCTTAAACTGAATACAAGAAGTTTCGAAAAATTATATATATTATAGGGGAATGTCTCTTGTTATGGGCATTCCCTGGTTTTCGCCCCCCCCCCCCCATATCTTTTAACAGAAAGCAAATATGATGGATTTGAGTACTTTCAAACTTGTATTGTGACAGTACACAGTTTTTGTGCTAACACCTAGGAGAATAGACGTATTTTCTTATTAAGTGCAAGCATCGGAAAAAAAAAAACTGAATAATAAAAAAAAAGCAACACAAAAGTAATTTGTGACTATTTTCAGAATGTGAGAAATCTAAGTGAATTAATTCAAAAGTGTAGGTGTAATGTATATTCATTCTATATATTCATTATATTTGTGATGCAATATCGAATTCAGCCAAAATATGGACTTAAAATTGCTTTTTCTGGCATTATATAAATTTCTGCCATTCATGGTTATGGACATCTTCATGCAACCGGTTGTGGGCACACTTGTGTTTTTCATTTAAAACGTGTATTTGACTTACAAATTGTCAAATATGGTCATTTATGTCAACATATCATATTTTATTAGTGTTTTTATATACGTTTAGGCATTTTTAGCCATGCCCCCCCCCCCCCCGGAAAAGTCAACCGATCAAAATGAAATGAACTTTAATACACTGGTTAAAGCCATTTAGGTTTGCTTAGTAGATAAGAAAACCATAAAACCGACTGTCCGAGAATATGGGCTTCCTCGCAGCATCTGTGTCTTTCAAGAAGAAGCCGGAAAAAAAAGTGCAGCTGCACATGTCAAACTGGCCAAGAGCACTAAAAATAGGAACATCCACAATCAGGTAATGATGTCGACTTCTACATCATCTGTTTGGATCATCTGCTACCATGCCTAGCAAGAGCCAACTCAATCAAATGCAACGAGTGTAATCGTCGAGTGCATTTGAAATGTGACAATATACATGTAAATTATTTTACTTATAAGCATTGCACTTCTGATTTGAAGAATGAAGAAGATGACGAATACAATTGGGAAAATGCCATTTTCTGTTGTTATTTTTGGCTTCTGTATCCTTACAAAATGAATGAAAATTATTTTTTTTCTGTATTTATGGTATTTTGTTTTTATTATATTACTATTTTTAGCGTATTTTTTAAGTATAAGCGTATTTAAGCGTATTTTTACTAGCGTATTTGCACCCACATCCGAGTACACAATTTGTTTTGGCCAAAAACAACCACTTCACAGAATTGGGAATAAATGTCTTCTAGTTGATGGAATCGATAAAGTTACTTTATCAAACATTAACCAAGGGTTCCAGATTTCTATTGGTATTTATATGTTTGCATAATTTTTGCTCTATCAAAAGTTATAAGTCAAAATCAAAACTGTGCCCAACACCGGAGACAGTTCCCTATATAATGCACATATTATTGAAGTACCTCACGTATAATTGGCTGTCTCCTTACGACGCATGCGTATGAGAGACATCATGTTTAATGTTGCACCTAACTTTATCTTACACTATATATGTATTATTTTATTTCAATAGGCTTCCATCACTTATCAGTTTCTTTCAATATATATATATATATATATATAGAAAGAGAGAAAGAGAGAGAGAGAGAGAGAGATACATACATATAAACTAAATATCAGGTATTTGTTACATTTTTAAAGGAACTATAATTTATATCTTGATTTGCTATTTCAATAAAATAATATTATAGTTTAAAAAAATTAAAGAACACGCTTTTATGGAAATGTGAAGTAAAGAGCACAAAATATCTATCTTAGTATTAAAATGCAGGGTAAGAGAAAATCGTGTGTGTGACACACCATAATATTTACATACATTTAAATCTTAAATTAAAATAATTTAGAATTAAACAAAAACCATTTTTTAAAAAGCTCCCTTGACTGAGTTCGAACGCTAGACCTTCAGGTTCGTAGCGCGGAGCTCTACCTCACAACCACAGCGTTCACGTAGGGAAAGTCTTTTTTTACAATATAGATTTTTTTGTTTGCTCCCAGAGCGGTTACAAACATACATTATACATACAAACATACATACAGGCGAAGCTAATAAAAGCGTGTTAAAAAAGAGGATATGAGAAATGGCATAATACCGATTTGAAGAAATAACAGAAAACTTATACTAGGGTTCAGAAAATTTAAAGATGTAAATTCAAGAAGAGTGTTCTACAAATTATTGTCCCAACAATTCTATAACATCACTAATATATTTTTATTTCTATCTGGATTTGTATCTCAGCTATGAAGTGAATATTCAACAATAGCTTTTATATCTCAAAATATAACACTATGTTTGCCTTGAATTTATTCATGGACAAGTCCTCGGGGCCCAATGGATAATGCATCGGTCTCTTAAACCGGGGATTGCGGATTCGACTCCCGCCGAGGGTAGCTTGTCGAATTTTGCGAATGTTTCATTTAATCAGGAAGAGAAGGCTGATCAATCTACACATGTGCTTGAAATTTCAGGTTTAAGCAATTTGAATTACCTGAAAGAGAAGCAGTGTGATGACGTAGAGTGGTATTTTCCACATTGTGAAATATTACTTGCAAAATTACTGCTAATAAGTGGAATTTTATAAAACCTATATTTGATTTTATATATACAAGGATAGCTAATAGTGTTAAGATTAAAAATGAAACGAAAAAATATCTACGGAATTTAACAAATACTTAAAATTAACGAAAAAATTTATCGCAAAATATGGATTCTCGATATTTATACCTTGAATAAATTTTATTTTTTACTCGATTTTAATATTTAAGAAACAAAGCAATCTTAAGCTAACTCCTCCACTTTGATTTTTGCATTGTAACACATTCATAATTAAATTTGAAGTGATTTGTTGTAAATTCAAGCCTTCATTTCGACATGGGTAAGGTATCTACTCCTTTAATCGCGGATATTTCGTCATATTTCCTTTAACTGTAAATTTTAATATAATTGATATTATAGTTTTAAAAAATTAAAGAACACGCTTTTATAGAAATGTGAACTAAAAAGCACAAAATATCTATCTCAGTATTAAAATTCAGGGTAAGAGAGAATCGTGTGAGTGACACGCCATAATATTTACTTACATTTAAATCTTTAATTAAAATAATTTAGAATTAAACAAAAACCATTTTTAAGAAAATCTCCCCTCACCGGGCTTGAACGCTGGACCTTTAGGTTCGTAGCACGGAGCTTTACCTAACAGCCACTGCGTTCACGTAGGGACAGTCTTTTTTTACAATATAGATTATTTGTTTGCTCCCAGAGCGGTTACAAACATACATTATACATACAAACATACATTAAACATACAAACATACATACAGGTGGAGCTTATAAAAGCGTGTTAAAAACATAAATGAATGCATGAAACTTTTCTCTTAATGCTTAATTATACAAAACTAATGTTTTTTAAAGCAAATGTTTTGAATTGATTAAAAAAAAAAAAAAAAAAAAAAAAAAAAAAAAGGGTTTTAAAATAAGTCTTTTATTTATTCAAATGAAACGTTAAACGCTTTGAGATACTTTAATGGGTTTCACCATATCTATTCATTCATCTCAATTTATATTAACATTGTTATTTAAAATATAATTTAATAACGAGGAAAATATTTATATATTAAACTAAAATTTTAAACAATGTAAAAACAAACAAATGTGAATAGAATAAAGGTATTACCTCTTCTCCAATATATATAGATATGTGTGTGTGTGTATTTCTTTCAAAGTAAATATTTATTGCATTTTAGTTGATTTAATTTGTTAATAAAATGATTCGTTATTTTCGAGTATTAATTTTGAAACAGAGATTAATTTTATTCATTTTATATACTGTTTAAAACTAATATATTGTTCTCTGTTTAAAGTATTATTTTACTAATATTTTGTTGAAAGTTTAAGTGCATCTCTTATTCTGAAAATGCAGAACTGAAATTTTTCATCTTATCGATGCTTTTGTATGTTTAATGTCACTTACGACTAAAATAAAATAATTTTTAGCAATAGTTCAGTGTAGGATATTTTAATCTAATGTATCACTCGGTATTTTAATAAATATTTTTTAATGAAATATTCAATCAATATTTTTAACAATATATTTCTTTGTATATATTTCATGCACGATTAAGAAATTTAAGTAAAAATAATCTGGTGTGTCACTCACACGACTTTCTCTTACCCTGAAATTTAACACTGCACATACCGGTTGCAGATTAAGAGGTAAGATAACGAGTACTGTTATGTAAAACTGTGTTAAACAATTAAAATTAGGCTTCGGAAGAGTTTTATATGATAATTAGTTCTGTGTGAGGGAGAGTACAGCCCCCTCCTCCCCCCCCCTTTCATTAATGCACCTACATTTATATAGAATTTAATTCGGTTATTAAAAAATAATTCTGTTTAAAAAAAATAATTCATTAAAATTATTATTTAAAAAAAAAAAAATCTTTTATCGTAATGCAGACGATTTCCATATTAGAGAAGTAGTATAACACTAAATATATTTTTAAAAAAAGTTAAATTTATTCTCAATATTACATTAAAAAAATTGTTAAAATATATATATATATATATATATATATATATATATATATATATGTAACTTTATTTTAACTTATCGCAGATCGATGGTTCAGCCATTCATTTTAAAGGTATTGGTGAGCTCATACACAAAATTTTTTCCCAGTTGAATATCTCTATTACAAAATATACATATTCGTTTCATTTGGTTTAGTGCAGTCTATAGATGTTAAACTCTATTTACCTGCAATTTCCCCTATAGACGTAATGTATTTGAATACTTTTGATTGTCCGTGTAAACAAACCATTGGCTTCATCTCAGTGAAAAGCTAACTGTAGCATCTTTATATGATACATATTTAGAATACCCAGTTTGGAATTTCTGCTACTATTTGTTCTTGAGATATGCTGATAACCGACAGATAGACAGAGAAACAGAGAGACAGACACACAGACCATTCGCTAAAAACATGATTTTCGTATTCAGGGGACCTCAGAACATGTAAATATGACAAAAACTCACGTTTGAAAATTTGACCCTAAAACAATGCTTTCTTGAACCTATGTGTAAGAGAAAGTAATAACATTGATATGAAATATTTTTCCTGTCGATGATAATATCTTTTAATTAATATTGTATGTTCTTAAGGAGTTAATCTATACTATTATATAAAAAGGAAACTTTATTTGTGTGTGGAGGGTAATCTCTGTAACTACTGAACCGATATAAAAAGAAAATTCATTAATAAAAAGCTACACTATCCTCGAGTGATGTAGGCTATAATTAGTTTTGATTAAAAAAAAAATAATAACTCGAAATTTCAACATTTTAACTAAAATCCCCATAGAAACCATGAAAAAAAAAAAAAAAAAAAAAAAAAAAAAAGAAAAATGAAAAGCATGAAGTATTACAACGAAAGCTGTTGAACACCGTGACTTCGAGCTAAACCGTCGGGTTCCGAATCCAGAGTTTGTAAGTTGGATCCCCGTCAATAAAAATATAGATAAATAAAAATGGGTTTTGTTAAAATTTAAATTATTTATTTTTCATTCTGTCGTTATGTTAATTATATTTATATTATCTATCTAAATATGTAAAGAGAAAAAGATTGTTTGTATGTGGTGTATGTATCTCTAAAACTACTGAACCGATATTTAAAAAAGAAAAAAAAAAAAAAAAAAAAAACACTAATCCAAAAGCTGCACTATCTCTTAGTAAAAATAGGGTCTAATTAATTTTGATAAAATATTTTTTTTTAATTCGAAATTTTAATATTTTAATTTAAATCCTCGTAAAAACCATGAAAAAAAGAATGAAATATTGCAGCGAAAGCTGTTGAACACCGTGGCTTCGAGGTAAAGCTTCAGGCTCCGAATCGAGAGTTTGTGAGTCGGATTCCCGTCAAGGAAAAGTGTTTAAAAAGGGTATATGCTTAAATATAAATTGTTTATATTTAATTATGTGAATTATGTTTCTGTTAATTATTCTGTTAATGTAATGTATGTTCTAGACCTTTCAAATTCTAGAATATTGTGTTTTAGAAAATTCATCAATTGTATATAAACCGATGTAAAATTCACTTCAGTTGAAAAATAAAGCCTCAAACTGAGCTTAAATTTCTCTGTGTTATTTTTGCTTTAGTGTTTCTCCACAAACATTTATCTACATCTAACCTATGTGACAATATTAAAGATCTAGCTAATGCCACTAGAAGACAAATTTTTACACATTCATTTTCTTTCTGTCTTTCTTCTTCTTCTTCTTCTTATTTTCTTGTTTGAGCCGAAAAGGAATACACTAAAATGTAAACAATAAAATTATTATAAAGCTTTGTGAAAAATTAAACTTGCTCGGTAAATCTGATGTTATTATAGCTTTAAAAGTATTTCTTTTTTATAATGATATGATTTACTTAAAAAACACATATATTTGTGGATATTCGTAATATTGACATTTAAACATTATTACAGAAAAAATTTGTTAGTTTGTATTTAATTTTGAAGAAATATTTAATGTTTCAGATAAATATATTTTTTAAATCTAATTTCTTTTACATTATCTATACTAATATATAAAGAGGGAATGTTTGCTTGTATGTGGAGGGTAATCTCTGGAAATACTGAAAATATTTATTTATTTATTTGTTTTATTTATTATTATTATTATTTTACTAATAAAAAACTACACTATCACTGAATTCTACAGAGTGTAATTAATTTTGATAAAAAAAGTTTTTGAATTTGAAATTTTAATATTTTAATTAAATCCTAATAAAACCCATGAAAAATATGAAATATATTAAGAAAAGCTATTTTGCCGCCTGTGAGCGCCGTGGCTTCGAGGTAAAGCATCGGGCTACAAATTCAGAGATTGTGAGTTCGATCCACGTCAAGCGAAAATGATTGAAACTTATTTTTGTTTAAATCTAAATCGTTTATTTCTCATTCATTTATTATGTCATTGTGTTACTCATGCTTATGTTAATTAGTATGTTAATGTTATGTAAATTCAAGACTTTTCAAGTTCTAGAATACCTTGTTCTAGAAAATTCATCAATTATGTATAAATCAATGTGAAATGCAGTTGAGTTGAAAATAAAAGTATGGAATTCTCAGTTTTATTTCGTTTAGTGGGTTTTCCCAAGCAAATATCTAACAATGTTTGGCAATATTAAAAATCTTGCTGATGCCACTAGAAAACAAATTTTTACGCGTTCATTTTTCTTACTTTTTAGCCCTTTTTTTTTTTTTTTTTTTTTTTTTTTTTTTTTGCATGAAAAGAAATATTTACACGTAAATTATAAAAATCATGCAAAGCTTTGTAAAAAATTAAACTTGCACGGTAAAATTGACCTTATAATAGCTTTAAAGTATTTCTTTTTCTAATGATATGTTTTATTTAAAGAAATATTTGTGGATATTCTAAATATACACGTTTAAACTGCAACCAAACTCGCTTCACTTATTAACCCCTGCTGGGCTCTGCCGCCTATTTGCTGCTTTGCTTTTACCTTAGTTGGAATATTAACAGTGCATAATGCAAGACAGAAGCAGAAAAGTATTATAGAAATGCCCATATTCAATGTCAAATTCAAATACATAAATATTTAATACCACATTTTTGCTTTATTTTACTTTTTAATTATTTATTTTTTTATGAAAAATACTACAAATCAGTAAATTTTTCAGAATACAAAGAAATTCATAATACTAGACCATTTTGCGTACAGCTTTATTATATCACCTCTATTTAATTTTTGTCACTATTTGACGATGAATTTTTTGGTATAATTGCTATATATATATATAGCATATATCTTGGCATAGTTAGACATCTGTCGTCCTTGGCGATTTTTGAATTTGGCGATCGAAACTGTAATACGAAAATATACATACAATATGTATATTCTTGCAGTATATATTATATGAAATATTGTTTCATTATATTGATTGGTCTCTTAATATTCGTTATTAAATTAACCACGATTTTTAAAAGGAATTAAATATGTTCGCCGCATAACTTGGCTTTATCGCCAAGGACGACAAATATCTAATATGTTCCTTATTTTTTATAATGTCTGTACTTTTTACTATTGAATTTTTTAGTTAATATTGTTTTAGCAGTATATAATATTTTATTATAATTTTTATTAATTTGGAAAAGTGATCTACACCTTCATTTTTTATTTCTTTTTTACCTACTTCTTAAAATAAAGAAGGGTAAAATGTACTCGATTCTCTATAAAAGTTTCGAGCAATGATTGTTTTTCTTGCTATAAATTTAAGATACATGGGATATATTTTATGCTAAAATGTATTTGAAGTAGTTTAAAATATGTTTTTAAGTAAAAAAGATAAATACGCTTTAAAGACAAAAAATAAATAAATAAATAAATAAATAAATAGTCAATTATACAGACACGGCATTATTCCATTATTCATTATTCACAAGAGAGAGAGAAAGTGAGAGAGAGAACCGAAAGAAGAGAGAATGAAAATTTATAAACAACATGAAAAATCGTCAGTAAGAAAATTAATTTTCTAAAAGTAGTGAAAAAAAAAAAGATATTTGTGGACGACAAAATAAAATCATAAATTCATTTTTTCATTGAAAATACCTTTATGTTATTTTATTTTATTATATAAAAATATATTTTTACACGATGATCACATCTTAATTTTCCCGTGGAAAATGACATCATGACGGAATAACAACGTCATAAGAGAGACTTTTTTCAATGAGACAAATAGAGTATTTTTATATTCCCGATGTTTTTAATTAATAACTTTCTTAATTAAATTGATAGACATTTTTAATTACGTGAAATTTTTTCCTTGGAGTATACGGCGTACATTGATACCTTATTGCATTATTCCATTATTCATTATTCACAAGAGAGAGAGAAAGTGAGAGAGAGAATCGAAAGAAGAGAGAGTGAAAATTTATAAACAACATGAAAAATCGTCAGTAAGAAAATTAATTTTCTAAAAGTAGTGGAAAAAAAAAAGATATTTGTGGACGACAAAATAAAATCCTAAATTCATTTTTTCATTGAAAATACCTTTATGTTATTTTATTTTATTATATAAAAATATATTTTTACACGATGATCACATCTTAATTTTCCCGTGGAAAATGACATCATGACGGAATAACAACGTCATAAGAGAGACTTTTTTCAATGAGACAGAGTATTTTTATATTCCCGATGTTTTTAATTAATAACTTTCTTAATTAAATTGATAGACATTTTTAATTACGTGAAATTTTCTCCTTGGAGTATACGGCGTACATTGATACCTCTCATGTTGCGCAGGACTTTGCCCTCCGCAAGGAAATGCGATCGCAGACAAAAATATTTGATGCCAGCGAGAGTTTTTTTTTTTTTTTTTTAATATAATAGAGATTTTTATAATAAACTATGATTTATTCTTATTTTTATTTCTATAATTCAATTTAATTTATTTGCTTATTTATTTATTGTTCCGCTTTGTTTTCTCGCCGCAAATTTGCAATTAGGGGATTTTCACGAAGTTTTGCGCAGTTAGCGATTAACACACATGACGTGCATATTAGCTTATTTTTTAGTTTTTAATTAAGGAATAAATATATATCCTTTAGATATCTACTTACATAATAAAACAAGAGATGAGCGTGTGTGTGTCCGATGCTTTTTAGAATTAGTCATTTAATTTAGTCAATTAAACATTAGCTTTAAATTTAATTATTGCTAAAAAACGTTACGAGATCTTTTTTTTTTCCATAAAAAGAAATATACTTTCTGGCGAATAATAATAATAATAATAATAATAATAATAATAATAATAAACATCAAAAATTAAATTTGCTAAAATACAAATGCTAAGTAAATTAAATTTTCTAAAATAAATTTGCTAAAAAAATACAAAATGATGTCACTATAACTTTAAATTAAATAATAATCAAAATTAACTAATAATAATATACTTATAAAGGTAATCCACGGCATTTTTTTTTTTTTTTTCATTTTGACACTGAAGCGCACCGGATATTTTTTACCATGGAGTCTACTTTCGCAACAGCCATTTTAGTATCGCATAAAAAATATTAATTAGTTATAAAATAATGAAAATAATCTGGTGTGTCACCCACACGACTTTCTCTTACCCTGAAATTTAATACTATAAATACAGGTTGCAGATTAAAAGGTAAGATAACGAGTACTGTTATGTAAACCTGCGTTAAACAATTCATATTAGACTTCTGAAGAATTTTATATGATAATTAGTTCTGTGTGAGGGGGGCTACCGCCCCCCTCAACCCCCCGTTTCATTAATGCACCTACATTTATATAGAATTTAATTCGGTTATTAAAAAAAATTCTGTTTTTAAAAAATAATTTATTAATATTATAATTTAAAAAAATATATCTTTTATGATAATGCAGACGATTTCCATATTAGAGAAGTAGTATAACACCAAATATCTAAAAAAAGCCCATTTTATTCTCAATATTAAAAAAAAAAAAAAAAAAAAAAAAAAAAATGCGATTTTTTTTCTAAGTTTTTTTTTTTTTTTTTTTTTTTTTTTTTTTTTTTGTTAAAAGTAAAAAAAATCAATAACTTTGTTTTAAATTATCGCATATCGATGGATCACCTATTCGTTTTAAAGGTATTGGCGAGTTCTTTTGAAAGATACCCATCGTGAAAATTTACTCCCCTCGAGGGGGGACTTCCCCCCAGGGGGGGAGAGGCGAGGCTCCTACATACACACAATTTTTTCCCCAGTTAACTATCTCTATTACAAAAAATATTTATTAGTTTCATCTGGTTTAGTGCACTCTATAGACGTTAAACTCTACTTATCTGCAATTTCCGAAAAAAGAAAAAAAAAAAAGAAAGAAATCTTAAACTCCGTTTACGTGAATATTCTCGGTATGTTGCTAAACGAGAAATATCTAGTTAGGAATACGACCACAGTTTTAATTTTCACCAAGCAAAAATCATGGCAAACGGGTTTCCAAATTGGTTAATTTTTTTTTTTTTTTTTTTTTTTTTTTAGAAAATTTAGCTATTTACCTTAATCTGAATAAAACTGCTAATGAAAAATCTCATTCCACTTTACTGTCAACAGCTTGGAAAAACTTGTTTATTTCGATTAAATAACTCCCTTAATTTTGTTAAAAAATAAAATAAATAAATAAATAAATACTTGTTAAATAAAATGAAATAATTAAATTAAAAACAATTATAAATTTATATAAATTAAAATTAAATATAGCAATGAAAATAAATTAATTAAGTTAATGAATTAAATTAAATTAAATGTAAAGTATTTAAATAGAAATAAAATTAAAATAAATTACTTAAAAATCCTTTCCCTCCATTTCTTTTTTTTTTTTTTTTTGCCTGTTTATCTATGATTGGTTTTACAAGCTGTTTCCCGTTTTCTGGTTGTATTGCCCAACTCCTTTGGATTTTGCCCTACTCTCAGTCTTCCTTTTGCCTCCAAGGCTGTAGCACGTATTTAACATCTGATGAAGAAAGCCCACGTCCTTCCGAAACTGGTAGTGTTTCCCTTAACTTTATTTTGTTTGAAGAAGTTTTTTCATGTTTAAATATTGATTGTACACCAGTTGTTTAGTTTTGCCTCATATATTATGCAAATGATATTTCGCTAAATCTTGCGCATGCGTCGTTAAACATATTTTTAATAAAACTGTTCATATTTTGTGAGATATATAAAATTTTTGCATTCAGATTGCAATAGATAGCCACTAATGTAGTATGCTTATTTTCCTAAAAATCACTTTTCACTGGGTCTAATACCCTACGTGTTATAATAAAAAAAAATGAGTTATAATATATATATATATTGCAATTTTTTAAAGAAACCGTTATATTTCAATGAATATGTGTGGTAACCTCATACAAATTTATACAGATAATTAGAAGAATCCTTATAATCGCATGTTATATCTAAAATGGATTTCAAGTATTACTTTTTACAGGGTGATCCAAAACATTTTGATAATTCTTTATTTTATTTATTTTTTTTTTTTTACTGATTCCCATTTCCTCTTCAGTACAAACATTTACTGAAATATATGAGGTATAATTTGTTCTTCGTATTCCTGAAATTTCAAGATGTTTTCTCGAGAACTTTCCAAGATATTTGACGAAACGTATAAATTGGAAAGTTTCCGAATACTTATTGGTAGATAGTGTAGTAGAAAAATGCTTTTTTTTTTTCTTAGTTTTTTAAAGAAACCGTTATATCGCCATGAATATATGTCGTAGACGCATAAAAATTTATTCAAATAAATAGAAACATCCTCATAATCACATGCTACAGCCAAAACGCATTTTAAGCATTGCTTTTTCCCGGGGGATTCAAAACATTTTGATTTTTCTTTATTTTTTTACTGGTTCAAGTTCCAAACATTTTATAAAATACACGAGGTGTGATATTTTCTTTATACTTCCAATCTTTCAAAATGATGCCTAAGGAACTTTTCTGGATATTTGGCAAAACTTTCAAATTCGAAAATATCCAAATTTTTATAGGTGATAGTGTATTTCTCAATTACAATTTTCATAAACCATGAAACTAAACCATGAAACTAATTATTAACAATATAAATCAAGATAAACAGCTGACGATAAAAAAAAAAAAAAAGAACTTGTATTAACATACATGTGATGAAAACATAAGACATTATTAAACGTTATCAGGGTTCAAACTACCATTAGTTTTTTTAGCATTTTGCTAAAAGGTATCATATTTTGCTAAAACAAGTCGGTCAGAATTTCGCTAAAAAGCTAAAACTGGATAACTGTATAAAATATCTCTATATAATAATTCAGATTTATTTATTTTATTTTATTTTATTTTATTTTATTTTGTAATATTTGCAGGCAAAAACTACGAAAGGACTGAAATTTTTGGGAATCCTTATTTATATAGTAATTTGGATTTATTTTTAATTTTCAATGATTGAATTTAAATGCAAAAATATTTAAAAGTATGTTAGAATTCAGAATTTGCTTCATAGAAGCATTTTTAGCACTAGTATTTCATGATTATCTACCACTACACTTTACTTGATTTTTAAATTGCTTTTTCATTTTACACATATGATATGAATATCTCTTTTTCTATTGATAAACATAGTTTCCCTGATTCATATTTTTAAAGTCACAAATATGGATGCTTGGTTAAAATCATTAATGAACAAAAGGAATAGAAAATAAAACTGAGGATAACAAAGCTAAGTAAAAGAAATCAATGGTATCCAAAGAATTAACTTTCGAAAAAGCTAAAATAGTGCTTGCCTATTTTCGCTAAAATGCTAAAGTAATTTTTTTGCCAGGTTAAACCCTGAACGTTATTAATGAAAAATTCCCAAAAGAGCCATGACGTTATAAGAAACATATAGTTATAGGGTTATAACATTAATATTCTTTCTGTTATAGCAAAATATTTTATTAAAAATTCGCAAACTATATCAATGAATTTCGAGATTAAAAAAAAAAAAAAAAAAAAAAAAAAAAGAAGAAGAAGAAGAATTTGTAATATTAAACTTTAAAAAATGCGAGATTTATGAAAATGTAACATTATAAAAGTCGTATTTAAACACTAAAAATATTTCAGAGTCATGTTGTGATATAATTTATGACGAAATAGTGAATATTGAATGAAAAAGTAATAGATTTGAATGAATAGAAAAATATAAGCAAAAAATAATTTTTAAAAATCAATACTACAAAATAATAATAATAATAATAATAATAATAGTAATTTGATGTAATTTATAAATTATTCTAAAATTACATATTTCAATAATAACATGATATTTCAAAATCATAAGATACATTAATTTAAAATATATAATTAATGTACGTGAAAATACTAGTAACGTTAGAATATTTATAGTAATTAAAATATATTTTTGATTAATATTAATAGAAAAACTTGTGACAGTAAAAAATTTAAATGTATTTATACTGTCAAAATACAATTTATACTTTTCAATCTAAAATAAACAGTACTTATCTTGGATTAAAGAAAAGCTTATGTTATTTTTTGTATTAAAGTTAATAGCTTTTAGTGTTTTCAAGAGGATCTATTTCTATTTGCTTAAGTCATCTCACGTAGCTGCATTTAATATTTTAAACTTACTTCTATCGAAAATTTCATTATTATTACTATTCTGCGGGTTATTTGATACCGGAACTCTGCGACGAAAAACTGCTTATGGGAAAAAATAATTGTTTTTCCGTTCTTTTATTTACATGTAAAAAAGAATAAGAAAAAAAAAAGAAAAAGAAAAGAAAATCAATGATCATTTAGTGGAAGTTTACTTAAAATTTTGCTAAGCGCTTTTAATGCTAATTACAAACTAAAAATCTCTCGTTTAATTATCAGGTTTTTTTTTTCCTAATATGGATATGTAAGGAAAGTATTGTAATCATAATTTTTATTAAAATCACAATCAACTGAATGGAAGAAAATCATATTTAAATGAAATTTTATTTTTCCGACCAAGTGAAAATAATGCGTGGACCGGGAGTCGAACCCCGGATCTTTGACTTACAAGATCAAGGCTCTACCAATTGAGCTATCCAGGCCGACAATCGGTCAGCATTACTCACTCAGACAACCTTTAGGCAGAAACATCTGGTCTATCATTTAGATAGCTCAACAGATATAAGCCGCAGGTAAAGGAAAACACCATTAAAGAATGGGAGAAATAAATATAATTTTTATTCATTTCATCAATTTTTATTCATTATCATTTGTAAGTCAAAGATCCGGGGTTCGACTCCCGGTCCAGGCATTATTTTCACTCAGTCTGGAAAATAAAATTTCATTTAAATATTGTAATCATGTCAGAAATCTGACTTAGAGATTTCGGCTTTTATATACGTTTTGAGATCCCCTGAATTCGTTTTAACTATTCTTTACGATGTTTTATAGCATAAGACATACCTTCACATCACAGGATAACTTTCCATTAGAAATTTTAAATTTGCATTCCCTAGCGGCACCCCTACCACCCCCTTGCCCAGACCCAAAACATTTTTCAACAACATAATACTATCAAACAACATAATACTATCAATAACATAATACAAACAACATAATACTATCATGACTTGACAAATATTTACTTAACAAAACAATATTAGATGCACATTTCTTAATTAGGAATTATTGCTAGCTCTTCAATAATTTTGCTGCCGACTAAATGGGCGACACGAAAACGTTAGCTTTTAGGTGTCGTTGTAAATGGTATAAAAGGGTCGGTCCTCACACTCGACGACATTCCTACAGTATATTGCCTAGAGGATGGTTGGTTATACACACCATGAAATGGTTGACATGCACTTCGTGTACGGTGCTGCGAAGAGATTGCAAGTGAGTCACAGAGACTTTACAGGGACAAGTTTCCGATGAGACGCATTTCAGATCGGAAAACATTTGAGCGTTTTCATGAGTGGCTGTGCGAAACTGTATCCTTTGTCACTGCCAAGCAAGACGCCGAGCTTGAAAGGGGTATCAGGATGATAATTACACTCCTGTTAATAAAATGTTTTCTCAAGTATCTTTTGTCATTCTTGTATTAATTCTTTAAATGTAACAGTAGAAAATTAGCTTTTAATTTCTCACCACTTGCCATAAGACCATACAGTCTATGGCGAATATTGCTCATGTCGCCGCTGCTTTCTATTACAACATAAGGGGTTTCTTACTTCTTTAGATTCACCCAGTATAACAAATATGAACAAAGCATTATATAATATATATATATATATATATATATATATATATATATATATATATAACTAGAGAGAGTGAGTGGGTTTTACGTCGCACTAGTGCAACGCTATGGTCAGCTGTTGACGGTCTGGTAGAGAGAGTGATACAGACTGTGTATTACGACTACTGACATCGAAAAACAATGGGGCAATTTCGGAGCATCGTACTTCTGTAAGATTCTATGGGAAGGAATTAAATATATCTCAGGAATATCAAAAATAAAACTTTATATATATTTCTATACACACACACACACACACACATATATATATATATATATATATATATATATATATAGTAATATAATATAATATTATCAGTGCAAACATTTGAAATTTAAAGATGATTTAATTTCAGTATTCAAACAATTATTCTGATACAGGGTGTTTCAAAACTCATATGCAAAAATCTAAGGGGTGGTAGAAAACATCTAAACAAGCCATTTTCACCATACAATGCATGGGAGGAGAGCAAGTGCTGACCGCTGGAGGGCGCTGTAATGGAAAGTATAAAGCAAGCGTTTTCTTACGCATTGTCATTTCTATTGTGGATTTCAGCAGACATGGCGACATACAGTAATCAGGAAAAAGCGGACATGCATTTTATGTATGGTCTGGCGAATGGAAATGCCCTGGAAGCCTCAAGACTGCAGGCAATGTTTCCCGAGAAGACGCGTGCCAGACCGAAAATTACCACAACAGTCTTGCGGCTACCAGAGCATCCCCATTCGCAAGACCATACATAAAATGTATTTTCGCCTTTTCCTGATTACTGTATGTCGACATGCCTGCTAAAATCCACGGTAGAAATGACGATGCGTAAGAAAGCCCGCGCTTTATACTTTCCATTACAGCGCCCTCTAGCGGTCACCGATTGCTCTCCGCTCATACATTGTATGGTGAAAATGGCTTGTTTAGATGTTTTCTACCACTCCTTAAAATTTTGCCCATGAGTTTTGAAACACCCTGTATATAGTTTTTATTAATTATGAAATTCACATGCATGTTTGATTGGAATTTTTTCATCACAGAAATTTTACTTATTACTGTAATTTATTGATATACCTTTAATACATTTTTCATGTTTTAGATTATTCACTTCATTATGCTGTGTAGCGTTTAATTATTATGAAATAAATTCAAAATATTAGTCTAATTTTCATTTTCTCTTACCCATATATATGGTAGAGAATGTATTGCTTTTAGGTAAAATTTCGGAAATTGAGTTTTTGTTATATATACAAGTTTTGAGGTTCCCTGTGTGCAATAAACATATTTTTAGCAATTGGTCTGCGTGTCTGTTATCAGCATATTTCAAGAACAAATAACAGTAGAAAGTCCAAATTTAGTACTCTAATTATGCATCATATAAAGATGCTTCACTAAACTTTTCTTTGAGATGAAGCAAATGGTTCGTGTACAGGGACATCCAAGAGAATTTAAATACATTACGTCTATGGGAAAATTTCTGGTAAGTATAGTCTATTACCTATAGACTGACTTAAACAAAAAGAATGAACAAAAGTTTTATATGCATAGGATATTTTGTGTTGATTGTTGTATGGAAATAATTCACAATTCGTTTACAGGGTTACTCAAAGTATTTGAATATACATCAGCTAATTGGAATTTGCTGGAATTAAAATTCCGTTTGTGTTAGATGTTTTTCAAGTAAAATTAAAATTAAGTACACAGTATTGTTCATTGTACATATTGATTACAGACAATATACAGATCTACCCAAAATTAGGCTAAACATTTTTTTTTCTATTGAATGCATTTGACAGAAGTGTTTTGCTACATTTTACTAAGTTGACGAACACTGCTCAGGAAGCAAAATTACTTTTTCATACGCATAATGTAAACAAAGTATTATTTGGCTTTTCAACTCTGGTTTTTGTATAATGTTTTTGTATAATGTTTTGTGGTTTCCTGATTACGAAAGTCCAATTTTTAGCGGTTGATCTGCATATATGTTATTAGCATAACTTAAAAACAAATAGCTGCAGGAAATTCAAATTTGGTATTTTCAATTGAAGTCCGTATTAGGTTGCCACTTAAAAATTTGATCAGTATTCGCAAATATGACGGCAAATTAATAAATTTTTTATTTTTATTTTTTTTTTAAATAATTTTATGGTCTATAATTAAACGGGTAGTTGAGGGCGATAGCCTCCCCTCACACAGATTTCATGTCAAATAAAATTGTCTCTAATCCTATTTTAGATTATTTTAAAAGTACATTGAATTTTAATATCTTGCACTATTGATCTTAAGACTTAATATGCAATCTGTCTTTATAGTATTGAAATGCAGGGTAAGAGAAAACCGTGTGAGTGACACGCCAGGTTATATCTTAAATTTATACATTTAATAAAGAATTAATCCCACTTGCACGATTCCCAATTGCGCGACGGGGTGAAATATTCCCATTTGCGCGACCAGAAATTGCAGGTGATTTCTTCATTTTCGACTTGATAATCTGAGAAAGCCCGTAACTCGGTTCCACTACCATGCGGGTAAAAACCAAAAAAAAAAATAAAAAATAAAAAATAAAAAATAATCACTGGACACCTTACCTCTCTGTACATGAATTTCAGAACGCCCATTACTCGGTTCCGCGGCAATCACTACCATACACGTAAAAATTAAAAAAACATCACTGGACACCCCTACCTCTCTGCGCATGAATCTTAGAACGTCCGTAACTCGGTTCCGCAGCAATCACTCTCCAAGTACGTGAAAAACAAAAAAACATCACTGGGCACCCCTACCTCGCTGAGCATGAATCTGAAAACGCCGGTATAGTCCTGTCAAAATAGGAAAAATAGAAGAAAAAAATCGTGTAGTTTTGAAATTTTGCATACTCATAGCCGAGGGGGACCTGAACAACATACTAAAAGTCCCCGCCCGCGGGGGGTGAGCGGGGGGCAGAGGGGGCATTTAAGGGGGCAATTTTCAGTTTTTATTAAATATCTTAAAAACTATCGCATTTAGAGAAAAAATGTCAATTACAAAATTAATCTACGTAAAATTTCCTATAAAAATGGTACATGTTGTTTCTATGATCAATAGTTTAGAAGATATAGGAGGATGAAATAACACATTTTCTTGAAAAATTCTTTTTTGCAGTAGTAAAATCAACTAAAGTGTGCAATTAAAAGGGTTCTTGTCAAATATTTTCTAATCTACAAAACAAATATATACATAGGGAATATGCAAGGATAATACAGCATGTTTTGTAAGTTTTAAATAATTTTAAGGCTAGTAGGCGCAAGTGGCGGTTTGAGTAAAAATCTGGATAAGTCCAGTCAAAATAGGAAAAATAGAAAAAAAAAAATCGTGTAGTTTTGAAGTTTTGCGCACTCATAGCCGAAAGGGTCCTGAACCACATACTAAAAGTCCCCGCCCGTGGTGGGTGAGCGGGGGGCAGGGGGGCATTTAAGGGGGGCAATTTTCAGTTTTTATTACATATCTTTAAAACTATCGCATTTAGAGAAAGATTGTCAATTACAAAATTAATCTACGCAAAATTTCCTACAAAAATGTATTTTCCATTTTGTTTGTACGATCATTAGTTTAGAAGATATAGGGAGATGAAATAACACATTTTCTTGAAAAATTCTTTTTTGCAATAGTAAAATGAACTAAAATGTGCAATTAAAAGGGTTCTTGTCAAATATTTCCTTATGTAAAAAACAAATATATACATAGGGAATATGCAAGGATAATACAGCATGTTTTGTAAGTTTTAAATGATTTTAAGGCTAGCAGGCGCAAGTGGCGGTTTGAGTAAAAATCTAGATAACGAAGACCCAAAACCGATCAACATTAAAAAAAAAAAAATACTGTAGCTTAGAAATTGAGCACAGTTATAAAGTTAAGTGCCCTGAATAACATACTAAAAGTCCCTAACCATGGGGGGGGGATTTTAAAGGGGGCACATTTCAGTTTTTATTAAGTATCTTGAAAACTATCGCATTTAGGGAAAAAAAAAATCTCAATTGCAAAATTAATCTACGTGAAATTTCCTAAAAAAATTGTATATTCTATTTTGTTTGTATGATCAATAGTTTAGAAGATATAGGGGAACAAAATAACACATTTTCTTGAAAAATTCATTTTTTTTTTTTTTTTTTTTTTTTTTTTTTTGCAATAGCTAAATTGTGCAATTAAAAGGGTTCTGATAAAATATTTTCTAATGTACAAAACAAATATATGCATAGGGAATATGTAAGGATAATACAGCATGTTTTGTACGTTTTAAATAATTTTAAGGTTAGTAGGCGCAAGTGGTGTTTAGGTAAAAATTCAGATAACGAAGACCCAAAACCGATCAACATTTAAAAAAATCTTATAGCTTTGATACTGAGCACAGTTATAAGGTTAAATGTCTTGAACAACATACTAAAAGTTGCATTTTCTTTAAATCCCCTGTAAGTGATAGTAGATATAAAATACATAAAATGTGAATGTTATGATACATTAAAATACTTTAAAATTACTTATAGCAAGCATGCATTAAAAAAATTAACAATATTTTAGTATAAATATTTAGATTACTCTCTATTTATTTTAAAGTATAAAAAATTTACATTTATCTGTAATATACATATAATAATTCCCGCTAAACATATACATACTTTTTAATTATGGTTAATAGGACTCATCTTCGGTAATTATATACTCAGTTTCAAGTTCATCATCATCTAAAGGTACTCCGTTACCGCAGGTGCCATTGCAGGTGCAGCAAACTGAAGAACATTGAATACCAGCTTTCCGACATCCACATCTTACATTACACCCAGTTGTACAGCGACAAAAAATGCTATTCAGAATTGCTTCTGGAGCTACTGCTTCTTTAGTTTTTATTGGAATTAGACATCCATCCTCTCCTCTGTTCCAGCCCCACTGATCAGGAAGTAAATAATTAGTAAGCCACTGCTGAATTTGCAGATATACTCTAAAAGAATGCTGCTCTGCTGCACTTTTAGTTGGAGGAAGTGAGGAAAGGTCCGTTTTAATTTTAGATGAGGATTTTAGGAATAATAAATAACGATGTTTGTTCAAATCTTGTTCATCGGCAGTGGCGTTGTAAACAGCCAGAAACATTTTCTTGCCAGCTTTCGAGACTGCATCTCGTGTGGATGAAGGATCATAAAATATATTAGAAATGCCACTGATAAATCTTGATTGCTTTTTGAATAATGAAACCATTGTTCCTTTGCTGTTTTTATAGATAGCCGAGGTGGTATCGCACCCGCTAAAGGCATGAAGAAAAAGAATCGTTTCAGAAAAAGGCATTTTTTTCAGTTCTTTAATTGAAAAAGTTTTGTTTCAACATTTCCTCTTCCAGGCTTCAAAAAGTAAATATTGCTTTCTGGCGGTGCCAAAGCAATCAGTAGCACGACTAAATCTACGTCTTCCCCTATTATGCACACTGTTTGATGAAAAGTGGCTTTTTCTATACCACATCGCACAATGGTGCTATCAGCATCTCCTGTAGCAATTCTCGTTTCAATAGTTGTGCTGGTCATTTTCTTTCTAAGCAAATCAATTAATCGTTTTTTATTTTTTTCATTTGATAGAAATTGTTCCTGTTGAACAGTCACATTCATGCTTTCTTCAAAATTGATATCCACAGAGGTTTTTGTAGAACCCCTTCGTTTCTGTTCTTCTCTTTTTGTACTGTTCACATCATCGTAACCATCAAAAATCACCGTGCAATTTACTCCATAATGATTTTTTACGTAAGCTATATACTGATCACAAATTGAAGAAAACGTGAAACCAATATTCCATTTGACACGGTGAAGGAGAAAGCCACCGTCTATAATATTCGTAGTTAGTTTAAGATTTATTATTGAATTATCAACAGGAAATGCATCATAGAGAGACGATTTTTTTTTATTTCCTCATTCCACTTTCACTGAAGAGAGCCAATGGGAAGGGAGATAATTCATATCTTAAAAGATCGGCAACATCGTCATCACTCTTTTTTAAAATAATTGTTCGTTGAAAAATCATCAGAGGGTCTACTACAACAGTCTCATTGTTAAATTTTATTGTATTGTTCACAAAAGCTAAAGGTAACACAACATTTTTCTTTGATTGTTTTAGATCACCAAAGTTACTGTCAGTAACACTTTTCATTGTTTGAGTCCCAACTTCTAATGCCTGGTGGCAATTTATTTTAGAATGCCCTATAATGCCAGTTGACAGTGAAATTAGCGAATTTAGTCTAGGAAATGGTGGATGACTATTCAACCAATCATCAATTTTTATTCTGTCCTGTTCATCTCTATTTTGCACAGATGCATGAAGTTCAGCGTGTTGCTCTCCACTATGAAAATATACTTCAGCAAAATTCTCAAGTGATGAACAGATGGCAGCGGCTGCATGGGATCCACTTGTCCACTTTGCCAATACAGAATCACTAATTCCTCTTCCTCGTGTTAGCCCACCAGAGCTCTTCATGGAGCGCATGAGAGTCTGTTCAATGGTCATATCAGACCAAACTCCTGCTCATGGCGAACCACTTCTATTGATGGTGAAATACCCATATTTTATAAATTGCTCTAACATATCTGGGTGATTAGTTTCTAATTCAAGCATATCTTGAACATACAGATGTGTACATTTTGCATATTGAAAGTGGCCACTCGCATGAAAAAATGTTATCATTTGTTGAGCACAAAGCAAATGGTTATTCCAATCACCACAACGCTCCGCAAGAATGAACTTCTTCATTAACGTAACCATATTAAAATACTGCACCCACAAAGCGGCAGTTGGTCCATTTTTCTTGATAGAATCAAGTTCATTTTTTATTTTGTTTTGAAGTGAAATCAGATGAGCATTTTCTTCAATTTTTTCTGGAGTTATTTCCTTAACATTGCAAAACATGTTGATTATCATTTCCTCTTCTTCAGATAAAACACTGATACCATCGAGAATAATTCGAACCAAAGCAGCCTGTACGAGTAAATGTCCTCTAACAGTTCTGGCATAAGCGCGACCAGTTAGCATTTTGTCAATTGAATCAGGGGCGAAAACTGAGCATAAAATGTCCTTCAATCCACTTCCTTCCATTGTCTGGCCTATGCATCCAATATATGACATCAGCATATGAAATCCTCCCAATCTCACGACAACTGTTCCAAACATAGGATCATTTGAACAGGAACCTATGATTTGTCGTGCCTTGATATACAAAGGTTGATCAAATGTCACAAAACAAATTTTGGAGCCTTGCTGATGACTGTCTTTGGCAGCATATTTCAAAGCAATGGACAATGTACTGAAGTCACTAGGAGGAGAATTAATGAATGGCAAATATTTCACAGCCCTTTTATCTGAATTTATTGATTTACAAGCCAGTTGCATGAATCTTTTCCATTCTGGAATGATTGGAAACTCCGGAATGCTTTTCTGTGAGTATATCCACTAACCAGACATCCATAATATATCTGGGAGATTGGGTGTAAATATATCGGATGGAATGGGATTCAGCATATTTAAGTCCTGAACAATAATTTGTTGTAATGAGTTTTTTTTCACATTGTCAAACATCTGTGGTTCTATAACACCCAACTTGCCTACTTCTTCAGTAGATGGAGTTGATTTCAGCTTTTTTATTTTGTCATCAGAAGGAAGAAATTTAGCTGGAGTGATACATTTTATATCTCCCATACTGTGGAAAGTATTCAAACCATTAAAAGTTGCAACATTGAAGTCTGCATTGTCAAATATATACTGACAAAATGTTCCTTTAGATGTAGTTTTCTCAGGATGATAAAGTGTTGATAATTCCAGCTTTTGAGCATCATCATATGATGCACTAAAGCCCAAATTTGCTAGTAAATTAATAAAATTTTTTGATCCAAACTTTCGATTAACAAAGGTCGCAATACTATGCAAGATTGGAGATAAAAAAGATCTAGGCCGAATTGTAGAGATGATCGCATGCGAGATGGCTATTAGTTTCTTTTTTTATTTTCTCATCCCCTCTTTTTTTCCAGAAAGAGAATCCATGAGAACCTTTAGAGTTTCGGGAAACATTTCCTCAGCTTCGTTACAGAAATTGTCACTAGGTGGGAAAACTGTTGTGTCATACGCTATTGACTGAATATCTTCTAATAATATTTTACCAGCGGTAAGAACAATTCTTTCTCTTTCTTCTTTTTCAGTACTGCATCTTGAAGAATACCATTTATTGTTCAAGATCTTTTCACAAGTACCTCGAAAACATACAACAGTTTTCCGTTTGCAAACAGTACTGAAAATTATGCGGTCTCCATATTTTTCCTTCATCTTTTGTCTGATTGATCGTGTTGTCGGTTTATCTCCTGAAATTTGATCAATCAAATCATCCAGAGAATATTGACAATCATCATTTTAATCTAGATAATTGAAAATTTCTTTCATTGCCTTTGAAACTACTTCATCTTCAGGACAACCTCTTTTTTTTCCACTAGGCGCAGTGGCAATGAAATTTTTTTTGTAGCAATCATCATGATAGATTGCATCAGCTGCGTGCAAATCTCCAACAATACTTAAACGGCTTGAAACGGTTTCTCCCCATTCATCTTTTCGTTCTTTTGCACGAATTAAAAGAGACTGTTCGAATTTAATCGTTCGTACTGGATAAAATTGTCGACGCTTGTAAAGAGGTTTTTTATTTTCCTTAACATAAAAGGCCTTATCTATAGTTTCAGCACATAAAAAACATTTAGTTCTAAAATCAAACAAAGTTTGAGGCGAGCGTAAGCAAGGAGCAGAAAATGATACTGTGGATGATTGTTGTCGTGATTCAGATAGTTTCAAGCCTCTTGCGATTGTCTGAGGTCTTGTGTAATGTTTTCTAAAAGAGAAATGCAGAACAATAATTTTTTTACCTCTAAAAATTTCATCTTTTCCATCTTTTCTTGAAATGCTCGCTTTTATTAATCCCTCTATTCCTTTCTCATTTATGTTGCATACATCATTCACTATATCATTTTCACATATTAAACATTTTTCTGCCATATCGATGCACTAAGTAATCGCAAAAAATTCAGAAGAAACATTAAATACACACTAAACGTAAGAGAAATGAAATAAGAATATGTAACAAACGTTCTCACAATTCAGAGAGCATACTCATTACAAAGCGAAGGGGTATCCTTATCGAAACCTGTCCATTACCCTTCGTTTAACCTTTAAATTTGAAATATAAGTATTGCATTTTACACATTAGTTACATCTTCCACATGCTTTTTCAGTCTTTAACGATAAAAATTCGGAGAATTTGCTCCGTTCTATTGCAGTACTAGCGAAAACCCTTTGTTTCGCTTCCCCATGCAATCCTTTGTGATAGCCGTTGCTTTGTATTTTACGGATATCTTACAGAAACGTGGAATTTTTCGATTTGTATATTTTGACTTCCACTCTTTAAACTTGGTGCATTGCGCGCACACACACATACAAAAGTTTATATACAAATATTTATTTGTATGAGTAAAAAAATATTTAACCTGAACCTTTTTAATTACGAAATATAGTTTTTATTACTATTGCAAATAACATAAAAAATTAAACAAAAAACACAGAATAGGGTTGAGGACTTTTAGTATGTTGTTCAGTAAACTTAACCTTATAACTGTGCTCAATTTCAAAGCTACACGATATTTTTTAATGTTGATCGATTTTGGATCTTCGTTATCTGGATTTTTACTCAAACCACCACTTACGCCTACTAGCCTTAAAATTATTTAAAACGTACAAAACATGTTGTATTATCCTTACATATTCCCTATGTATATATTTATTTTGTATATTAGAAAATATTTGAGCAGAACCCTTTTAATTACACACTTTAGTTCGTTTTACTATTGCAAAAAAGTATTTTTCAAGAAAATGTGTTATATCATCCCCCTATATCTTCTAAACTTTTGATCGTACAAACAAAATGTACTATACATTTTTGTAGGAAATTTTATGTAAATTAATTTTGTAATTGAAATTTTTTCTCTAAATGCGATAGTTTTCAAGATATTTAATAAAAACTGAAAATTGCCCCCTTTAAATGCCCCCCTGCCCCCCGCTCACCCACAACGGTCGGGGACTTTTAGTTTGTTGTTCAGGAAACTTAACCTTATAACTGTTCTCAATTTCAAAGCTACAAAATATTTTTTAATGTTGATCGATTTTGGGTCTTCGTTATCTGGATTTTTACTCAAACCACCAATTACGCCTACTAGCCTTAAAATTATTTAAAACGTACAAAACATGATGCATTATCCTTGCATATTCCCTATGTATATATTTGTTTTTTACATTAGAAAATATTTGACAAGAACCCTTTTAATTGCACACTTTAGTTGATTTTACTATTGCAAAAAAGAATTTTTCAAGAAAATGTGTTATTTCATCTCCCTATATCTTCTAAACAAATGATCGTACAAACAAAATGTAGGGTACATTTTTGTAGGAAATTTTGCGTAGATTAATTTTGTAATTGACATCTTTTCTCTAAATGCGATAGTTTTTAAGATAGGAAATAAAAACTGCAAATTGCCCCCCTTAAATGCCCCCTGCCCCTCGCTCACCCACCACGGGCGGGGACTTTTAGTATGTTGTTCAGGACCCTCTCGGCTATGAGTGTGCAAAACTTCAAAACTACACGATTTTTTTTTTTCTATTTTTCCTATTTTGACTGGACTTATCCAGATTTTTACTCAAACCGCCACTTGCGCCTACTAGCCTTAAAATTGTTTAAAACTTACAAAACATGCTGTATTATCCTTGCATATTCCCTATGTATATATTTGTTTTGTATATTAGAAAATATTTGACAAGAACCCTTTTAATTGCACACTTTAGTTGATTTTACTACTGCAAAAAAGAATTTTTCAAGAAAATGTGTTATTTTATCCTCCTATATCTTCTAAACTATTGATCATAGAAACAACACGTAATATACATTTTTATAGGAAATGTTACGTAGATTAATTTTGTAGTTGACATTTTTTCTCTAAATGCAATAGTTTTCAAGATATTTAATAAAAACTGAAAAGTGCCCCCCTTAAATGCCCCCCTGCCCCCCGCTCACCCCCATGGGCGGGGACTTTTAGTATGTTGTTCAGGACCCTCTCGGCTATGAGTATGTAAAATTTCAAAACTACACGATTTTTTTCCTCTATTCGTCAAATTTTGGCCTTCGTTGCCTGGACTAGTAACTCGTTTTTACGACAGTCAGTATCACGCACGTTTATACGCATCGCGCACATGCCCCCCCCCCCCCCCTTAAAAAAAAAAAAAAAAAAAAAAAAAAAAAAAAAAAAAAAAACTCGCTGTGTATGAATCTGAGAACGCATGTAACTCGTACTATTCTTGTATTTTTACTTTGGTCGCGCAAATGAGAAGACACCTTAATAAAAGGATGAAGAAAATTTTACTTTGAAGATCAAAATAAGTAATTGATTCAGTCTTTATTGCTAAACAGGGCAGAGATTTAAGGATTTAAGAAGTAAAATGAAATGTATAAAATTAACATTAAATAATTTTATTGTCAAATAACTACATTGGTACAGTGTAGAATACTGAAACATATTCGCCGAGAAAGTTGTAGCAAGTAGTGGTTCCGATTGTAATTCAAAACCTCTAGTAATGTGCAAATTCAAGAGTAGAAAAGAAAATTAAATAATTGACGAACAATCTTTTGTATTGATCTAGAATCTAAAATGTTGGTAATCTAGATGTTTTTTTTTTTTTTTTTTTTTTTTTTTTTAATTAGAAATAATGAATGCACATTTTCAAGAGCATGACTTATTTGAAAATAAAATATAAATTAAGTAATTCGTTTGTTACGTGTATAAATTATTTTCTCCAATAATCTAATTCGATAACAGAATGTATTTATTTAAGATTTTAATGATTATTGAAAATAAATAAATAAATAAACAATGATAAAAAATTCTTATTAACTTTTATTTAAAATTATAAAATATATTAACTTTTGTTTACATTTTTTAATGTAATAACTAAAAAATTTTCATTTTAATATACTGGGAGGTTTTGATATATTAAACTAGAAAGTGTATTGAGATTAAAATGAAGTATATGAATCATTGTCTTGATTCACTCAAGGAGAAAAAAAAATGACTAAAAATGGTCACCAGGTTATGTTTTTTATTAAAAAGACAAAAATTCTGAGAAGAAATCAAAAATTGATAAACGCTTGAATTATTAGTTTTTTATCTAAGTGTCTAATTTTCAATACAATATTTTCAATTATTCTATTCATAGCGACACGCGGATCTATTTTTGGCGTAGGTTATTGTTTATTGTACAAATTTATTTGTTTAGTTATATAACACATACTTTTAAATTTTTGTTAAATAGTTTAATTTGTATTTTTCTAAAGAAAATGTACTTTTTCTTTCCGAATTGCTTCATTCACATCTAAGATGACGTAAATATTTTTCATTTTCTTTAGAAAGAAAACAATCTTTATCTTTGAAAAATCAAACTTACGTACGAAAAAGTAAAAAAAAAAAAATAATCTGCTTTATTTGGCATTGTTGTGTGAGATAACAGTTTAAAAATTTGTTGAAAGCTGACGTAATCGTAATACCCTCAGGTTCTTTGTCTATACAACAAAAGTCTAATCCCACCTGAAAACTTTTCTTTTCATTTGAAAAAGTGTTTCTAAATAAAAATACCAAATCACTACACTAAATTAAAATGTGGTTTTGTTGAATATTTATCTTTTTATGATATTATAGAAAATAAAGATAATTAACTTTCATTTTTCTAGTATTTTCTTTTTTAAGTTCGAAAGAATTTGAATCATTTCTTACTTTATTTATATTCAGGGGGGAAAAAAGAAAGAAAAAACATGTTCTGTTAAAAATAAAACAAAATACTTCTGCTTTAAAACGATTTCATTAAATGTGTGTGTGTATTTATGCATATAATGAGTTTGAGTTTATTTTAGGTTGTCGCATTATGGTCATTCTTTAGACATTAATGCAAATTTGAACGAACCTACGGATTTATGTGCATTACGAACATCTATATCTGAACTAGGACAACTAAGAACGCGACAACTAGGAACAAAGAATAGAGCGTTAATTTATCATATATATGTTGGGTATAAGCATAATAGGCGCAAACATTTTGGTAAAGTTTAATAAACTATCAAATAAAATAGAAAAAGAGAAACAGGATTCGACAAGGATTTATTTAGCAAAACTGTATTAAGCGTATTTTTTTTATATAGGAATTTTTGCTAGTGTTCGAACACTTTTGTTACCGACTGTATATCTATATCTATATCTATCTATCTATCTATCTATCTATCTATCTATGTATATATATATATGCTAGCTGACCCGACAAACGTTGTTTTGTCATATAAATTATTTCTAGAGAATATTTTGTTAGAAAAAAATAACTAACTTATTGTAAGTGTGTAAGGATGTGGTATATAAGTGGAAGATGTATGGAGCGCTGTGAACGGTGAAAGAATATAAAAATAACAAAACACCAATCATTTATTTTTTTAATTTATTAAAATTGATTCTTTAAAATTATATACATATCTCTACTTATAACAATATTACTAAAAAACAACATCAATCCCTTAATACAACAGAGTGTACAATATTTTTTGTTATCCCATCTTTCGCCAATACAAACAACTGGATGGTTTGCCCACTCGAGAGCCACGTATAATTGTCCGTGTGAAAAACATGATGTGCTCAAATCTAAGCCACAGACAGACATCGTTTGGCCCTGAGACTTATTGATAGTCATTGCAAATGCCAATCTAATTGGAAATTGAGGGCGTTTAAATTGAATTGGCACATCTGTGGGTATAATAGGGATTCGCAGTAGTAATATATTTTCACCTCGGAATTTGTCATTTAAAATGATGGCTTCGATAAAATTTTTCATTAAATTTTTTATGACTAATCGCGTGCCGTTGCACAACCGTGGTGGGTTCAAATTACGATGCAAAATAACCGGAGATCCAACCTTCAGTTGTAAAATATGCGGTGGCATGCCTGTTAAATCCAATGAGTTTAAAAACTTTGTTGAATAATTTACAGCTTCGGTGGCATCGCAAACTGTATCATTAGATTTGCATGACACCAAGTCTCCTGGTAACAAATGTTGTATCTTGAGATTCAATTCGTTGACGTCCAGATATTTTGCTACTAAAATTGCTCTTTCTGCCAGCCACTCATGATTTGTGTATCGTCTGTGTATATCGGGAAATATCTGGTCAATAAGATCATCTTGAGAATCAGTGATTGGGCAGAAATCGGTCGGTAATTTTATGCATCCAGTTTCATCTGTAGTAACTTTTCCATCGCCGATATCTAACAATTGTTTTTAGAATGTTTCAGCGGATGGATCTTGAAGCTTTTGAACGCACAAATTCACTTTCAGTTGTACTTTTTCAACATTACGCCACAATGACGATAATTTTAAGCACGCGTTGATCTCATCAGCGTATGTTGAACGCGGAATAACGGGAAGTGCTTGTCTGAAATCACCTGAAAAGAGTAACAGAGTGCCGCCAAATAGTTTGTCGTTGTTTTTTATATCTTTCAATGTCCTGTTCGACGCCTCAATCGAATGTTTGTATGCCATAGTGCATTCATCCCAGATAAGAATTTTACACTATTTCAGCACTGTGGCCATGGACGATTGTTTTTTTTTATGTTGCACACTGCGTCTGGGTTATTTTGAATATTTAGTGGCAGTTTAAATAATGAATGAGCTGTTCTGCCTCCATCCAATAAAGTTGCCGCAATGCCAGATGATGCAACAGCCAATGCGATGCCATTATTTGATCGTATTTCGGCGAGAATTAGCGAAATAAGGAATGTTTTGCAAGTTCCACCTGGTGCACCCCCCCAACCCCCCCCAAAAAAAAAAAAAAAAAAAAAAAAAGAATCCACCTTGTCCTGCCAAAACTGCGAGCATGATGCGGTCGTAAATGGTTCTTTGTTCTTCATTCATTAGTGGGACATTGCGAGCAACAACCGCTGCCATTTCTACAGTATTGTATTGTAGTTCACGATTCAATTCAGTGCTTATTAAATCAGATGCATTTCGATTTGTTGAATGCATACCGAAATGACTGAGTGGTAAGTTGGCAATGATAATGCAAAGATCTTCAATAGCAATCAATGCTTCATTGTACATAACGTCACTGAATACTATCGTTAGATCGTTGCACCGTGAACGATGTTGATGCAATATATCATCAGTCATAGAATCTTTGTGATTATCCCATAATGTCTCTGTTCGGGCCGGGAAACATGTAGTCAACACTATAGCGAATAGTAGACGAATTTGTTTTGCTGTACAGTTCAGTCCTACTTCAGCTCCCACTGGTTGTCGTCTTCCAGCAAGCCGAGTGCAAGGCATGCATCTTTATACGTTGGATACTGTTGTCCATTCACTTTACGTAAATCTTGAAATGACAAAGGGCCGAAGACATTAACCAATAACAGTCGAAGATAAAAGCACTCAGTTCACCTTGGATTGACTGTAAATACTCGTCCCAAGGTGTTTGATTTGAATAAACCGGGACATGCATCAATCGGCGCGCCTTGCTTGCGGGGCATCCATTTTTTTGTTGGAGCCCATGTGAAATAGCGTGGTACTTCTGAATAGAGTAATGTCCGTGCAAAAGCACCAAAAGCATCCGCACGATTGCACAATTCAAAAAATTCGGTGAATGTAGTTTTTGGTGGATTTATAGCACGATCAATCGCTGTCAAGCTCGTGAAATATACGCGCTGGCCATTTTCAAGATGGACGGCTAAATGATTAACTGCTGGATCCCGTTCATGAATTGGAAAACCAAAGATACGCCAAACAGCTTCATTGGAGCTGACGTACCGGCCAATTTGGTAAAGTGTTATTTCATCGTTGTTATTCACCGGAGGAGCATTCACATTGGTATTTTCAACTCGAAATACAGCCATATCACTTCCTTTATTCACATACTTGCAAATGTATTTGATACTCTTCACTGAACTGCAGAACTGAACATTAATATGAGCATTGAATGTTTTGCTCAGCAGAGGCGAATATGGGACCACCCAACGGTTATCAATGTCAATATCTATGTTGTTGACATAGATGACCGCCATAGATGATAAGATTGTCCGCCATTATCGGGATTTCTTCGACGATATATTGGATATCCGTCAACATTTGTGATCGTGAAATTTTTTCGAAAACTTTTAGTACTTTTTCCATCTGCACAAATAATAATGGCCTAAAAATTCATTTTTCATTTTAACATAAAATAACTCCGTCGGATATTGACGAATTTTTTAAAAGAATATACCATTTTAACTAATTTTAACATTTTAACAATATTAACGTAGAAAAGATAAACACTTACGGTTAAAAATTCATTTTTCATTTCAACATTAAATAAATTCTGACATCGTGTTTACGATTCTAAAATTTTAACTTTGAAAAAATATTTTAAATACTTCTTAAGGTACGGTTACGATTCTAAAAATATTAATTTTGAAAAAATATTTTAAACACTTCGTAAGATACGGTTAAAAATTCATTTTTCATTTCAACATTAAATAAATTCTGACATCGTGTTTACGACAACTCACGCCATCTAGGTGGAAAAGTTGTTGAAAGAGTTGGTTAAAAATTAATTAAGAAAGAACTAATTAAGTTATAACTTTCATTTGTAAATCTAAACCATTCTCCAATCCACCTGAAGACACACAAAAAATTTCATTAAACTCAGTCCAGCTGTTTAGGAGGAGTTCAGTGACATACACACACACAAAAGAAATATATATATAAAGATATATATATATAAAATATTATTAATTTTTTACCAAGATTTTTCCTTGTAAGAAGAATGGATTTCAACAACTTGTACGAAACTTATAGAAAAATTGACAAAACATTAGAGAAACATTTTTCTAAATCATAAAATTCCCTTAAATATGAATATTTTAGTAAATATTTCTTTTTATTGCGTATGCGCAAAAAATAGAAATTGTTTTACTACATTGGTTGAAAGCTAAATATATTGAGAATGGCAACTCATATAAGAAGTTCGTTAGAACAGAGTAAAAAATTAATCAAATTAATCGGCAAAAGAACGAGCTAGATTTTATATATTTCCCACAGTTGGAATTTAAGAGGTTTTTAACATGCTTCGTATTTAATCTGCTATCCAATTATTTCAACCTAGTTGCAAAACTCATTTTTATGAGAAAACCCTTATGGGCTTATAACTCTAACAGAATTTTATTTATTTACTAAGATTTGTGAATTTCAATAACATCATATCTACTTGCATTGATTAACTCTGATTCTCTTTGCAGTATGCGTTATCTTGCATGAAGACTCTTTTGCCTCTTCTTGAGAACAGGACTGTATTGTCCAGAACATCTAAAAAAACAGTAAAATTTTATTTCTGTAATATCAAGCCTCAACGGTTTACCCGTGAGTAACAATATGCAATTAAGTTACAGCTCTTGTCCAGATACCGCTAGCAACCATGACTTTAGTAGAGAATTTTCGGACGCATGTTAGGGTACTTCACTGGTTTGAGTTCTGAAGTATTTATTTATTGATTTATTTATTTATTTATTGGCTTTTTGTATTTATTTCTAGTCAAGTTAAACTGGTAAATAAGACATGGGATCTCTTCTTTTTTAATCTTGGTCTAGAAGTCGAATATCTTTATTTTTTCATTAAATCACCAAATTTAACCCTGTCTGTTATACTTTTTGCTTATAATAATGGGCGAATCACACTTTTGTAAGCTTTTTCACCCTAATTAGTGGATTTAATCTAACTATTGATAGTAATATGACTGAGTTTTTTGTTTGCTTATTTTTTTACTTCTTTTAAGCATTGTTTAATAGAATGGTCGTATTCCGAAGAGAACTATCAAAATTTCCATATTTTGAAAGGCTTTTTCACCATAATTTATGGATTTAAGTTGACAGCAGTATAACTTTTTTTAATTATTGTTATTATTATTTCTTTATTATTATTAATATTGTTTAATACATGGCCGATTTTCGAAAATAACCATCAAACTTTCTGTACATATTCTTCTTAATTGACCTTTCATCAGCTGATGTTAGCTTCGTTGGAATTCCAGGACTCTTTTTACCCCTCAATTTTTTTCCTTTCATTTTAAAACAGTGTTTTTCTGTTAGAATTCCAAAATTCTTGAAATTTCCCCAACCGAATGTTGTGCCTTTAAGAGTGATTGAATGTGAGATCTTTCAAATTCTTTGGATAAAAAAAACTTTAGGAAACATTTCTTAGGTATCTAAAAAAAAAAAACTCCGATCAGATATAAATAAATAATAATTACAATACAAAAAGAACTTTTTATATACCATGTTTTAAATTTTCTGTTGAATCATATAAAAACTACCGAAGGCAGCCTTCATAGGGTTAAAAAAAACCATAGCCTTCAAAGGGTTAAAAAAATTCATTGTTATCGTGTTTTGAGCTATTAGAAAAGTTTCAAATTGCCAGCTAGCCGGGAAGTTAGTTAAAAATCGATTGCAAGCTTTGTACTGGTAACAATGCCGAAGGCAACAGGGAACGGAAAGAGTTGGTTAAAATTATTTAAAAAATGCCTTTTCACCGTATTCTGAAGTATTCTGAAAGTTTCAAATTTCTAGCTAGTCGGGAAGTTAGTTAAATAAATTTTCTGTTGAATCGTATAAACGCTGTCGAAGGCAGTAGGGACCTGAAACAGTTCACTAAAAGTATTAAAAAAATGTATTGTTACTGTGTTCTGTCCTATCCTGAAAGTTTCAAATGTCTAGCTATTTGGTAAGTTAGTTAAAAATCGATTGCAAGATTTATACTGGACAAACAAGCACAAGAATCGAAGTTAATAAGAACATGGTAATAACAAGCTTAGATACAAATGCCTGAGAAACTTTCGTTACATGGCTTAGGATGGGGAAAAAAGGGTGGGGGATTAAAAATAATAATAATAAAGTAAAAAGAATATTTGTGAAGTGTTTATGTTTTTATATAAAATAACGAAAAATAGTTTTTTTTTTTTTTTTTCTTTCTTCCAATAAAGTTTTTAACTTTTTCTTCTTAGGTTGAACTTTAAATAGTTTATTGTGAGGAGAAAATTACAGCATAACAGTTTATAACAAGAAATTGTTTTTAAAAAAACTCATGATAACCTAAATCTTTAATCAAGGAGGAAAAAATGTAATTAGAAATAACATTGATAAAAATGTCACATCAGCAGATTATCTGATAAATATTTAAAAACTCACACATAAATAAAATTCAATTCTTTAAAATATGATATATTCAATATTCAAAATTTCCTATTAATGCCTTTTTTATTGTCAACGTCGATGACGTAATTATTCTTACTAAATGCAAAGGACATTATGCTAATATTAAAGATAAGTTAGCAGAATTAATCAAAATTAGAGACATGGTTTTTAATAATATTGTTTAGGCAAAGAATTTTAGCAAAAGAGTGACAGAATAATAATACCTCAAAAGCAATATATTGACGATATCTTTCTATATGTAAGAGACAATGTGTACTACTCCGATTCAAAAAATTAGAATAATGAAAAGAAATATGGTCAAGGGAAATGAAAATCGAATTTATCAAATAAATAATCAACAATATCAAATATAAAGTACTATAATATGAATCTGCATATTTTGCAGATTATAAAAATGTAAACACATTACAATGAAATAGAAAATATATTTAAATCAGCTAACAACAAAAAATTCAAAATATTAGAATACTTTCTAACATGGTTCAAAAAATTAGAATAATGAAAATATATTGAACATAATTTAAACTCTAAGTATTTTTACTTGCTAATCAGTACTTTGTTGCATCACCCTTAGCTTTAATGACAGCTCTTAAACGTTTTGGCATGTTTTTAACTAAAGGTTCACAATCTTTTTTATCCAAATTCGCCCATATGCTCTTTATACTAGAAATAAGTTCTTTTTTGTCTCTAGGCGCAACTTTTTGAAGTCGTTTCTTCATAATTCCCCACAAATTCTCGATAGGATTTAGATCGGGTGAGTTTGCAGGCCAAGGGAGTACAGGTATGTCCTTCTCTTTGAGCCATTTAGTTGTTGATATGGAAGTGTGGGGAGAAGCTGAATCTTGCTGAAACAAGAAATCGTCATCACATAAATCCTCAGCTGAAGGAATCATGAAATGTTCAAGAATTTCTTGATAGACTTCTGAATTGACTGTTGTGGAAACAATACACAACCTGCCTGGGCCTTCAGCAGTTATGCAGCCCCATACCATAACAGAGGTCGCAAATTTAAACGAACGTTTTAAACATTCTTTCTTATAAGCTTCATGTTTGAGTCTCCAGACACGTATACCTTGATTTCCGTGAGACACACAAAACACACTTTCATCGCTGAAAAGTATCTTTTTCCAATCGTCGTGATCCCAAAATAGCCTTTGTTTACACCATTTAACTCTAGCAGCCCTTTGCTTAGATGATAAGAATGGCTTTATCTTAGGCACACGTGATCTAAAACCTAATTTGCGAAGTCGTCGTAGTGTTGTAGATTTGGAGACATTTATACCCATTTCTTTCCATTTTCTATGCACATATCTCACACTCCGAAAACGATGTTTCTTCACAATCTTTTTCAATTGCCTTTCATCTCTTCTTGAAGTTACTTGCTTTCGACCACTTTTAAAGTGTTTATTTTGAAAACACTTATTATTAGAATATTCTCTCAAAACTCTACTCACACTTGCTTGAGAGCATTTCACTTCTTTTGCTATAAAAAGTTGTGTTTTTCCTATTTCGTGCAAGTACACAATACGATATTTCACAGCCTCAGATAAATCGCTCTTTCGTCCCATATTAAGCAAATACTACGCTACAATCAAATGCCAAACGACTTTTCATTTTCAACGGAGCACATTTTATAGTCCTACAGATGTTAATCCCGCAGCCGTTCTCTCAACTTATAAGAAAAATTTGAATATTCTAATTTTTTGAACCATGCTATCGAGGTATTCTATTTCTTTGAATTATTCTAATATTTTTTAAATAGTTAATTATTAATATATCAGATAAAAATAAATATTTATGTTATATTTATAAATGCTCTGAAGATAATTAGATACTTTTAATATATTTTTTCCTGGACGCAGTATGCAAATTGACGCGTTAGCAACATCAAACTCATTCTTTTTTACATTATTCTAATTTTTTGAATCGGAGTAGTATGTGTGACTGTGAACAGAGTACCTCAAAGACGGTAGATCCGACAGTTAAATAATTCGACAGGAATATTCACCTGCAGGTGCCCGATTGCACCTTAATGCTGTATTTACGAAATTTTTGTTAGTTATTTAAATTAAAATATGAAAGTAATAATGTTATAACAGTTTTAGAAATTTTAAAGTTAGCTTTAAATTTAATTATTGAATATACTATATATATATATATATATATACACGAGTTTATTTTTTTATTTTTACTTTCCGAACACTATAGTGAGGAAAGTATTGTAATCAAGTCAAAAATCCGAATTCGAGATTTTGATGTTTCTATACGTTTCGAGGTGCCCTGAGTCCGTTTTCACTATTTTTACGATGATGTATGTATGTGTGTGTGTATGTGTGTATGTATGTGTGTATGTGTGTGTATGTCTGTGAGTGAACAAGCTAGCGTCTAAACGCTTTGTTCGAATAAGCTGACAGTTGGTGCGTATATTGTAAGTCACCATAGTACGAACCCTATAGATTTTGGTGAATCTAGCACTTATAGTTTTTTACAGGGGCACAAAGAAAAATTCTTTATCATTATGGTCTATGGGACCAAAATCTGAAAAGTGCGATAGCATGTAAACGCCATCTTCAATTGAGCAAAAAATTTATACACATATTATAGGTCACAGTTACTCAATCTGTATAGAGATTAGAGAATCTGGCACTTACAGTTTTTTACAGGGGCACAAAGAAAAATTCTTTATCATTATGGCCTATGGGGCCAAATTTTTAAAAGTGCGATAGCGTGTAAACGCTTATTTAATCTGAACAAAAAATTTGTACACATATTATAGGTCACAGTTGCACGAACTGTATAGATTTTGGTGAATTTAGCGCTTACAGTTTTTTTACAGGGACACAAAGAAAAATTCTTTATCATTATGGACTGTGGGACCAAATTTTTACTTTCTTATATTCAATAGAAGAAAGTATTGGATTCGTAAAAATTTTCGACCTCGGGTTTTTGATGGATTTTTACGTTTTGAGAGCTGTAGAACACGATTTGACCATTTTTAGAAAATGTCTGTCTGTTTGTCTGTCAGTCTCTGCGTGGGTGTGACAAACTTTTGTGGCAACTGTATCTCAGGAACTACTTTACAGAATTTCATACAAATTGGTATGTAGTTGCACCTTGCCATAAATTAGTGCCTATCAACTTTTGGTAAAAATTGTCTTACAAGTTGCGTTGCCATCCCGCTTTTTCTAAATTTTTAACATGGTGGTATAGTACAAAATTTTGTATAAATGTGCATAAAGAAAATTATTTTTTAATAATCATTATGAAATTTAACAGAATTATTTATAATAAAGATAGTCAACTGTTAAAAAATTTTTGTATGTGTAGGAGCCTCGCCCCCCCCCCCCGGTTGGAATTCCCCCCTCGAGGAGAGTAAATTTTCATGATGGGTATGTTTCAAAAGAGCTCGCCAGTACCTTTAAAACGAATGGTTGAACCATAGATCTGCGATAATTTAAAATGAAGTTATTGATTTTTTTTAAATGTAATATTGACAATAAAATTTACTTTTTTTGGATATTTAGTGTTATACTACTTCTCTAATATGGAAATCATCTACACTATCATGGAAGATAATTTTTTTAAATAATAATTTTAATAAATTATTTTTACTGAGTGAATTTGTATAGGAAAATATAGAAGAAAGTCATGTGGTGGCCACAACATACTAGTTAAAAGTGCAGTAGTATCTAAAGGCCTTATTCAATTGAGCTGAAAATTTATATGAATATTATAAATCGTTGTTACACTAACTATAAGCATTTATAGGTTTTTTACAGGGACACAACGAAAATTCTTTATCATTATGATGTATGGGCTCAAAGTTCAGTAGCGTTAAATAAAACATCGTGTAATATTTGGAGAAAAATACTCAAACACTTTATTAGTGTTTTATCTCTTTTGTTTTTAAACAACTCCTCTTTCTTTACTTTATCTACAAAACTGTTAATTACTCAATGTTCGGAAAGTCGACTGGAGTCACTCCAGATTTTTTATTTTTTCCACCGTAAAAAGAAATATATTTTCACACGAATAATAAAAAATATATATGAAATTAAATTCGCTTATGCATATGACAAAATGGTGTCATTTATAACTTTAAAATTAAATGATAATAAAAATTACATGATAATAAAAGAATAATAAATTACAATAATAAAAACACAACACTTTTCATCCAAATTTTGTTCCCTAAACGTTTTTTAATATACCGTATTTTTTTTTTATTTTTTTTTTAAATAGTATGTTCTTGGCACGAATAGTGCGCTTAGCATGAAATGTAATTAAGCATCATATTACAGAGCTTTACTTATATCGCTGATGCAAGACTGAACATTTTTAGCAAAGGGCTTTACTTTAGCGGCAGTTATTTTAAGCCAAATAAAACATGAAAAAATTAAATTAAATTAAAAAATGTTAAAAAGAATGAGAGTAAGAAAAAGAAACATAAACTGTAATCGCATAAATTGTCTATTTTTGTCTCACTGTATCATTTTACAGAAAAAGGTAGAACCGCGAAAAAAATTCAAAAGTCGCCAAGGGGAGCTATAATAAAGCTGTATCATGATCAGGTTTACATATTTATTTATTCATTTTCCTATATACCAACCATTATTAACTAATCATAAAATATTTAAAATAAAAAATATATACAACCACAAAATAATAATAATAATGATAATAATATTTGTAGAAGACAAAGCGCAAGACAAATAAAATATAAATAATAATAAGGAAATAAATGTTATGTATAATACGCATAATGTTGTTCATACGTAATTGGGATTAAAATATAGAAGGGTTACTTCGAGTTTTTTCGATACAATCCGTTTCGAAACTGTAATCCGATAAGCACTCAAATCGAAGCCCACGGTAAGGGATCATAGCCGACAATAGATACAGTTGTCCAAGAATCTGCGTGTGCAGAAGACGTTCTCGAATGCAACGGAGACCCGAATCGAGCTTTTCAGCAATTTATTCTTTACGTTATGTTTATAAATCGATATATAAAAGAGTGAATTTGTTTTTTAATTTATTTAAATATAGTGACCAGCGAAGTGAACAAAGGCTGCTAGTTTTACATAGATTTAATATGCAAGACTCCGTGTCATTGGCTTCATTTTAAAACACACGTACATATTATATATATATCTATACATTTGCACACACCACACGCACACACATATAAGTATACATATCAGAGGGATATAAAGGAACAAAGGAAGAAAGTTTGAAATTCAAAGAAATTCTATACCAAAAAATATTTTATTACGATAAAGTAAACTATTTAATTTTAAACAACAACAACAGCAAAAAAAAGGACGATTAGATCCAGTTTTACTTTGATAACCTTACGCATGTTCTTTAAGACAAAAATTGCTTTTTGGGATCAGAATGAAGTTTTAATTTAAGTTCTTTTGAGTACACTGAAATTTTAACCTTATCTTTCTTAAGTTCTTATGATTAAAGTTAATATTGACATGCTAACCTTATGATTAACTAACTGAGTAATTGTCAGTTTGATAAAAGAAATTCTGTTAAAGTAACTCAATAATAAAATAATAGTAATAGTAATAGTAACATATATAGTTGTATATGCATATATATATTTATATATATATATAAACATATACACGTATATTTTCTTTTAGATACTTATAATAATCAGTATTTATTTTGAATACATATAATAATCAGTATTTCTTTTAAATACATATAATAATAGTATTAAGACTTTTCTTTTAAATAGTTTTGTTTGAATACACTTTATCATGATAAAGTAATTTAAAATAATTAATTAACTATTATCGCATAACAATAATATAATATATTTTATACATTTTCAAATGTTTTTAGGATCTCAATGATAACGCTTTACAGAGGGGGAAAATGATTATTATTTTTTCTTAAAGTTACTCATTAGATTAAAGAAAATATAAAATCTTGAAAATAATGCAATGAAATATTTCAGTTTCTAGTTTTTTAAAAGATATGATGTAAAATATATTTTTAACGTAGTGTAGAGCAGTCGAATAGTACATAAATATTTTCCTTCGTTTTAATTATTTATTTCAATAACCTTTTTATACATATTAGAAGAATAATTATTTTAATTAAATATTTTTATAACATTTATCTAAGTACATACCATGTTGAACAATGCAAAAAATTTAACTTCCAAAATATTTTCCTGAGTGACAAAAGCACACTTGGCATACTTGTCATCATTTAGTTTTTTAGAAACTAAAGGATACAAGATAAATCTTGTTTATATCATGAAGTGAAAAAATGATATTTTGCCGTTAAATAAAATTCTAAATTGTTTAAAATATTTTAGATAGTTTTAATTTTAAGCCTGCAGTTAATAGTGAAAGAATATGAACTATTCATGTAAGTGTTTTCGGGAACAATTTATTTCGAATATTTGTTTGCAAAACTACAAATTGATTTTTGAAAGTTCATTAGTAAAACTAATTAAAATGGTTATATTTAAAAAAGTTTATAATTATTTTTTCATCGAAATTTTGTTAACATCTCAAATAGGGGTCAAGATATTCTGCTTAGAAAGAAATAAAAAAAATCTATTAGAGAGACCATACCGAATGTAAACTTAGCGCGTATTTGCACAGCTAACAGACAAATTAACAACAAAAATAAAACTAATTATATTTACATACACACACACACACACATATATATATATATATATTTGATATAAGAAATGAATACGTGCAAGTATTAAACAAAGTAATGGAAGCACTTTAATTTTTTTTTTTTTTTTTAATGTTTTGTCGAATAGTTAAAAAAATACTTGATGTGTTGTTCTTGAATTTAGAGGAAAAGGAAAACATGTATGTCCTCATATTTTCCAGTAAAGACTTTGTTACTAACGCTTTTAGGGGTGAGCAATAAATCCAATAAAATACAAAATATTTGTGATTGCCCTGTATCTGGAAGTGAGTCCATAGATTTGGAAATTTTAGATGCGCTTATAAAAGTTATTTTTATATGTGTGTAGAGATTTGTGAAGCTAACATGAACATTTAAAGAGTTTTAAATATTTTATTAAAAAATGCAAAAAAATTTTTGTAAGTTTTTACTTTATAACACTAAAAGTTTCTTTCTTTCTTTTTTTTTTTTATTATTATTATTAAATTTTCGGAAAACATGACAACCTATGCCAAATCATTATACTATAGTTTAAAAAAAAATATATTTAATATTTAAAGAGAAATAGACAGTTGTAGTAAATAATTTATAACTACGCATACGCGAACTGCCGCAAAATAAACTTTGATATAGTTTAATACTCAATTGTATAGAATACCTTACTTAAAAAAAAAAAAAAAAAAAAAAAAACAGTTGAATATCAGGAAAATTCATAAAGATTTTGGTGATTAAATAAGCTGTTTTCCTTCTGTTTTTCTAAAAAGGCCTTTACGATAAGTAAGTGGTCATTCAGAAATAAATATTTATTTACAAATATTCTAATAGGAAATTTATGATTTTATCAACATAGCGAAATTGAAAAATTTTCATATAAATATGAATTTTAAGGATTATTGTATTGGAAATAGTAGCATGAAAACTAAACAACGAAATTGACCCTGATGAAATAAATTAATAGATTAGAATAAGATAAATATATCGAAGTGAACGCTGAATAGCTTAGGTGGGGATCTCATTCCGTCACTTTATCAAGTTTTGGTCAAATTCCTTTCTTTTAACACGATTATAACATGTCTCATTATATATCATATTAGAAATTTATAAGAACATAAATATGATGGTGAACTGAGCAGAGTCCACCTATGTCAACTAGTTATTTTATTTTATTTATTTATTTATTTATTTTAACTGTTTCTTGCGTTTTCAAATTAAATGTCTTTTAGTAAAATTATATGTATATGACAGAAAAATTTTCTTCAATTCATTTTTTAATATTTATGTTTTTATAAATAAATATATGTGTATGCATGTGATTGGGTATTTTTAGTGTCTATTAATTCACAATAATTTCATTAATTAAACGTAAATTTTTAATTATTATATGTAACAAGCAAATAAACTAATATTTACAAGATAATAATAAGAAAGGGAATAAATTTAAAACTTATCTCTCTCCTTCTCTCTCTCTCTCTCTCTCTCACACACACACACACACACACACAAAAAAAAAAAAAAAAAAAAAAAAAATGTACTATATGAAATATTTATTAACTCTCTACCTGCCGACGAAAAATTAGGAAATTAGCTTCCCAGGGCCTACATTTTTCACACAGGCGCGTGTAGTTATGCATTCACTAGTGCTTTTCGATTCCTCCCACTCTCTAAAAAAAAGGTAAATCCTTCGAAAACACTCTCATGGTCATTTAATTGCATTCTAAAGCCGTGAGATTAGTTTCTCTGGATCACACAGGATCTTACTTCGACAAGACGTATATATAAGTTTGGAGCAGTTGATGTATCAGCATAGCGAGACGAATATATCTGTACTGATAAGTATAAAGGATTTAAGTCCATATTCTTGATTTTTCAGGAGACGAAAAATAAAGTTGAACTAACTAAAAACAAATCAGAAGAATCGATTAGGAAAAGGGATTAGGTTGATTTATACCCTTTATACCATTCAGTGATTGTCAATCTTCAGTTAATAAAGGGAAAAAATTGAATTAAATATTTTATACAAAAGATTAATGCTAAATTTCTAACTTGAACCTTTTTTTTACCAATGAATTTTCTCAAAGACTAAATGACATGGATTTAAATCCTTTATACCAATCGATAGAAAATTTTTTTCTGAGTCTGACTATGTACTTGATTCAAAATCGACATTTTTGGACTTAAATCCTTTATACTTATTAGTACAGATATACTCACACGGCAGCTAAGAAGTTAATCAATAGAACTACTACATGCAAGTAAATAAATTTTGGTTTTAGTTTATTGAATAACTGAAAATAAATCGGCATTTGGTACCTTAAAATATACAAATAATAATTGTAATTTATTTTAATCGCTCTCCTTCCCACTCTCTCTGTTTCTCCTCTCTTCCCCTCTTTCTTTTTTCATAATGTCTTTTATATTAAAAAGAAAGAAAGATAAAGAAAAAAAAAAAAAAAAAGGCATTATTTAACTATGCGATGTCCATGGTTAAAAATACGGAATCGATTTTTTTCTTCTTTTAGAAAAACATTATTTTATTGTTTTTCGCAGTTTAATTTTATATTTTTAAAATGTCCTTTAAAAGTTTCTAATGCCTTAAAGAAATTTTAAAATACTTAATGGAATGAAACGACTTAAAATAAAATTTTATTTTATTCGAAAATATTGCTTGGAATAAGAAATGCAAAAACTTCTTATAAAATTTTTAAAATGTTTAATGGAATTAAACGAGTTAAATGTTAGTATTACGTTTTCATTTTAGAATATTGTTTGAAATAAGAAGATAATAAGTTTCTTCTTAAAATAATAATTCCAATTTTTTCAGTAATCTATATTTATGGAAGAAGATAAAAAAAAAAAAAAAAAAAAAAAGTATGCACAACTTTCTTTTCAATAAAATAATAATAATAAAAAAAATAAAATAAGTAAATAAATAAATTACAAATAACTATATAAAAATTACTTTAAATAAAATTTTGCAGCAAATTTCAGTGTATTTTGTACACATTAAATATATATTTATATATAAAGTTTCTTTTAAAAATTGAATTACTGAAAGTTCTAGTTCAAAATTCCAATGTTAAAAAAAAAAAAAAAAAAAAAAAAAAAAAGGTTTTTAAGTTTAAAGTTTTTTTTTTTTTTTTTTTTTTTTTTTTTTTTTTGTAATTATTAATTATTATTATTATTATTATTATTATTATTATTAACTTTCATAGAAAAATTATTTTCCATATATGATTTGCAGTTCCTTTTAGTGTGAATTAAAATTTAGTTCACAAAAATAAAAACTGTGTATTATGAATACAAACCATTTTGTCTGAGTATTTAGCAGTTTATTCTAAAATTAAAAATATCATATTTCATATACGGATTTTTTTTTTTTTTAATTTTTGCACAAAAAAAAAAAAAAAAAAAAAAAAAAAAAAAAAAATATTGCATCTATGTATTCATTTTCAAAATTATAATAAAAACTTATACAAGTACGTTTGCTAACGTACTTGTATAGTAAAATATTTTCTAGAATTTTGAGTTTTTATTTTTATTTTTATGTTTATGTTATGTTATTTTATATTATATTATTTTTTTAACACGTGTTGCATTTGCTTTCAGTTACATATATATATCAGTGATCGAAAAGATTGGTTACATTCACTACAAAAGAACATTTGCTCAAAAAATATTCTTAGAATATGTAAATTAAGCAAAGTTCAACTGCCAACGAATCAACATTTACTTATAAAAAATATTCATATCATATTATTAAATATGTTTTTTATTTAAGTAAATTTATCAATAATGTAAAAGCAATATTTAATTGATTATGATCATAAATTATAATTTCATTAGCACTGTCATATTTCTTTTTTATTGCCTACACTTTATTGTCCTAATTAATTTCTGTTAGATTGATAATATTGTTTTTATTAAATAAGAATTGTAACAAATGAATCAAAGATAGGAAATATGGTATTTTTTTTTCTTTAATCGATTGCTCAAGATTACTTAGATTGCATTAATTATTATCTATCCTTCGATATCCTTCGAAAGTTAAAGGAACGTTTTCATCTTTTGAAAGCATCACTGTATCAAAAGAATAATATAAATTCTATTATGATTGATTTTTTTTTTTTTTTTTTTTTTTAATCCAGGATTTTTTTATTATGTACTTGCAGAAAAAAAAAAATCATTATTTTTTATGTTCCGATAGCTAGAAATTTTTTTAAACTTTTTTTTTTTTTCTTTTATCTAAGTAACTATTTATATAGTCCATTAAAATGCGTAAGCATTGATTTTGCTGAATTTAACTTAATTTCCAATTATTTCTATTTATCATTTTGTGAAAAAAATTTTAAACTAAAACACCAATATGTTCAAAAAAAAAAAAAAAAAAAAAAAAGAAAGGAAGAAAGAAAGTAATTGAATATAAAATATCATCATCACCAATATATACATACAACGCTATTTTATAATGTCGTATCTGATTTTAAATGAAATTTCCTGGTAATATAGGGTATATAAAACTGATAAAAATGGGTTCCGTAAGCAAGCATTTGAATATGTAGTAAGAAAACTTAAAAAAAAAAAAAAAAAAAAAAACTCAAAAATGTATTTTATAAAGATACAAAAAAGTTATTTAATATTAACTTTGCAACCACTACAAAAGAATATGTCTATCTTTAGCAAATTATATTCCCAAAATTCCCTAAGAATGTAAAAAAAAAAAAAAAAAAAGAAAAAGAAAGAAATTCATGGATAATTACTTTAAATTAAAAAAATCTTTAATTGTTTTTAATAATTTTTCATAACAAAAAGTGAATAAAACTAAACGAAAATAAAAATAATAATACGCACCAAACAAAATAATATGTCAAACAAAAATAAAATAACAATAATAATTAATAATACTTAATATGCGCCTTTGTGCAGTTGGAAAAAAGTGACACTCATCGTTATTTTGTCAGGGAAATATGTGTACTTTTGAAAAACGATCTGAAATTTTTTATTAGGTGTTGTCTATATATTAAAACGTGCACCAACTTTTATTTTTGTTTTCTACCTTATTTTAATTTTCCTGGTGTTTCCAAAAACAAATAATAATAATAATAATAATAATAATAATAAAATAATGAAGAAAGAAAGATAAGTAATTAAAAAATAAAATATTTTGCGTAAGTTTGTTGCTTGTATTTTTACTAAATTATAAGCGTTTAAAGTTTGAAAATATTAATTTTTAAATTATGGTAGATTTCTATTTATATCTTAAAAAAAAAAAAAAAAAAAAAAAAAAAAAAAAAAAACTTACTTAAAATGTATGAGTATATATAGAATTCATCATTCAGTGATCATGCACCAGGAAAGAAGATGGGAATTAATGATCAGTCAAACACACATGGAAAAGTATTAATGGCCATACCCCAGAGGAGAGAATGGGAAATTTTGAAAATATCATTAACGTTAGTTGCAAATAACCAACCCACACACTAAAATTCCTGATAGATGCTCCCACAGATTTCATACGGCAAATTTAACGCGCAAAATGGAGCTCTGAAATTTGTCTCCCTTCATAATTCCTCCCCCCCCCCCCCTACAAAAAAATCTGGAGTGATTCCACTCGACTTTCCGAACATTGAGTAATTAACAGTTTTGTAGATAAAGTAAAGAAAGAGGAGTTGTTAAATAAACAAAAGAGAGAAAACCATAATAGAGTGTTTGAGTTGTTTTCTCCATATATTACACGATGTTTTATTTAACGCTACTGAACTTTGAGCCCATAGATCCTAATGATAAAGAATTTTTCGTTGTGTCCCTGTAAAAACCTATAAATGCTAGATTCACCAAAATGCTTATAGTTAGTGCAACAGTGATTTATAATATTCATATAAATTTTCAGCTCAATTGAATAAAGTGTTTAGATGCTATCGCACTTTTAAAAATTTCGTCCCATGGGCCATAATGATAAAGAATTTTCTTTGTGTCCCTGTAAAAAAACTGTAAGTGCTAAATTCACCAAAATCTATACAGTTCGTGCAACTGTGACCTATAACATGTGTACAATTTTTTTACTTAGATTAATAAAGCGTTTAGACGCTATCGCACTTTTAAAAATTTGGCCCCATAGGCCATAATGATAAAGAATTTTTCCTGGTGTCCCTGAAAAAAACTATAAGTGCTAGATTCACCAAAATCTATAGCGTTCGTACTATGGTGACTTACAATATACGTACCAAATTTCAGATTATTCGAATAAAGCGTTTAGACGCTAGCGTGTTCACTCACAGACATACACACAGACATAAACACATACACACACACACACACACACACATACATACATCATTGTAAAAATAGTGGAAACGGACTCAGGGGACCTCGAAACGTATAGAAACATCAAAATCTCAAATTCGGATTTACGACATGATTACAATACTTTCCTCACTATAGTGTTCGGAAAGTAAAAAAAAAAAAAAAAAAAAAAAAAAAATGGAAATTGGAAATTGCGAAAATCCAGAGTAGGAATAATAGTTTGAAAATATACTCCAGAAGTTCCACAGTAATTTTGAGCCATTTATGCACCATTTTTGTAAGAGTTCTATTAGAAAATCCAGATTTTCAAAATTTGTCCTCCCTCTCCCCCCCCCCGAAAAAAAGGGAGGAAAAAAAACCCTTCACCTTAAAAAAAAAAAAAAAAAAAAAAAAAAACGTATATATATATATATATATATAATTTGAATTATTTAGTACTATATATTACGATTTTTTTTTCTGTCTAATCATATTATGCACTATATCTTCACCGTGAAGCAATTTGGAGCCGAAGTTTTCTCGCAAACGGTGTCTGTCGCCCCCCCCCCCCACCAAGGGAGAATGGAAGGAATTTTGCAAAACCCAGGGTTAATGTGGGTCAGTGCTCCAAAACCGATCTTATTCACACCAATATTCCTGACTCAGTACCCCACAGAATCGACACAACGGTACGGTGTTGAGTCTGCTAGAGGATTATTTTACATGTATACATGAAGGTTTATGTAAAAGAGCGTTTTGGCCCCTCCTCTCCTTGTAGGGCGAATTAGAAAATTCTTAAAACCAATTTTTAGGTATTGAAGTTTGCTGTATTTTAAAGAAAAAACTTTACGGATATTTTTTTTTCTTTTTTTTTTCGTAGAAATATGAAGGATCGGTAATGTTAGGTTTTTCCTAAGTGAAAGCATGTTCTGCCTCCTCTCATTGGAGCTGCAATTCTGAAATTCTCGAAATTAGTTTTCGTGTATTTGTATTAATTATATGAAGCAAATATCTTACGGAAATTTGTTTTTATTTTATTTTTCTTTTTTCTTCCCTGAGAAATGAGGGTTTTTATGAAATGACATGTTACTTCCACACCCCTTTTATGTGTGTGTGTGTGGGGGGGGGGGATGCGAATTTATACAGTCACTTCTTGGAGATTGTCTACACCACAGAAGAATGAAGAATTTTTTCACCAAGTGTAAGGCTTTTAGATGCAGGATTTCGGGCTGTTCAGTGATGAATCAGTCAGTCACTTGGGATTAACGATTTCATATATATGTATAGACATAAATTACATATATACTTTCAAATTAATGAAATGTTACGTTGAATAAAAACATTTCATTAAACAGTAATTTGTATATACATGCATACAACAGTATATTACAACAATACAAGAGATTGGTTGCTATATATTACACAGAATAAATTTATAAAATATAATCAGATATCGCAAGAGATAAGAAAGTCGAAGTTATCAGTATTCCTATATTTATTTATAAAAATTATTTCTCTAATATTTTGCTCTTACTTTTTTCACTGAGCACGATTGCACGAGTTTAAAATATATCTTAAAAATCTATTTTATACATTGAATAATTCTGTCGAAATACATTTAAGTAACTATTTTAATAAAATACAGTGTTACATAACATTTAATTTGCGTTTCATTAAACGAAATGAAATACATTATCAATGCATTTTTAATTTATTTTTCGCATAGTTTGTGATATAGCTATAAAAACATAAAAGAAAGGAAAAGAAAACTATAGCGTTTGATAAGAAAAAAAAATCTTTTTATTCATTTTATACAAAAACCTTAAATAATATATTTTGCAAAACAACTTTTTATCTATGTAATAAATTAAATTATTCGAAAGGGAAAAAAAAATAGCATTTAAAAGATTTTGAAGTTTCATTACGCTGATGAATAAAAATCTGTCTTTTAAATACTTTCTTTGAAGAAAGACAGTTTATTTTAATCTCCAAAATGTATACTTTGAAATTCTAATAGACATGATTAAATGGTTTTTTTCTTCTTCCTTTTTTCTTTTTTGTAAAGAAACTATTTATTGCCTTTAGGGCAAAGGAAAATTTTATTAATTAAAATAAGATAGTACCTTAAATTTCTTTGAATAATAAAAAGATAAAAATCAGATAATAGAATTAATTTTATAAGTTATATTACAAGTAATTTATACTGCATATATTTAAAAAAAAAAAAAAAAAAAAAAAAAAAGTTTTTACGCGAAGAATATTTTTTCATTTTTAAGAAAATTGAAATGAAATCTTTTATTATATTTTTATTTAAAATTTTAATTAGTATATTTTTTTTATTCATTTGAAGAAATTTTACCTTTACTAAATTACTCCTATATTTTTCCATTTAAATGTTTCCGCTTCTGTATAATAAACGCACATGTTGACGCATTTATCTTTAATATATTGATGCATTATCATTTATGTAATACATATTTTAACAGTTACTGAAATTATTTATTTTAAATTACATTATAATTAACTATATATAAATTATACCTTTTTTTTTCTTAAAAATAATTAATTGCTTTATTTCACCATTTTAATCTAATTATTAGAGAATTTTTTTTTTTTTTTTTTTTTTTTTACAAAATATCAGCTATTACTTTCGAATGATATATGATTAAGGTAAACATTTCCATTATATAAAAGTACTTATTTACTTAAGAATTTATAATTCTAACGATTATGATAAATATTAAGAGCACCAATTGTAATGTCATGCATAATGCATAAAGAAATCAACTGTCTGGGGTATAATTTTATTACATATTTTTTTACTATAAAGATAAATTGTGTTATTATTTAAAGAAATTTGTTACTGAGTTTGGAAGGAAATATCCGATTAAAACAATCGTTTACTTATATAATCCTAAACAGTTCATCATTTTTTTGTATTCTTTTTTTTTTTTTTTTTTTTTTTTTAATGACAATCATTATTGTGTCGGTTGTTTCCGATTCGTTAATAGTAGACTTTTTTTTTTGAGTGCCAAAATGAAATATTTGGTCAGGAATCCCGTATAAATGATAATGTCAAAACTTTTTTAATAAAGTTTCTTTATTTGCTCTCAATATGTATTTTTGCGTTAGGGGTTTTTAAGGTTTTTTTTTTTTTTTTTTAAGAATATGTTCTGATATTTGTCTCAAAAATTAGATAATGTAAATATTTCAAGGTAAAACATACGAAAATAGTATATATATATATATATATATATATATATATATATTAATTAATAATTCATACAATTAATATTTGCTGGAAAATGAATTGAAATACTGTAACTGGAAAATGATACATTTTTTTCAAAAATGCGCGTCTCAAAACAACAGAAGAAATGAAAATATTATATATGAATGCGTATGCATGTACAGTCATTTGCAAAAGTTTAAGACCAGTAGCCGATATTCAGTTTTTTAACACATTGAATCATTTGCGCAGATTATTGTGTCATCACTTGTGCTGATTGCTTCAGACGTATTCTACTGCTATAAATAAAGGTGGCCGGTACGTTTATCGCCAGTTGTTTATTGGATTTTGCCGTAGTGCCTGTTTGCCTGTTGTGTAATTATTGTAAAGAGTAAAAAAAAAAAAAAAAAAAACTTCACTTACTGTTATAAAAAAGTCAGAAATATTGACCCTGTATAAAATTAGATTTCTTAACGTTAAATAAGTTCGAGAGTAAATGTGAGCAAGACAGCTGTGCATCAATCTATTAGTAAATTTAAAATTTCGGGAATAATTGTGGACCTTAAGAGAAGTAGTCGCCCCAGAAAAACGAGTGCACGTAATGATCATGTGATGAGATAGATGATTGTACGAGATCCAAGAACGTCCTGCAACATGATTCGACATTCTCTGGCTGCAAAAGGCACCAACGTCAGTTTGGGTACGATCTCAAGACGTTTGGTCAACGATTGTGATTTATCATTCCATGAACCTGCAAGGAAACCACGACTTACTCCAAGTATGAAAAAGAAACGACTGACTTTCGCCAGATAATATCAGGATTCGCAGTACAGCAGTGCAGTAGGGTCTTATTTTCATATGCGTCAAGTGTGCAGCCATTTTCTGCACATACTACAAGTATCCTCCACTCAAGAGAAAAAAGACATGATGAGAGATATACGATTCAAACTGTGAAACAACCTCCAAGCCAAATGATATGGGGTGCAATGTTTGTGTCCGGAACTGCTAGTCTGTATTTTGTGCCAGCTTAAACCACTATGAACGGAAAGCGGTACCTTAAGATTGTCAAAAAATATCTGAGCGCACAGAAAACCGAAGTGCTTCACTGGCGAGGCAAAAGCCTAGATTTTAATCAAATAGAGAATCTGTGGTGTATTGTGAAGTATAAAGTTGCCGAAAAGTAACAATCAGCTGCTACGGTACTTGTTGAAACAATAAAGCATGTCTAGTGCACAGACATTTCTAAACCTTACTGCAAGTCTCTTATTTATAGCATGCCTAATCGGTTTGCACAAGTTATTAATTCTCATTGGTCTTAAGCTTTTGCAAATGACTATATTTGCAAACTTATAATGATCAATAACCTACAGATTTCTCATTTTACCTGTTAAATTCTTACATCCGAATTCATTGTTTCTGAAAAGTATCAAACTTTCTGATGTAGGGTTATCCATATGATGCAATCTTCTCTCTATATTTTTCTTTAGATAATCTCTAACAGCAATAGAGAGAATTTGCTAAGTTTTATATATATATATATTTATTTATTTTTCTGGTTATTATTAAAATATTTATCCAGTGGTCCTCAAATCACTGACGTCACTTAGAAAAACGTCTAGAGGAAATGGTTGCGCTCTAAAGGGTCACAATACTTTTGAATCGCTAAACATTTGTTAACAAAATAAACGAAAGTTTATTATTATTATTACTTTTTAAGCTTATGTTTTTATTTTCTTTTACAAATTCTTATTTTGCGATTTAATACCAATAATAATAATAATAATAATGATGATGATGATGATGATGATAATTGATACTAATATAATAATTAATAACAATAATAACTGAAATAAATAAACAAATGTCGGCGTTATAAATTTATATCGAAAGCATGATTTTATAAATTACTTTTACGAACAAAAACTAAGCCCAATGTTACCCACAAGAATATTTCAGTGAGTATGGAATAAAGGAAAGATTGTATGTATCCTGAAACATTATTAATAAGTATAGTTGTACACATGCTTAATACATAATAAAATTGAGTTACTAAACTTCTACCTGTCTATACGACGGCTATCATTAGTTTAACATACGGCCGGGTACAACCAGTGGCAAAGCGTCCAGGGAAGCGCTGGAAGCAGTGCTTCCCTTATTTAAGATTTTTAAAAAGTAATCAAGTAACGTCGTCTAGTCGAAAGACTGAATTGATTCTTCCTCTGCTTTTGGAAGCGCTTCGCTTCGGCGGTGCCATAGTTTTCTGAACCTCGCCTCGCCCCTGGGCCCTGGGTACAACCTTTATAAGACACAACGAATTTGATCATCACGTATATGACCGGCATATACATCTGCTGCGTAGATTTTTTTATTTCTTGAACACCTGAAGAAAATAGCATGAAACGACATCTAGACTATCTAGTTTCTATAATTTCTTCTTTACTAAATTGCTAAGAAGACCAACTTGTTACCATAATTAATGTTTTTCCAACCTACTGCAATTTTTGTTATGCTATTTTTAGAAGAGATTTTTATGAAATTCTTCTTTAGGTCATGTAACCCACTTATATATAATTCCTATATGATCTGTATCTTTCCAAATATTCATATACATATATATATATATATATATATATATATATCGATAGACATTGTATATAAGGAAAAATTTATAGCCTCCGATATATATATTAGAGCTTTTACAGCTTTTATTAGGCCTAAAATTATCCTTCCAGTTGAAAAGTTTGTAAATGATTAACACTATATGAAATAGTTTTAATTTAAAGGCTTTACAATTTAAGTTTCATATTTTAAGACTTCTGATATCATAAAAAGCATCTTTTCACTACCTTAATTTACCTGCTATTTTATTATTATTATTATTATTTTTTTTATAATTTATCGTTTCATCAAATTTTGTGAGATACACATTTTTACGTGTGTGGTCGGAACCGGTTTTCACGAAAATGAATTATTTAGTATATCCTTTAACGCTTGGAATGGTGTAGGATAATGTAAAATCACAATTTTGAAAAAAGCGTTAAAAGGTTCCATCATGGAAGTTACCCTATATTTCTTTACAGGATACTGATGTCTAACGGTGTGTTTTTCAGAATGCAGTTGTATTTCAAGAAATACACACAAATTCACAGTAACCCAAATTTGCTACTTTACGTTTGGCATATCTCATCTGCAAAATCCTTTCTATTTTACAGAGCTGTATTTTAGTCATCTGATGAAACTGAAGTTTTTACGGGAACAGCTGCAGGGCGTTTTACATAGTTATCTCTGTAGTGGAAAATAAAAATTTGCTTGTATAATTTTCACAGATTTCTGAAAGTTATGTTTAAAATATTTTTTCAAAATCATGGCTGAATTAACTGCATCCTACATTTCCGACTAAATCATGGGGGAAAAAAAACTTTATGTCCGTTCAAATTAGTTCAGCAAATTTCAAATTGTTTTTATATCAGGCCCCTTCTTAGTATTGTCCCTTGAGGGTGAGTTCCAGACCATTGCCAGTTATCCATAATATAGAGCTAGTGCGGCGTAAAACCTACTTATTCACTCTTAACATTAAATATTTATTAAAAACTTCATCTTACGATTACCTGAGTACAATTTTGGTGGTGATACTCCAATACAATAAAAACACATTATTCCAATGAATACATAATTTTGTGCACCGAATTTGGAAGGTCAGCTTGAGCTAGGAATTCAGAAAACTCTATATACCGCATTGGTTCGAGCAAATTTGCATAAATGGGACATTAGAATTTAGTTCCTATATCTTCGGAAGTAACTGTAATATGCGCATTTACTTTACATTCTGGATGCGATAGCTGCATTTTTTAAGCATTTGCGACAAATTATGTAACTCAGCATAACTTCTTCCAAATCCCTTCGCACGCTCACCTTTTTTCTTGAGTAAATGGAGAAATGGTCTGAATTGTGGTCTGTCTGTGATTTGTACAAACCTCCACCTATAGCACTATTTATAAATGTAATTTGTAACGTTTGACATCATTGAATTTTCTAAACAATCTCCTCTATGACAGCATTCTGTCACGTTGCGTCAGTATAACATATGGAAGACTGAGCATTCTGGATTTCCGATTGTTATTTTAAGTTCTTTGTGTTTCAGCTTCTTCTGAATTGGAAAGCAAATATATTTAATTTTTCAAGATAATTTTTTTAAAAGCTTTAAATTTGTCTGTCTAACATACTATTTCATTCCTCTTTCTATCTTTTACTTTTTCAAAATTATGCCATACAGAATGTAAATCAAAACAACGTGGCTAAAATAAAGGGCAAAACAGGCATATAAAACCAATAAAAAATTCCTTTGGAACATGGGGTAATAAACGTTAACCGAAGCCGCTAGAGGGCGTTAAACATAATAAGCAATACAAGGACAATAAACAAAATGTATATACAGTCGGTAACAAAAGTGTCCGAACACTAGCAAAAATTCCTATGTCCCTACTAGAAAAAATTCCTTTATCAAAAAAGTACACTTAATACAGTTTTTTAAATAAATCCTTGTCGAATCCTGTTCTTAGTCAGTCTAAAAGCAGGATTCGACAAGGATTTATTTAACAAAGCTGTATTAAGTGTACTTTTTTTACATAGGAATTTTTGCTAGTGTTCGGAGACATTTGTTACCGTCTGTACATACTTTTTTTATGTTATATTTCAACACATGTTGTGAGGTTGAGACTATAGAACGCCACCACAGTTTCTTTGAAATTAAGCTCTATTCCAGCAAAGTATAAAGTTGGGACGCTTAAATCGCTTCGACACCAGTGACTCGGCGAAAGTCTTGGTCGGGATAGTTTTGTGTCGGCATGGTGCTGCAACGAAAGAATTAGGTTCTGAGAGTTAGATTAATGGGAAGCGATTTTAAAAGTATTGATTGAAATGAAGAGAAAGGAAGTTTGTAGAAAGTAGTATAAGATGGAGATTGTTTTTGTAAAAGAGTGTGTGCGAAGAGGAGTGTAGGAGAGTAATGTTGATGATGCTAGTTCTTATGCGAGTGTTAAGTGATGGTAGAGATGTGTAGCGTTGTAGAATAAAGTAAGATTTGAGAGAAGAATCTGTCGCGCCAAGGGAATCCTGCCGACGGTTCTTGTGTGAGAATAGTTCAATGGTCGACAGAGAGCAGCCGTCGACAAGATCAGTATTGGTGAGCATTAATTTACTTTTATTTTATGCTTTGTGGAAGTTATCCCCTGGGGTCATTTGAGAGTTAAAACTGAGTTAACCCAACACCAGCCTTGATATTGAACGTTAAATAAACTTTCTTATTTCGTATTTAACTTTGTCTCGAGCTCTTATTATTATCTAATTAAGTAATTAAGTTAATCTTTAAGATTAAGATTGAGGAAGAGATTATGGTTAACACTTATTCCTCACAATGTTACAAATAAGACAGCACCAAGATATCCTAATACGTGGGGAAAAAAAGTAGATAAGACGGAAACCTCGATGTAACAGTAAGATGTGAAAGGCGCTGCCAATTAATATATATATATATATATTTTCCCTTCAGTTAGTCAGTAGTCCAAATTGTTGAGAGACTACTGTAGACTATACCTTTGTGGAAAGAAATAATATTTTGTAAATAGTTATTCAAATTAATATTATGCATATACAAAAATTTACTTTTTTTATTCAATGACCCTACCTATATTGTCAAGTAAATATCTATCGTATATAATTCCCATTAACTATGCTTTGTTTATCTTCGCAGGACCATATTCTTATATATTAGGTGTACAAATTAATTCGGTCCGTTTTCAAAAGATGGCGTTAGCTGCCACAAATGCTAGGCTATGACAGCTGTTTGCGGTGGTTTTAGAGAGGTTATATATTTGTTAAGAATCTTCAGTGTACCAACTCTTTCGCTTGCTTGAAATAGCCTGATCAGCTTTGCATTAAACATGTCAGGTTTTGAAGTCAATAAGCAGAATTTGCGGGAAGTGTTGATTTTTTTCTTTCATTGGAAGAAAAGTGCCGCCGAAGCGCATCGAACGCTCGTAGAAGTATACGGCGATAGTGCTCCGACTGACAAAACATGCAGGAAATGGTTTCGACGATTTAAAGATGGAGATTTTAGCGTTGATGACAGGCGTCGCTCTGGACAACCGAAAAAATTTGAAGATAACGAATTAGAGGAATTACTGAATGAAGATCCGACTCAAACACAAGAACAGCTTGCAGAACAACTAGAAGTGACTCAGCAAGCAATATCGGTGAGACTAAAAACGATGGGAATGATCCAAAAAGAAGGAACATGGGTTCCTTATGAGCTGAAACCCAGAGACGTTGAAAGGCGATTACGCTAACCCGGTGAAACAATACTTGGAGACGCTAAAGTGTGACGTCCTACCGCACCCGCCGTATTCTCCGGACATCGCCCCTTCCGACTACTGGTTGTTCCGACGAATGCAGAATGATCTGACCGGTCAGCGGTTCACTTCTTACGAAGAAATACAAAAATTGCTCGAAACATGGATGAGCGAAAGAGATGAGTTGTTTTATCGAGATGGAATCAGACGATTGCCGAAAAGATGGGAAAAAATAGTAGAAAATAATAGACAATACTTTGAATAATGTATTTTTTGTTTTGGTTTAATAATAAATACTTTTTTTATTGCTATAAAACGGACCGAATTAATTTGTACACCTAATATATAATTTATTTTTGTTTCTTTATTTGTTTTAAACAAATGTATTAAAATTTATAATAAGAGATTCTCTTCCACACACAAACAATTTGTTGATACTTTTTTTTTTTTTTTTTTTTTTTTTTTTTGTATTCTAAGTTGGTATTTAAAAATATATATATTATTAATTAAATAGCATAATTGCGTTTATTAATCAATAAACATACTTGCAAATGTCATTTAAAACTAATTTGTCTTAGAAATCTTCGTGAATTCGTAATTATTTATAACAACTAGTATGTTGTGGCCACCACAAAACTTTCTTCTATATTTTCCTATACAAATTCACTCAGTAACAATATTGAAAAAAAAAAAAAAAAGAATCCCAAGTTTTTTTTTTTTTTTTTTTTTTTTTCGTTTAAAGTAAAAAAAATCGATAACTTTGTTTTAAATTATCACACATTTATAGTTCAACCATTCGTTTTAAAGGTATTGACGAGACCTTTCGAAAGATACCCATCTTGGAAATTTACCCGACCCCGTGGGGTACTTCCCCCCAGGGGGGGGGGGGAGCGATGCCCCCAAATGCACAAAAATTTTTTCCTAATTAACTACTACTATTAATAATTCGTATTAATTTTACAATCACAGGTTAAGAGTAACTCTCATTATGTACATTTATACGAAATTTTGTCTTACACTGCCATGTTAAAAATTTAGAAAAAAATACTATCGCATCGCCTCCTGTTGTGCGATTGATCCCCAAATCTAATCAGCACCAGTTTATGTCAGGGGCCAACTAAATACAAAGTTTCGTTAAATTTCGTTAAAATAAATTTTTCTTTTAATTACGATTATTGTTTTTTTTTTTTTTTTTTTTTTCGTAAAAAAAAAAAAAAAAAAAAAAAAAAAAAAAAAAAAAAATCGATAACTTTGTTTTAAGTTATCACATATTTATAGTTCAACCATTCGTTTTAAAGGTATTGACGAGACCTTTCGAAAGATATCCATCTTGAAAAATTACTCCCCTCCAGGGGGACTTTCCCCCCAGGGGGGTTGACGAGACTCCTACACATACAAAAGTTTTTTCCCAGTTGACTATCTCTATTATAAATAATTCTTGTAAATTTCATAATGATTACTAAAAAATAATTCTCTTTATGCACATTTATGCAAAATTTTGTCCTATATCACCATGTTAAAAATTTAGAAAAAGTGGGATGGCAACGGAACCTGTAAGACAATTTTTACCAAAAGTTGATAGGCACTAATTTATGTTAAGGTGCAACTACATACCGATTTGTATGAAATTCTGTGCTGTAGTTCCTGAGATACAGTTGCCACAAAATTTTGTCACACAGACAGACAGACAGACATACATTTTCTAAAAATGGCCAAATCGTGTTCTACAGCTCTAAAAACGTGTAAATCCATCAAAAACCCGAGGTCGAAATTTTTTACGAATCCAATGCTTTCTTCTATTGAATATAGAAGAAAGTAATAATTATTATTATTTGCAAAACAATAGAGCTAAATTATAGCTCGTCATTTGTACAGGAAGTTTCCGCTAAATAAAACTATACATGAAATCCTACATTTTAATTTCCTAATACTTTTAACTGTTTGTCATAGACTTTAGGTTATCAAGAATTAGAATTTTGATATTTATTTTTCAAATTTTTTATTTAAATATGGAATTCCTAGATGCGTTAGAACAATTAATTAATATGACTCTATGAAAATGGAGTAACATGCATTCATACATATCGAGTTCCTTTTTAAACAAATGGTATTTTAACCAACATTCATTTAATAATTTCAGAAGTTATTTTCTCGAGTTATTTTCAAAGTATTTTATCAAAGTTTATAATGTATATAAATATTTAATTTAAAATAGAAGAATTTATAAATAATTATACTTAAGGGATAAAAAAACAAAAAATAGTTTATATGCAAACTTTTAAAAATTATACTAAAATATGTGTATATATTTATTGCTTATGAGATTCGCCAAAAATGTAGAAAGTTATTGAATTTAAATATATATACATATATTTTTTTTTTCCAAAATTGACGTTTATCTTTCTTTTATAAGAGAAAAAATTGTATTTTTTGTCGTATTTCTAGACGTAAAACTTAAAATGTTAGGAAGAAACTATTTCCACCTTAAATTAATTAACTATTGTAAATTCTAACACATACACACACACACACACACACACACACACATATATATATATTATACATATTCACCACAACAATATAGATAACATCTTTCATAATTTACTACATTTGAACACTATTAAAAATATTTTTCCCCGTTAAATGTATACATAAAAGGATTTTTATAAATTTAAAATTTCAAAATAAATCTTATTATTTTATAAGAAAATTATTTGTGACGGTTTATTTGTAAAGGATTTGGAAAAAGAGTATATTTAGAAATTTTAATAATTATGAAAAATAGAATAATTGTGAATTTATTCAACTCTTACGTATACTTTATTCAACTTTTAAAGAATTATATATTGGATATTATGTAATGAATACTTATCGATTAAATCAAAAAAGATTCTGTTAATCATTTTGGAAATTGCTTACTTTTTGCTTGAATTTAAATGAATAATTGATGAATATATTCTAGCACGTGAAATATATTATACAAAATGAGATTTTCGTTAAACGAAAACCGAAAGGAACCTTTAACAAACTAAATATATAAAGTTTAGAAGCCATATGCATTTCCGAAGCATTTTCATAAAATATTAATAAATAAACGAATAAATAAATAAATAAATAAATAAATATGTCACTATAAAACTGTTCATAAAGTCTTAAGTAGTAAAGTACAGATCCTAAAAAATCATTTCTCAAAAAATACTGGAAATATAACGAAATACAGTTAATCCCTAACCCCTTCGGCATTGAATTATAAATTGGGCATATAAAAAAATCGATGAATTGTAAGATATTCTACATTACATATAAGTATCTTAATCATGAATTATTATAATATTGTACAATTACAAAATTAATTTAAAAAATGTTTTAATAGTAGTACGCTATGTTATAATTAACCAAAATGTGAAAATTTATTTTATGTACAGTTTACAATTATTTTGTATGAGATATTTTGAAATACATTCTTTGTGTGTGGAAACATAAATAATTACAAGCCAAAAAGAACTTTTTATATACCACGTTTTTAAATTTTCTGCTGTATCATCTAAACTTGACAATTCTATGTATTAATAAATACTTTTTTATTATTTATTTATTTATTTATTTTTATGAATTATCCTATAAACTTGAAAGAAAATGATCAAATGCATAATAAAGAGAGCATTTATAAGAAATTTTCAAAAATTTATTATTTGAATAAATCTATTAAAAGAATGATTTGTCATCGTGTTCTGAGCTATTCTAAAAGTTTCAAATGTCTAGATAGTCGGGAAGTTAGTTAAACATCTATTGCAAGATTTGTACTGGACAACCAAACAAACAAGAAAGCGAGTTAATAAAAACGTGGTAAAATACCACACATTTCTCAAAACATGAAGTAATTTTTGTAGAAAAGATGCATTTACCTTTTGGCTGGAAATGACTAGATGCTTCTATTATTTTCTCTGTTGGGGCCTTCCTACCATCTACTACACAAAAATAGTGGCATACTGCTATTCTTGTATTTATTTTTAGTAAGGCACTAAATTTTGAGATTAAAATTCTTGAAAATTAGAGATTTAAAGTAACATGTAAAGTTGTATTCTAATTCTAGGACATTATGGCCGAAGGGTTTAAATCTATATTAATAAAATCAGAGTTTTGTCTGTAAATTTGTCGGAATCGAAAAATTTTGCGATATCTTCACGTTTCACACCCCATGAAAGCCGAAAATGACTTCAGAAAATTTTGCCTGTGTGTGTGTGTGTGTGTGTCTGTGTGTATGTCATCGTGTCCGAATGTCGCTCTTTTTGTCCGGGCATCACTCGAGAACGGCTGGACGGAATTCAACGACGCTTGGCAGGAATTTAGGTCTTCACCCAACTTAAAATTATATCTATCAACTTTTCAGAAATTCCCCCCCGTTCACCCCCTGGGGGGGTAAAAGACTAAAACACGTTTGTCCGGGCATCACTCGAGAACGGCTGGACGGAATTCAACGGCGCTTGGCAGAAACTTAGGTCTTCACCCAACTTGAAATTATATCTATAGAAATTTTCAAAATTATGATTAGTGTTTAAATTGTGTGTAAAAAAACGCCTGCGCATGCGCCATAAATATTTTTTCACTAAAACGCTTTGAATGGAAAAATAAAATGCAAAAATAAATTTTTAAGATAAAGACTTTTGTATTCGCGTGATTTTCACTGCAAATTATGAAAAGATTGAAATGAAGTGTTGCCATCTAAGTTTCATACTTTAGTTAATTTTATAAAATCTAATTGTCGTATCGAAAAACTGTTTACACACCAGAATTCAGAAAAATCACCTCTTTCATTTGGTACTGAATTTGTAACGATAGGTCTGATATTTCTAATTTATTTTCCCCTTTTTCCGTTTTTCCGTTGCCACTTAAATTTCACACTTTAGTTATTTTTTAAAAATCTAATTGTCGCATCGAAAAACTGTTTGCACCCCTGGATTCAGAAAAATCACCCCTTTCATTTGGTATCAAATTTATAAATATAGGTCTGATATTTCTAATTTATTTTACCCTTTTTCCGTTTTCAACTCAGATTCGATATGGAACAGCTTTAGTATTGGATCCCTTTGGCAAAATTTGAAATTCGGCACCGAAGTAGCTCGGACGTTTCTCGCCAAGATCTTTAATTGCACAATTGAGATAGCCAATACAGTTCATCGCAAAAATGGCTTAAAATATTTAAAGCCACCAAAGGGTTCCGATACTTAAGCTGTGCTTTTTTTAGTGCTAGAGGCCTATTTCAGTCGGTACAGTTGTCGAATTTTTATAGGTCACTCTTAATTAGTGCTATAGGCCTATTTCAGTCGGTTTATTGAATGGGGATTTATTGAATGAAGTCCCCCCAAGGCCCAACTTTGACATGAGTCCCCCCCCCCAGGCCCAACTTTGACACGAGTCCCCCGCAAGGTACAACTTTGACATGAGTCCCCCCAAGGCCCAACTTTGACATGAGTCCCCCCCCAGGCCCAACTTTGACATGAGTCCCCCCAAGGTCCAACTTTGACATGAGTCCCCTTCAAGGTACAACTTTGACATGAGTCCCCCCAAGGCACACCTTTGACATGAGTCCCCCCCCAAGGCACACCTCCCCCTCATTGGGAAAAAGAGAAAAAACGTTGTTTTGCGGCTATAAGACAGTTTGGACTTCCAACTTTATTTGTTACAATATCTGCAGCTGAAACACAATAGTTTGATTTAATGAAAACTTTATCATGGAATTTAGATCGTCACGAATTAACTAAAGAAGAATTTGTCGATATTAACAAATTTAGCAGTAGGCCTCTGGCACTAAATTAAAATCTGTCAATGTCAGATTTTCATGTTTTAAATAATGAAATAATGTCGTGTCTGTATAATTTTTATTTTTACTTTCCGAACACTATAGTGAGGAAAGTATTGTAATCATGTCAAAAATCCGAATTCGAGATTTTGATGTTTCTATACGTTTTGAGGTTACCTGAGTCCGTTTTCACTATTTTTACGATGATGTATGTATGTGTGTGTGTATGTGTGTATGTGTGTATGTCTGTGGGTGAACACGCTAGCGTCTAAACGCTTCGTTCGATTAACCTGAAAGTTGGTACGCATATTGTAAGTCACAATAGTACAAACCCTATAGATTTTGGTGAATCTAGCACTTATAGTTTTTTTACAGGGACACAAAGAAAAATCTTTATCATTATGGCCTATGGGAGCAAAATTTTAAAAGTGCAATAGCATCTAAACGCCTTATTCAATTGAGCAAAAATTTTATACACATATTATAGATCACAAATACTCAATCTGTATAGATTTTGGAGAATCTCGCACTTATAGTTTTTTTACAGGGACACAAAGAAAAATTCTTTATCATTATGCCTATGGGGCCAAATTTTTAAAAATGTGATAGTGTCTAAACGCCTTATTAATCCGAGCAAAAAAATTGTACACATGTTATAAATCACAGTTGAACTAACTGTATAGATTTTGGTGAATCTAGCACTTACAGTTTTTTTACAGGGACACAAAGAAAAATTCTTTATCATTATGGCCTATGGGACTAAATTTTTAAAATTACGATAGCATCTAAACGCCTTATTGAATTGAGCTGAAAATTTATATGAGTATTATAAATCACTGTTGCACTAACTATAAGCATTTTGGTGAATGTAGCATTTATAAGTTTTTACAGGGACACAACGAAAATTTCTTTGTCATTATGATCTATGGGCTCAAAGTTCAGTAGCGTTAAATAAAACAACGTGTAATAGATGGAGAAAAATACTCAAACACTCTATTATGGTTTTATCTCTTTTGTTTGTTTAACAACTGCTCTTTCTTTACTTTATCTACAAAACTGTTAACTACTCAATGTTCGGAAAGTCGAGTGGAGTCACTCCAGATTTTTTTATTTATAATATTGCCTATTAAAGACTTCTGTGGTCACGAAATTTGGTGCGTAAATTGTTTGTATGCACCCGGCACTTATTGTAACTGCATTTCACGAAATTCGAAATCCCCCCCCCCCCTTCTCGGAGTCGGAGGGCAATAAACACGTGTAAAAATATGTTTTCCGTTTGAATTCGCTTTGAATTATTTTAGAATGGCGAATTTTGGTGTGTGGATATTGATTAAGTGTACGCATTATGTACATTAGTGGGATTTTGCAAAACTTCGAACTCACCCGCTGAGGGTGGGGAAGTAAGAAGTGGGTAAGTTGTGCCGAAGACAGTGGGGACCCAGACTCCTCACATTGGGAGCGAGAAAACTTCTACCAATCGCAGCGAGAACTTAAGTTATTAATAAAGATATGGCATTTTGACAACTCATTTAAGTTTAATGTCCAGCGAAGCGGGCAAAGCCTGCTAGTATATATATATATTTTAAATTACCGACTTCGCAAAATGCATAAGTTAATAAAAATCTTTGCTCCTGCATTTTACACGGTATTTCTATTTTGTTAAATCTATATTAATAAAATCAGAGTTTTGTCTATAAATTTGTCGGAATCGAAAAATTTTGCGATATCTTCACGTTTCACACCCCATGAAAGCCGAAAATGACTTCAGAAAATTTTGCCTGTGTGTGTGTGTGTGTGTGTCTGTGTGTTTGTCATCGTGTCCGAATGTCGCTTTTTTTTTCCGGGCATCACTCGAGAACGGCTGGACGGAATTCAACGACGCTTGGCAGGAATTTAGGTGTTCACCCAACTTGAAATTATATCTATCGACTTTTCGGAAATTCCCCCCCGTTCCCCCCCTAGGGGGTAAAACACTAAAACACGTTTGTCCGGGCATCACTTGAGAACGGCTGGACGGAATTCAACGACGCTTGGCAGGAATTTAGGTCTTCACCCAACTTAAAATTATATCTATCAACTTTTCGGAAATTCCCCCCCGTTCCCCCCTAGGGGGTAAAAGACTAAAACACGTTTGTCCGGGCATCACTCGAGAATGGCTGGACGGAATTCAACGGCGCTTGGCAGAAACTTAAGTCTTCACCCAACTTAAAATTATATCTATAGAAATTTTCAAAATTCTGATTAGTGTTTAAATTGTGGGTAAAAAACGCCTGCGCATGCGCCATAAATATTTTTTCACTAAAACGCTTTGAATGGAAAAATAAAATGCAAAAATAAATTTTTAAGATAAAGACTTTTTTCATTCGCGTGAATCGCACTACAAATTATGAAAAGATTTAAATGAAGTTTTGCCATCTGAGTTTCATACTTTAGTTAATTTTAAAACATCTAATTGTCGTATCGAAAAACTGTTTACACCCCAGGATTCAGAAAAATCATCTCTTTAATTTGGTACTGAATTTGTAACGATAGGTCTGATACTTCTAATTTATTTTCCCCTTTTTCCGTTTTTCCGTTGCCACTTAAATTTCATACTTTATTTATTTTTTTAATATCTAATTGTCGCATCGAAAAACTGTTTGCACCCCTGGATTCAGAAAAATCGCCTCTTTCATTTGGTACCAAATTTATAAATATAGGTCTGATATTTCTAATTTATTTTACCCTTTTTCCGTTTTCAACCCAGATTCGATATGGAACAGCTTTAGTATTGGATCCCTTTGGCAAAATTTGAAATTGGGCACCAAAGTAGCTCGGACGTTTCTCGCCAAGATCTTTAATTGCACAATTGAGATAGCCAATTCAGTTCATCGCAAAAATGGCTTAAAATAGTTAAAGTCACCAAAGGGTTCCGATACTTAAGCTGTGCTTTTTGTATTTATTAGTGCTAGAGGCCTATTTCAGTCGGTACAGTTGTCGAATTTTTATAGGTCACTCTTAATTAGTGCTAGAGGCCTATTTCAGTCGGTTTATTGAATGGGGATTTATTGAATGAAGGCCCCCCAAGGCACAACTTTGACATGAGTCCCCCCCCCACAGGCCCAACTTTGACATGACTCCCCCCCCAAGGTACCCCTATTTCAGTCGGTACAGCGTTGTCGAATTTTTATAATACACTCTTAATAGTGCTAAGGGCCTATTTCAGTCGGTTTATTGAATGGGGATTTATTGAATGAAGTCCCGCCAAGGCACAACTTTGACATGAGTCCCCCCCCCAAGGTACCCCTATTTCAGTCGGTACAGCGTTGTCGAATTTTTATAATACACTCTTAATAATGCTAAGGGCCTATTTCAGTCGGTTTATTGAATGGGGATTTATTGAATGAAGTCCCCTCCAAGGCCCAACTTTGACATGAGTCCCCCCCCAGGCCCAACTTTGACATGAGTCCCCCCCAAGGTACAACTTTGACATGAGTCCCCCCAAGGCCCAACTTTGACATGAGTCCCCCCCAGGCCCAACTTTGACATGAGTCCCCCCCAAGGTACAACTTTGACATGAGTCCCCCGAAGGCCCAACTTTGACATGAGTCCCCCCAGGCCCAACTTTGACATGAGTCCCCCCAAGGCCCAACTTTGACATGAGACCCCCCCAAGGTACAACTTTGACATGAGTCCCCCCAAGGCCCAACTTTGACATGAGTTCCCCCCCAGGCCCAACTTTGACATGAGTCCCCCCAAGGCCCAACTTTGACATGAGTCCCCCACAAGGTACAACTTTGACATGAGTTCCCCCCGCAAGGCACACCTTTGACATGAGTCCCCCCAAGGCACCCCCCCCCCCTCATTTGGAAAAAGAGAAAAAACGTTGTTTTGCGGCTATAAGACAGCTTGGACTTCCAACGTTATTTGTTACAATATCTGCAGCTGTACAATATCTGTAGGCCTCTGGCACTAAATTAAAATCTGTCAATGTCAGATTTTCATGTTTTAAATAATGAAATAATGTCGTGTCTGTATAATTTTTATTTTTTATTTATTTTTTTTTATTTATAATACTGTCTATTAAAGACTTCTGTGGTCACGAAATTTGGTGCGTAAATTGTTTGTATGCATCCGGCACTTATTGTAACTGCATTTCACGAAATTCGAAATCCCCCCCCCCCCTTCTCGGAGTCGGATGGCAATAAACATGTGTAAAAACATGTTTTTCCGTTTGAATTAGCTTTGAATTATCTTAGAATGGCGAATTTTGGTGTGTGGATATTGATTAAGTGCACGCATTATGTACATTAGTGGGATTTTGCAAAACTTCGAACTCACCCGCTGAGGGTGGGGAAGTAAGAAGTGGGTAAGTTGTGCCGAAGACAGTGGAGACCCAGACTCCTCACTTTGCGAGCGAGAAAACCTCTACCACTCACAGCGAGAACTTAGGTTATTAATAAAGATATAGCATTTTGACAAATCATTTAAGTTTAACGTCCAGCGAAGCGGGCAAAGCCTGCTAGTATATATATATATATATATATATATATATATATATATTGTATAATAATGCAATTCCGTATTTTTTAATAATTACAGATATAAATAGGGGGATAGACAGGTTTTTTTTTCCAAATAGAGATGTTAAGTTAAATTGTTTACTTGTAACTGAGATTAATAGTAGACATTTACACTGTTCCAAATTACTACAAAAATAAAATTACTGTACGGGGAATATGATCTAATTATAAACGAAACTGCATGGTAATTTTCTAGACTTAGTCATTTTTGTTGTCTACTAAAATACAAGATGCAAATACTAAAATGCAAAAATGTAAAAATACTAAAATGCAAATGTGTAAATGTTACAAATGAAATTTTCAGTGCTTTATCGAAATACTCGCTGATTACGACAAATTGGTTTGGTGTGTAACCTGAAAAATTGTTAGCTGTATGTTAAACATTCCTTTTATGTAATTAGAATCACGAATTTCGCATGGGAGTTTACACACAAACGATTGTAGAAACTTTTTTTTTTTTTTTTTAATCAATGTTTTGTGGAAGTATGCTTCAGGAATTAATGAAAGGCGATATCACGTTATTTTTACAATTTCTCCTATTTGTAAAGAATGCATTTTGTGTATCATTTAAACTGATTGTAAGATTCATTTAAATGCGTGAACACACATTTATTTTAGCTGTAATATTTATTAGGAAAAGATAACTTAAAATGTAGAAAATATGAAACTTTAAGGACGCATAGTTAGAAATTTAGATATACTCAACGAGATATATAAAGTAGAGTGATAAATGGTAACCCTTGAGAAGGTCCAAGATGAGTCATGTTACATGCTCCCTTTGCACCTGCGTATTCGGTGGTTTCCTTGGTTACAGCTAGCTTATTTCCAAACATTCTATGGAAAAACACTGTTTTTTAAGTTGTTAAACTCTTTTGAAAAGAATTTATTTTGTTTATAAAAATAAATGGGTAGGCGCTGACCAGTAACTTTTCACAAGTAAATTATAATTGTTTTATTTTGTATGTTTTAATACATAATATTTGTTATTTTTCTTTCAATTAGTCGACGAAGGCTATGGAAGTAAATCATGATTTGAAAATAATTCATTTTATGAAAGATCGTACACTTTAATTATTTATTTATTGCTTAAATAATATTTTTATTATTCATTCGAAACAACTTTTCTGACTATTTGCATTCATGGTAGTATATTTCGCATAATTCGAGAAAACATTGTAAATGGCCGCTTGTCAAACCCAGCCAACCATTGTCGCCAAAGCTTTTATTTGTTTACGTTCTATGATTTATACGCATGCTTTTAGTTTTATTTTCAAGTTCACTTGTGCCCCTATTTTACGTTGTTTTTTAATTGTGTGTAGCAATTATATCACATATTTATTAAAGTCATCATATCCATTTCAAATCATTCTGTAGTTAGATAAATTAGAGTCTTTCGCGGGCAGTCGCCAAAAAAGCAATAAACAGCCAAACATAGCAACCTATTGGTTCATGTCACGTGATTCATATTGAAACACGGAAAGCTAATCCTTCATCCATTGAATCAGCACTCTAATTTATATATCTCATTGGATATACTAACTATTATAAAAAATACATTTCCATCATATTTGATGAAGAATGCCAAGTCAGAACAATAGGAATCTTCGTAGGATTTTGAGCATACTAATGCGTACATATATGGCAAAAAACACTTGATACTTTATTCATTTTGATGTAGATAAAATATTCATATTTCAATATGGCAGTTACAGTACTAGTCTAGTTATAATATACTAATAATCGAAATTCTAGTAGTATTTATATGCTGGATAATATTTTTCATTGGCTAACTTGGTCACTCGAAATCATACCGATGTTGATTGATTTTTTGGAAAAAAGTATGTATAACTGATGGAAGGAAATGGACATTTTCTGTAACAATAAATTATCATTTTACATGTTATTGTGTTAATCGAAAAAAAAAGAAAAAAAAAGGAAGAAAGAAAGAAAAAGAAACTGCATTACACTAGATATTCGTAATAGGAATACTGCTTCAGATGTTTTGCATTTTGTTCTTATGTACTCCTAAATTACTAAATTTTTGCGGAGCTAATTTCATAGGGGAAATTCTAAATGTAAGTTGTATTCTTATACTTTAGTTTTCTGGAAAAATATAATAGTGTTACATTTTCATTTGAGGTATTTATTGTTTGCAACTACGTAAAGGTACTCCTAAGCATTTATGTTGACTAAGCTATTGTTATTATTTTATTTTCCTTTTTTTTGGGGGGGGGGGATTTTTTTCCTATAGTATATAATTTTGATTTTATTTTGTTCTATTGTCGATTTTTCATTTTTTTATTCCTATGTAGAATAAAAGAGCATCAATAGAATAAAGCAATATAAGGTTCGGAAAAATCACCATACCCCTAACAAAAAATAACAATAGCTCAAAAATAAACATTAATTTTAAAAATATTAAAAGAATATCTAATTACAATAATCATAATTATGCTGTAATAAGCGAAAGTATGGAAATCCTGGCCAACAAGCGCACCTGCGACAACATGGAACCGAATCGAACTATATGCTAGAACCGATGGAACTATATGCTTCAAAGTAGAAATAAGACTAGCAGTCAGAACTCGAAATACAACCTTGTAGTTGGTCGGATGTTGAATTCACCAGGATTCGGTTAAAAAACTATTATATTATTTAAGTTAATTTTTAAAGTAAACAAAATTTCATTTTTAGTTATACGAATACAGTTTTTTTTTTGGTTTCTCTACCAATGTATGCAAATTGCATCTTCAAGTACGTCAAAATCGTTCAATAGTGCCTGAGTTCCCTATAATCACATTATTGCGTAAATATTTAAATTCAGAAAACTTTTCAAATAAATCTCCAAAAGCAGATTTTATTTCAGTCTCATGTGACTTTTTCTATAAATATATGGAACTAGTTTATTCATATTTTAGAATATTTTAAATAAAATAACATATTTTTATTACAAAATAAATTTTGAATTGAAAGCAAATTTTGTCTGAATTATATGTTGCAATTCCTTTTTCAAATAAATTAAAGTTTTTAATAAAGCATTAATATGTCTTTGAAAAAAGTTAATTTCAGGTAATCCGTATATCATAACTTTAAATTTAATTATAATGTAATGTAAGGTAACTGTACCAATGGTGGACTTTTTTAAGAATATCGCCCACCTATATTTTGGGATCTGTGTATAATTTTATCGGCAGTAATTAAGAGTATAACCATTATCTAATGTCCTAAATAACATTTTCATACATAATATTATACATTTAAAAAACAATTAAACTGTATACATATTTTATACTTTTCGCATTTAATGACAAACACAATAATTTAGTCATTATTTTTTATTAGAGTTTATACGCGAATAGTAGACTCTTAAAAACACCAGTCGGTAAGACTTTTTGTTCCAATAGAAGAACTTCTGAATTTCTGAAATAGAGAAAGAAAGAGAAACTTTTTGAACTATTCGAAGAATATATTTTATAAAAAATATATCCTATGTTGCATTAACGATCTATGAGAATTAAAAAAAAAAATCTGAAATAAATTAAAAATTAATTAAATCTAAAACATTTAACAGTTTTAATGACATTTCAGTTATAGTGCTGCAATAAAATTAGTCTGTTTAAATAAATCTTAGTTTGTGAATAACGCTTTAATCAAAGCTTTATGTGATAATATTATAAATACCTTGGTTATTTTGTGTTTTAGGAATTTGCTGGGTGTGTGTGGCATTCCAAAATAAGCATTAACTTTTATTCAATGGTTATCATTTTTTTTTTCTATACTTTATATAACTATATTGCCTATTTGCAATATGCAAAAAATTTGAATCATCATAGCTTATCTTAATAAATATCTTATACATGAAGTTTGAGGAAAATTGAATCAACAAATGCGAAACTATAGCTATCGGAAAAATCGCAGAAAATGAATAACAAGTGGCGCTACTCGACGTATGGTATACACTTAAATTGAATCAGCATAATTTGGTGTAATATACATCTCACATACAATGTTTGATACAGTTATATGTCTCGTTTTTCATAATATCCTTGCCGGATAAAATGTTTATACATCACAGAAGCTGGTATATTGTCTTTCCTTAACTGTCATGAATTTGTAATTAAAAAAATAAATAAATAAATAAATAATAAAAAAAAATAGAGCACCGGCCAGCCACTATGCTCAACGGTTCTCATGCATATTACGTTTAGTAAAATTATAAGTTATAGAAACCTTCGCCTAAATCAGAGAAATTGCAGCACAGCAGAGCTGCCTCTTAGGCAATGTATACAGAAATCTGATAAGTATCAATTTAAGAGCCATGACGTACCGTATTATTTCCCAATCAAATATAAAATTTTGTTGAATTTCATTTATTTTTTAGTGAAGTACAGCGTCCAAAAGCATTTTGGTATTAAATATAAACACAGATATAGTTTTTAAAAATGATCAAATCAGGCTCAGGATATCACAAAAATTGTAATTATTTAATAATCAGATGTTGCAATATTTCGTAAATGTAGTATTTTCTTCTTTTTGCATGCAGAAAACAGTAAAATTACATATCTCCTCTCAAAATTTTGCAGAAGAAAAAACTCATATTACTTTTTCAGACTTTCCAATCTGATTTAAATGAAATAATTTCCTATTCTATCCCATATGCCACATTTGGAAGAATATTGGCATGTGTCTATTTTACTTCCTAAAATTCAAGTGATTCATTAGTAAACAAATCTACCCACAGATAAAAAAAATATGCCATATTATTCCACTAACAGTAGGCACTCATGAAAGAATTATATGCTGGTACAAAGATAAAACGTTATCGCCAAATGAATTATGGATTTTATTTTAATTCTCTGAAAGCAGTGGGTACAAACAATCCAATCAATATAAACTCATCCATAGAAAATTAATTTCTGACTTTTCATATTGAAAACAACAGGAACCTATGACTAATTTAAAAACATTTACAACGTTTCAGTTAATATAATTTCCTTCCTAGGTTTTTCTTTTCCTGATGACTTGATTCATTTCGTGAAGATTTGAAATTTTCATACTTGAAGACATTAATATCACCAACCCTGAATGCAAAATGAACCTATGCAAGATTTAGGAACTTTTTTCGAAGTTTAAATTTTAAAATGTCTACTAGTGATACAGTGTCAACCACTGGTACACTTTATATTTTCCCTTATATATTTTTAGAAATAGTTGCTAGAACACAGTAAACGTAAATTTCTTAAATTTAGTTAAAGTGTGTCTTAAATGGATGGTCATTTTTTTAAGCGAAAAAAAAAATGTCTTACTTTTTAAGACCTTTTTTTTTTTTTGCATCTGATATTAAGACATTGCAAGTGTCTTAATACGCTGCCATGTTTTAGAGATAAAAACAAAAAACACTACCTTTTTAAGGCTTTTTAATAAATAAATAGATAAATAACTATGGCGTGCGATTATATTTTTCTGTTAAAAATTGATTTTAGAATTGTTTAGAGCATTAATGAAATATTTGTATTTAAAAATAAATAAATAAATAAATCCCATTATCTGGCATTGGGATTCAAACTCACACTGTCCAAGGAAACCGAAACCTCAAGCCAAGCTTTTACCAATCACGCCACCGTCGAATACAGCAATGCGTGTTTTTATGATAAAATATATTGCAGTATTCGCGAAACAAATCGCAGTGTTATAATTTATTTCTAATTTTTTGCCATAAAACTATTGATAGTATGGTATTTTAAACTTGATAATTATTATTATCTTAAATATCATATCTAGAGGTCTAGAATTTTTTAATAATGCATAACAAGTATGTGAAGGTTACATCCCACGATGATAACGATTTCTTTCCTTAAAGTGACATTTAAATAAAACAAACTATAATTATGAATTCAGGAAATTTTGTTGTTTTACATTTAGATGTAGGTAAATAGGTGAAAGAAGAAAGCTTTTAAATGAATAAGAAGAAGAAGAAAGAAAGAAAAAAGTTATGCACAAATTATTCATGATTGTTCACTTATAAAATGACTTTCTTCTCTACAAATTACTTCCTGCGTCCGTCTTCACACTTTTTCTTTTAATATAAGAAAGCTTCAAAGACGAAGATTTTTTTTTTTTTTTTTTTTTTTTTAACGAATTAATCTTTGTGTCTATATATATTGTTTATGAATTATGCTGAATATAATAGCATGCAAATATCATTCACATCCCTAGAGTATTATTCCATAAAAATTTAATTTCATAAAGCTACCATCGTTTAAGTAGCTTCACTGATTATTATTATACTAGCGAGCTTCGCCCGCTAGCGGGTCAGTATTTTCAAATGAATCACTAAAATTAATGAATCACTAACAGAAACTTTTAGTGTTAAGAAAAGAAATTTAAAAAAAAATCATTTCTGATTGGGTAAAAAGTCGGGCCGGGTCCCCACTGCCTTCGGCAGCGCAGTCGCGTGCGCGCACAATTTAAAGGATACACGCGCTGCGCGCGCGTATTCCTTCCCTGACATTACGTGCCCCCTAAAAAAAAATATTTCTGATCGGGTAAAAACTCGCACCGGGTTCCCACTGCCTTCGGCAGCGCAGTACAGTTTGCTCTGCGCACGCACAACTTAAGAGATACACGCGCTGCGCGCGCGTATTCCTTCCCTGACCCTTCGTGCCCCCTAAAAAAAAATCATTTCTGATCGGGTAAAAACTCACACCGGGTCCCCACTGCCTTCGGCAGCGCAGTCCCGTGCGCGCTGCGCAGGCACAACTTCAAGGATACACACGCTGCGCGCGCGTATTCCTTCCCTGAGCCTTCGCGCCCCCTAAAAAAAAAATCATTTCTGATCCGGAAAAGACTCGCACTGGGTCCCCACTGCCTTCGGCAGCGCTGTCGAGTGCACATCTTAAGGCATGCACGCGCTGCGCGCGACCCTCCTGACCCTCGCGCGTTCCTTCCCTGACCCTCTGTGACCCCTAAAAAAAATCATTTCTCATCGGGTAAAATCTCGCACCGGGTCCCCACTGCCTTCGGCATCGCAGCCCCGTGTGCTCTGCGCATATTACAGCGCCATGAAAAAAAACTGATTCACGACACCTCAAAACGTGTAAATCAGGTGAAAACCTTCGATAATTTAAAAGAACTTTAAAATATCTTTCGAATTATATATTAAAAATAATTTAATCATAATTAGAAATTGAAATATTGAAATTTGAAAATATTACAGCGCCATCTGGCGGTACAAATTTATGTATTCCACTGTTCGATTCCAATTCAATAAAGCTTTCCAATGATGTATTATTTATGAAATTATTTTAATTAGTAGCTGAGATACAAAAGAAAACGAATTCAGGAGACCTCAAAACGTGTAAATCTGTTGAAATCTTTGAATGTTATAAAAGAACTTTAAAATATCTTTCGAATGATGTATTAAAAATAATTTAATCCTAATTAGAAATTGAAATATTGAAATTGGAAAATATTACAGCGCCATCTGGCGGTACGAATTTCTGTATTCCACTGTTCGATTCCAAATGAAAAAAGCGTTCTAATGATGTATTACTTATGAAATTATTTTAATTAGTAGCTGAGATACAAAAGAAAACCTAATCAGGAACCCTCAAAACGTGTAAATCGAGTGAAATCTCGCGCGCGGTATACACCTATTTCTTCCCCACCCTTTCAGCTCCTCCTAATTAACCTATGTATACCAATTTTGAATGGTCTAACTCAATTAGCTGTGATTCAAAAGAAAACCTAATCAGGAGACCTCAAAACGCGTAAATCAGGTGAAAACTTTCGATAATATAAAAAAAAAACATTAAAATATCTTTCAAATGATGCATTAAAAATAATTTAATTATAATTAGAAATTGAAATTTTAAAATATTAAAGCGCCATAGATCGAACCGGCCGCGCAGTCCCGTGCGCGCTGCGCGCACAAGTTAGGGGATACGCGCGCGGTGCACGCCTATCTTTTCCCCACCCTTTCAGCCCCTCCTAATTAACCTAGGTATACCAATTTTGAACGGTCTAACTCAATTAGCTGAGACGCAAAGGAAAACCTTATTAGGACACCTCAAAACGTGTAAATCTTGTGAAAACTTTCGATAATTTAAAAGAACTTTAAAATATCTTTCGATTGATGTATTAAAAATAATTTAATCATAATTAGAAATTGAAATATTGAAATTTGAAAATATTACAGCGCCATCTGTCGGTAGAAATTTCTGTATTCCACTGTTCCATTCCAATTCAAAAACGCTTTCTAATGATGCATTACTTATGAAATTATTTTAATTAGTAGCTGAGATACAAAGAAAAATTATTCAGGACACCTCAAAACGTTAATTCTGGTGAAAACTTTCGATAATTTAAAAGAACTTTAAAATATCTTTCGAATGATGTATTAAAAATAATTTAATCATAATTAGAAATTGAAATATTGAAATTTGAAAATATTACGGCGCCATCTGTCGGTAGAAATTTCTGTATTCCACGTTCCATTCCAATTCAAAAACGCTTTCTAATGATGTATTACTTATGAAATTAATTTTAATTAGTAGCTGAGATACAAGGGAAACTAATTCAGGACACCTCAAAACGTGTAAATCTGGTGAAAGCTTTCGATAATATAAAAGAACTTTAAAATATCTTTCGAAAGATGTATTAAAAATAATTTAATCATAATTAGAAATTGTAATATTGAAATTTGAAAATATTACAACGCCATAAAAGAAAACTGATTCAGGAGACCTCAAAACGTGTAATTCTGGTGAAACCTTTCGATAATTTAAAAGAACTTTAAAATATCTTTCGAATGATGTATTAAAAATAATTTTATCATAATTAGAAATTGAAATATTAAAATTTGAAAATATTACAGCGCCATCTGTCGGTAGAAATTTCTGTATTCCACTGTTCCATTCCAATTCAAAAACGCTTTCTAATGATGTATTACTTATGAAATTATTTTAATTAGTAGCTGATATACAAAGAAAACTAATTCAGGACACCTCAAAACGTGTAAATCTGGTGAAAACTTTCGATAATTTAAAAGAACTTTAAAGTATCTTTCGAATGATGTATTAAAAATAATTTAATCATAATTAGAAATTGAAATATTGAAATTTGAAAAAATTACAGCGCCATCTGGCGGTACAAATTTCTGTATTCCACTGTTTCTACGGCAAAAATAGTTTTTCTTGTTAGCCAAATAAAAATTTAAAACTCAATTTAATTAATAAAAAAAAAGATGTGATGAGTTTTAATAGCTGAAAAAAAGATTACTTTTTCACTGTTAGTTATTTTTACTTATATATGTTTACTTTTTTTTTTAACCCAATGACTTATTTGCGTAATGGGTTGAGCTTAAAAATTGTAATTAAGCGACTGCCATATTAAAAATTTAGAAAAAATCCGATCACAGCGCCACCTTTTGAAAATCGAAACGTTTATTTAAATCTGATATTTTATAAAGAAAAAAAAAACAGTCCGTATTTACGTGAGTTTCTGAAGAAACCACGGAAAACTCCGAAAGGTTAGGGCGATGAGCGCTACCTGGGATCGAACCGGAACCTTCCCCAGATACTAAGGGTAACCGTGCAGTCCAATGTATGTGTGTATGTATCTTCGATAATTTCAAACGGATTTATCGGTTTTTTTTCCCACAAAAAAAGAAATAAAAGATGTGATGAGTTTTAATAGCTGAAAAAAAGATTACTTTTTCAGGACACCTCAAAACGTGTAAATCTGGTGAAAACTTTCGATAATTTAAAAGAACTTTAAAGTATCTTTCGAATGATGTATTAAAAATAATTTAATCATAAGTAGAAATTGAAATATTGAAATTTGAAAAAATTACAGCGCCATCTGGCGGTACAAATTTCTGTATTCCACTGTTCGATTCCAATTCAAAAAAGCTTTCCAATGATGTATTACTTATGAAATTATTTTAATTAGTAGCTGAGATACAAAAGAAAACTCATTCGGGACACCTCAAAACGTGTAAATCTGGTGAAAACTTTCGATAATATAAAAGAACTTTAAAATATCTTTCGAATGATGTATTAAAAATAATTTAATCATAATTAGAAATTGAAGTATTGAAAATATTACAACGCCATAAAAGAAAACTGATTCAGGACACCTCAAAACGTGTAATTCTGGTGAAAACTTTCGATAATTTAAAAGAACTTTAAAATATCTTTCGAATGATGCATTAAAAATAATTTAATCATAATTAGAAATTGAAATATTGAAATTTGAAAATATTACAGCGCCATGAAAGAACACTGATTCAGGAGACCTCAAAACGTGTAAATCTGTTGAAAACTTTGAATTATGTAAAAGAACTTTAAAATATCTTTCGTATGATGTATAAAAAAATAAATCAATCGTAATTAGAAATTGAAATACGCGTATTAGAATATTGCGAAAATGTCCGGCGTGTAAAGATAAAATTTAATTTGCAATTAAAATGTAAATCTTTTGTTTATTGATGAAAATCGATAAAATTTGAAATGCAAGTTTGTTTTGTGGCGTAAATATTATATACTAAATAAAATGTGTAAAATTTGAAAAATTGAAGAAAATAGAAAATTGTAATTTTTAATCGCACTACGAAACACGTGACTCCGTTAAATTCCAGATGTGTTTCCGTTGAAGACTGCTGTAGACGAAAAGTCTGCAAAGCTAAGATTCTTGTGATTCGTTGCCAACATTTTTTATAGTTTAGTTAATTTTAAAAAATCTAATTATCCGATCGATAAGCCGTTTAAACCATCGGATTGAGAAAAAAAAGCCCTTTCCAATGGTATCTTGCTTGTAACGATACGACTGATATTTCTAATTTATTTTAAACTTTTTCCGTAAAAATGTCGCTTTTTAAGCATTTAATCATGAATTCTGGGTCATTTTTCGTTAGACAATGGTCGACATTTTAATTAATATCTCCGCTAATTAGGGTCGCATCGTTTCGCAAATTACATATCGTACATCTGCGATAAATTCTCTGTCCGACGGTACCTGTTCGAAGTCCGTGCGACCGTTAGCGGCGGAGCCTTTTCCGTTTCAAGCCGTTTCTCACAGACACACACACAGACAAAAACACACACGCGTACAGATTTTAATAATATAAGGAGATTTAATAGTAATACATTTATTGAATGTGGAAAGAATTAGGATAAACATATTTTCTTAAAGTACATTCCTTAGAAAAAATTTTCTAAGTAATGCAAGTGTCTGAATTTCTAAAGTGTCTGAAAATTCAAACGCGTTTTGCTGTCTGAAAATTCGCGTATTCATGAGTTTCAGACATTTTTGTGTCTAAATTGGTATTTCAGACGTATTTCTGTCTTAAATTAAGATATCTATAACGTCTACTCTATATTTTAAGACATTTACGTGTCTTAAATGCCGTTTTAGTTGTTTTTATGTCTTACTTTAAGACCCTTTTATTTTCAGTGAAATTATTTCAGAAATTATATAAGGTTTATCTATTTCAAAGATTATTATTGATGTTTTTAATTAAAAAATAAATGAAGGTAAATTATATTTTTTAATGCCGCATTTATCACATTTTTATCGTTCAATTGCCTTTCCCTAAACAATACAACATTAGAAATTTTTTTTAAATGAAATCAAGTTAAATGAAACATTAAAAAAAAATTTTAGATATTTTTTCTATGATAAAGTTTAAAGAATATATATTTTTAATGAATAATTAATGATAGAATAATTCCCTATTGTTATTGTGCATTTAATGTATCCAATAAAAAAAGCTTATCTTTGTATGTTAAACAAATATTTATGCGATTTAAAAATGTTTTTATCGTTTGAAACTAATTACATTTCTTATACTGGTAAATAAAATATGATTTTTAATATGCATTTAATTAATTTAAAAGTTAATTACTTACTTGGTTGTGCTGATAAACACAGAAACTAATTCGGGTAATTGTATTACTTTTTTTTTTCAGCAATAGAACACATAAATAAAAATTCTTGCTTGTTTTAGTTTTATTTATTTATTTACATTTTTACATTTTTAATTTTTTTGTCATTTTCAGAAAACATGACGTGGACCTAAAAACACACAAAACATGTTTTAGAGATACTATATCTAAAGAAAGTCAGCTTTATTTGTATAAACTTTCTAGATAAAAATGTCAATTTAAACAAAAAAAGTGGTACATAAAATCTTATTTGCGAGAAGAAATACAATACAAACAAAATTCAGATGTAAAGTTAAATTCATTTTAAATCTCAAATGATACAATAAAATTTGCAAATAAACATAAAATAGATCTCAGAAGCTTAAAAACCTATCACCCCCCCTATTGAAACGATTTTTGAAACAAGAAAATTGCAGCTCTAAAAATAAAATAAATCCAATTAAAATTGCGTTTATAATTCTTAACTGACATTTTTTATTGAAAAAATATATTTGATGTTGAATAAAAATTGTATATTCAGCATTATTTATATTGTTAATTTAATTTGAAGAACGGTTTTTCTCTATTTTCTAATTCAAATATTTAATTATAATTTAAATATATATTTTTTAATTTAATTTTTTTTTTCTATTTTAAATATTGAGTATGTGAATCGTAATTATTTACGAAATGTCTTAAGGAGCCTAATGATGTACTTTCTGTTATTTTATATTTAATTTTTTATATTATAATTAATTTGACTGTACATCTTGCAGCAAAATTCTAGTGGAATGTTTAAAAATATAATATGAAGATTTATTATGGTTCCTGTAAATAGTTTTAAAACACATTTTGGTTCTCAAAAAAAAAAAAAAAAAAAATCTAAATAAAGGCGCACATAAATACAAGATTATTGAAGTGCAAAATAATATAAAAATATCATTTTTTACTTTCTTTTACCCATATTTACAGGGTGGTTATAATTAAACTTCCCCTTTAAACAGCATCCCACAGCGTAAACGGGTGAACGGAATGCAACAAAATTTGGTATATAGACTATACACGACATGCGCTCACAGAATTTCGAAAAAAAAAAAAGTTCCGAAATGTCTACCAGAGGGCCCATTTTCTGGAAAATATTAAATTTAACACAAAACGATCAAAATGGAATACAGAAACTAATCACACCAAGTATAAAGATTTTTTTTTTCATACGGATATTAAATGTCAATTTCATTGTGAATTACTCAGTGCAGTATTATTTAAATTTGTTTTTGAAAAGTGCCTCTAATTGAGGGTCGTGCATTGGCATTTTTTTAAGTGTCCCTGTAAACAAACCATTCGTGCTGTTATATCATTTTTTTTTAATAGCAAATAGAACATGCCGAAGTGAATATCAATTTGAAAAATTTCTAAGGATAGTCACAGACATTAGGTCGTGCACATACGGACAGTTTATTACAAGTCATTATTATTTTTAATATTTTTTGGAAAATATTAAAAATTCTTAAGACAAACAAAAAGTCAATTTTAGCACACTTTAGTCATCGTCCTTAGAGCATATGAATATTTTGTGTGCATCGGTGAAAATTAATGCCAAAAAAAGTATAGTGCAGAAAACATTGTTTAGCATTGAGGCTTACAGGTAAAATGTATACTATATTTTAAAGAAAACAATTTTTTATGCATATAAATAATAAATTTCATTTTCATTATGATTTGTGCAGCACAAATGTATATTTAATACGGATTATTTTAAAAATTCCTCGTGGTGAAATCTTTTGAATTCTTTTGGGATCCCATGTACAGGAATCACTGATGCTATTTACACTACTTTCAAAGAGAAACATATTATAGGAGAATAAATAACAAAGGAATTGTTTTAATGTTTGCTTAAATTAGAGCGTGAACATACAAGCAGGTAAACAGAAGTGATAAACACATTTCAGCTTCTTATGAAAATGTTATAAATACACCATTTGTCGAAACTTAAAATTTAAATATTCATGATGTTTTAATCATTTTCCTCCTGCATAAATTTATGAAAATGCGTATTTTAAAATTTATTAAAAAATGTATATATTCAATTACCTTAATACATTGTTGTAATAAGTTTAATATAATATTTTCATTTCATAAAAATATTATATGCAAAAAAAAAAAAAAAAAAAAAAAAAAAAAAGAACTTTAATTTCGTGACCTTACCTGAGAATAGTGCCTTCACAGGAGTTCAAAAGTTAATACTAACTTTGATTTAAAAGTAGTTTTATACATACTATATACGCATGTTTGCTTCAAAAATCTTACTCTATTTACAAAAGTAAGAATTTAATTTATTTATTTATCTGTTTGCGCGCATTATTTAAAAATTCTAAGTATTGACATAGAATTTTAAAATAAAAACTTCTGAATCATTATTTTTTATGAATAGTGTGTCTTTGAAAGAAAAAATGTATTAAACCTATGTTTGCATCTAATAAAAGAGTATGAAAATGAAAATTAACTGCCTAATCATTGAATCGAACAAATCATGTTAACGAATTCATTAAAAATTTAGTTCAAGGTCTCCCTTATGCAATGACAAAAGGATTTTGGAAGAAATTCCGGGGGAAAAAAAGTTTATTTAATGTATATTGCGAATATTTATTCTTATTTAACAATGCAAAATTTACGAGAAACAATATTTTTTCGAATAAAAATTTTTACTAATAGAATTTTACATTGTTAGATTAAAAAAACAAAAAAAAGTCGGCGTGACTCCACTCGATTTTCCGAGCATTAACTAATTATTTATTATATAAGTAAGTTAAAATAGGTTAAGTCGTTAAATAAAAAAAAAAAAAAAAAAAAAAAAAAAATGAAGATTATAATAAGGTATTTGAGAATTTTTCTCCATTGTTTAATTTTACACTATTGCACATCAAATAATTTGTGCCCATAGAACAAAATGATAAAGAATGTTTCGTTGCCTCTCTGTAAAACACTATGAGTGCTGAATTCATGAACACAGTTCGTGCAACAGTGACTTATAGCGTGTGTATAAATTTTAAACGAAGACGAATAAGATGTTTAGTCGCTATCACAGTTTAAAATTTTGGGTCCATGGACCATGTTAATAAAGAACTTTTCTTTGTGTCCCTGTTAAAATACTATAAGTCCTAGATTCACTCAAGTCAATAGGATTCGTTCTATAGTGACAACATACGTACCAACATTTAGCTCGTTCGAACTAAGCGTTAAGGTGCTATCGTGCTCACTCTCTCTCACACACACATACAAACATACATTATCGTACAAATAGTAAAAATGAACCCAGCTATAGAAACGTACAGAAACTCCAAAATATCAAACTCTAATTTTTCACATGATTAGAATACTTTCCTTAGCTATGTATGTTCGGAAAGTAAAAATAAGCTCATAATATTAAAATTATTTACTACTATAACCGAGTTTACAAACATAGAAAATAATCATTCTTACAGATATATCGGTAATATTTACTTTTTTCAAAACAAAATAAAATGATAATAGATTTATTTATTTATTTATTTATTTATTTTAAGAGTATATTTATAGAGTCAGGTTATTTACGTATTACATGAATATATGTATGCAAAAGTTGGTGCTACTTTGTATGAATATACGAAAAACTGCATTTTTTTTATTGTTTTCGAGAATTAGAAATGAGAAAAATTAAAATAAAAGTGAGGATTTCAAATAATGAAACGAATAAAAAAACATCGTAAACAAAAATACAAATTTTGGAAATATTTTATCAACTTGGGAAGAGATGAAAACATTACCAGAAAAAATTAGGATAGCGGTAGCAAGGAGATGCCATAACTTGGAAAATTAGACTCGGGATGAGCTTGCTCAGAATTTTATATATTCTTTCAAAGTAAAAAAAAAAAAAAAAAAAAAAAATGAAGCTGCAACACTAGCTAAACAATCTCTTGAGAGAGAGAAAAGAAAAAAAAACTTTTAAAGTATTTTTAACTGCTTACATGTAAGTTATTTCAACAGATTATCAGTATTCTAGTAGCAGCTTGTGTATCTACTTGTGAGGAGATTCCAGGGTCGATAATACCTTAGCGTAATTTTTTCAATTATTTATTTATGTAATTTTTTTAGATGATTATAAAATTTAATATTTTGTATAACTCTATTTAAAAATTTAAAAAAATTACAAATAATAAATATTTAATTATTTTTAATTAAAATATTTATATTTATTAAAGTTTTACCTTTCTGTTCATAATATTTATAATTTTTAATGACGTTACAAATATATTTTAAGATCTGTTTTAACTGTGAAATTAAGTAAAAAATAAAAATTATAAAATGTTAAAATAGAAGGGTAATTAAAAAAAAATAAATCATAAACAAATTACTGTTAAATGTGTTACTCTTAGTCAGCATAGAACTCGAAAACTTCCGAGAGCAGCTGCGTATGTTATCAAATACGCCACTTAAATGATTATCGAAATTTTAAAAACCTTCTTCTCGAAATTGTTTGACTGCTGTGTTCTACTTTTGTAATGTATTATTAGTTTCATAATATACCATAGATCTTCGCAAATTCATCCCAAGCTAAATTTTCTATTTCTGCAGGCAGCTAAACAAGAATTAAACAAAAATAGTAAATAATATAAAATATGAAAGGTTTAAAAAATTATGAAAAGTACAAATTTTTAAGAAATAAAGTAAAAAATCTAACAAAATAATGAAATTTACCACCACAATTTATTTTTAAGAGTTTCGCTATCATTCTGTTACTAAAATATTAAGAGTGAAGCTAATTTTTTACATCTTAATAGTAGTATAAATAACAAAATTTTCTTTTCATGAGGTTAGCAGTTCGCTAGAAAAAAAGCTAAACTATAGAGGGTTTTACTCACATTTTTAATTTGATTCAATCAATGTCCAATGATAATACAGAGTTGATTGATTGTAAGTAAATATTGATAAAACCTCTCATCATCTTTCTTGTTTCTTGGAGAAGAACTGAAATTCTGTTCATTTTATCTTTCATAAATTTTATTTTACACGATATTTGTTTGGGGTTTTCATATATGTTGCTCAAAACCTTTGGCTATTAAATTACGAAAATGATATTTTTTAAAAGCAAGTTCATGCGTAATTAAAAGTTATTTAGTGAAAATGCTCATATTTTGCAAGTTATTTAACATTTTTGGATTCTCATTGCAGTATGTTGTGTCTAATATAGTTTGCCAAATTTCCCAAAAAGGGCTTTGCACTGGATCTAATATCCTACGTGTTGTAATTAAAAAAGTGGAAATTTTTTGTTTTGCAATTAAAAAAAAAAAGCTATATCTCCAGGAATATGTGTGGTAGCCTCATAAAAAATTATACATATTAATAGAAAAATCTTCATAGTCATATGCTACAGCGAAAACGTATTTAAAGAATTATTTTTCACAAGGTGATTCAAAACATTTTAGTTTTTGTTTATTTTTTACTGGTTTCAACTTTTACTGAAATATATGAGGTGTAACATGCTCTTTACACTAACAAAGTTTCAAAATGAATTTCTAGCTATTTGGTAATGCGCCTAAATTCGAATGTGTCCAAATACTTATTGGTAGATTATGCATAAAATTAGATTTAATAATTTATAGTATAGATAATTTCGGCTGCTGTGGTATTTAAAATATATGTAAAACTTAAGAGACTTCAGATTTCATTGAAAATGCTGGTAAACAATTAAAAAAAAATTTCATAATATTAAACACCATTTAAAGTAAATTTAAATTCAAACAATGCTTAATATTTTAAACAAAAATTAAACAAATGCAATTAATAAAAGCAAAATAAAATGCTATGCTTCTTGGATAGATTATTAATACTTTAGAATTGTAGGTATTCGTCATATCGTTTAACATTCAATGTACTTTACCTATGTGATATCGTAACGGATTGATAGAATAACAATAACAGACAGATAAACTAATTGACACCATAATCCCTTTTTCACTTTTTTTAATGTTGAAACACTTAACAAAACAAACTTAAAGGCAATTTTAGCAATTTCCAATTGTAGACCTTAATGTATCTGAATATTTCAATAGAGCAAATCCTAATACCGAAAATATCGTATTCTACTAAAAAAAAAAAAAAAAAAAAAAGAAAGAAAGAAAGAAAAGAAAGAAAAAATGTATTTTTTTCAGCATATGAATCATAAATGTCAAATTCTTTATCATTTGTGTATCAGAAAGTCATTTAAATATGGTTCATAAAAATGCCTTCGATAAAAAGCAACGAATTCGCATTTTAAAATGTCCTGTATACAAACAAGGTAGGATATTTATATTATTTTAAACAGGAAACGAGCCATAAGGAGTTTCAATAACACCTGTCATTTTAAAGAAATTATTTCTTAATATATGTATGGACGCTAGAAGAGGACAGAACGACAGACAAACTAATTCCAATCATACTCACACTTTACTATTATTAAAAAGTTTTAAAAACGATTAATAAAATCGAAAATTAAATTGCAACACTTTTTTAAATTGCAGCACCAATTTATTAGATGAACATTTTTATGTGGCCCTGAAAATCTTAATGTCAATCGTTGTGTTATGTTTAGAAATCAATTTTTTGTGCATATGAATATTTCACGACAATTTTATTATAAATTATTCTCAATAAAGATATTAAAATGTGGTTCATAAAAGTACTACCTCTCATAGAACGCATTGCTTTGGAATTCTTTCGGATGTCCCTGTACACATACTCAGTTTTCAACAGGGAATATTACATAGTAAACTTCAATAACACATATCAGTTTAAAAGGATTTTATGAATATTTATATGCTTTAGTGCGAGTAGAGACAGACTAACAGACAGATAGATGGAACAGACAGATAGATGGAACAGACAGACCGATAAAAAAATCGAAGTCATAAGAAATTTTACGCTTTGTTGTAATGTTTTAATTATTTTTTCTTTCATTTTGTTGAAAATGTTTTAATATAAGGTAATTGAGGGGAAGATGTAACCTGGGGGGAAGACGCAAGTTTGTTTCTAGCACTTTTCTGTGTCAATAGATGGTAATACTGACCAGCATATGTGAGGACTCTTGCTCTCGTAAGCCTATGGATTATGAAATTTAATTGCCCTTTATTGTCCTTTAATTGCCTTTATTTTGGATGTCGTGTACATTTAACCTTATTAATAAACCCTTTTAATTTTTGGTTGTTCATATTTAAAGTTCATAAACGGATGTTTTATTTCAAATAAGATACAATTAATAGGGGTGAATGCCTTATTCTATTACACACACAAGGCAAGCAGAAGCGACCTGAACCTTGCAGCATTACGAAAATAAGTGCGTATGGCATCTTCAATCTATACTTGCGGGAAGATGCTACATGATTCAGAAATAAATTAAACGACCTGTTCATTTTATGTTTTATTCTATATACAGTATTTTATAGTGTAAATTATAAATGGAATTAATAATTGTAATTTTAATATTATAATGATTACCATTTTTATAATATTATATTTTATCAAACTTTCAAGGCTTAAGTTTGAATCTTTCTTGAATATAGCTTTTAATAAGGCAGCCACATTAATAAGTATAACTTCTGATTTTCAGCTACTTTGATTTAACCCTATAACCCACAAGCAATCCCAGATCTTGCGTTAGTTATCACTGATGCTTCCAGCAATTGTACAGTTGTTGCTTGTACAATCGGCGCATCTGACAATAGGCATAAACTAGCAGTTTGTTTTAATAACAGACCATGTGGGCCTATACCAGCAGTTTTCTTTTACAACTAGAGCTAGAGGCAGTCAACAATCATTAGCAGTTTCCTTCAAGAGTACAGAAAACTGTATGTCTAGAAGCAATCATCTTTTGTTTCTCGGGTCAGAAACCTAAACCATCTGGTCGTAAGAAACAAACAGCAAAGGTCTTAACTGCATCATCGGGCGAAAAACTATGCGACAAAAACGCAAAGAAAATCTGAAAATGGCGAGAAAGGGCAAAATAAACAAATAAAAACCTTCGAAAAACAGGAGAAAATGTGACGTGTACGCTCATGCTCCTCAAGTGAAAAAAAATTCCTCTGGATACTAGTAGCGATAGTTTCGATAAAGATAATGAAGATAATTTACGCGATTTAATGAAAGAATTTTTTTACGCTAAAAATGTCTCGAGTGTTATTGCACTCAGTGCATTAAATGCAAAAACTGGTTGCACGAAGATTGCAATGATAATCACTTGCACTAAATGAAATGTTATACAGGTTATCATTCCAACTTGTAGATTTAAGAAAATAAATAAATATTTCAGTTTTCAAATTTGTTCGTTTTTTATAGTTATTGTTATTTCACAAGTAATGTTCCAATGTTTGTCTTGTTTTTCTTATTAACTATGGTATAGGAACTTTCCTCATAACTCGTGGCATCTTCCCTTTATGGAGAAAGATATAGTAGATACATATAGTAGATTTTTTTTTTTTTTAACAATAAGTTTGTCAGGCGTGAACACATACTGAGAAAGGAATTAATAAGCATACATAATTAATTAAACATTGGAGAGCATGGTGTATTTTTTTTTTCCTTATCCTATCACTTCAATTTTTGCTGTACTAAGCAAAACAGCCTTATATATGACGATTTACCTTATAATACATTTGCTAAGGGAAAGTGAAATAAGTATTTTATATTTCACTCTATTTTAAGATATTTATTTATTTATTAACTCACAATTTGGCGGGAAAAAATTCTGTAACAAATGAAAAAAAAATTAAATAACAAATTCAGTAAAAAATGCAAATACAATTTTGGAACATCTGAATAATTTTTTTTCTGTTTAGTTAGCTTAAAAAGAAAAAAAAAGTAAATAAATAAATAAATAAAAAGTGCAACATTATGCAGAATACATATTTCCATTTATTTCAAGTGGTTAAATTTATGTATTTATGGAGAAGAAAAAATAAATCATTATTTTATCTTGAATAGAAAACTTATGTGAAAATAATGAAAAATAAGCAAAAACGATTGAAATGAGATTTAAGTGTTATGAAGCGAGTATTTATAAAATAAAATTTTGGTTAAAAAAAAAAATGTAAAGAAAAAAAAAAGGATAAAAGATAAAAGATAAAGAAAAGATATATATATATATATATATATATATATATATATATATAAAGCTAATATAGTCACTACGATATGTTTTCTCGAAAAATATTTTTGTCTACGTGAAAAGATTAACAAAATAAATTTTATAGAAAGATAAAATATTTTGTATATAATTTTGTTTTACAGACAGAGATACTATTGAAGGTATCTAAATTATTATTTGATATCTCAGACATGATCGAATTTAAAATAAATTTAAAAAATATGTAAACGATTTTTTTTAAAATACAGTGAGTGTTTCAATTGTTAGATTTTATTTTATTTTATATTATTATTATTATTATTATTATTATCTTTTTTTTTTTTTTTTTTGACATTTTTTCGATTATCTAAAAAAGGCACTAAACGAAATGGCCTGAGACTTCATACATGCAAAGAACATTTAAAACTCATATTTTCCAATATCGATTTAGTCCAGAGTGCAATTACGGGACCAACCACAAATTGAAGAATAAAGAAAATAATTTGGATCACCACGTATCACAGAAAGCTATAAATGACTTGTAACTTTAATATGTTGTTGCACATACTATGTACAAAATTTGTTTGTTTTGGTGCGGGAATTGCACAATTATTTAGGCAGACAGTTTTTTTTTTTCTTTTTCTTTTTTTTTTTTTTTTTTTTTTTTTTTTTCAAAAATTACTTATTTTTTGACAAGTTTTTTGCTTATAACTATAACGCATTTCAATAAAATTTTACAAAACTTGCTAAAAAATTGGCAAAACATTTGAGAAACATTATTCTGAAACATAAAGTTTATACTTGTAATATTCGTTGAGATATGAGCATTTTTATTAAATGTTATTTTACAGCGCATGCGCAAAAGATTAAAAATTTTTATTGCTTAGGTTGAAAGCTAAATATATTGAGCACTTTTGCCAAACGTTCATTTGAGTAGAGTAAAAATTAAGTAAACTGTCGGCAAAAGAACGTACTATATTTTAGATATTTTCCAGAGTTGAAATTTCATAAGGGGTTTTACGTGATCCAATCATTCCAATCACGTTGCAAAAGTTCTTTTTACTAAAAAAACTCTTATAATCTCACAAATCTTTGTAAATAAATAAAAATATGTCAAATTTACAAGCTTATAAGGGATTTTCTTAAAAAAGCAATGTGATTGAAATAATTGGATCTTCAAATTAAATTACAACGACAAATCACATTTCAAATAATAAGCTGTTGCCAAAATATTTTATGTTAACATATTTGCTCTTTTTACATTATTTACTGATTTTTTTTTTTTAATAAAAATGTGTAAATACCCTCTGTATATATGTGGATATATAGTTCAAGAATGGGGCTTTTGCGCTCATTTGTGTGAATGTGTGCATATTTTGTGCAAATTAAGACAATAAGGGACTTTTACAAATAATGAAAAAAGTTATATTTGTTCGTTATTTGAGAATATTAAGTATGAAAAAGAAATCATGATAAATTTTCATTTCTTTATTCTATTTTATGAAACTACATGTAAATATTGTAAAAACGAAAAATCTAAGTTATTAGAGCATAAAGTTGTAAGTATAAAAGCTATTAATTATTATTATTTTTTTTTCAATATGCAATTGTCTACACTTAGTAAACTCAAAATAGAATTAATTATAATTTGCAGTTTTAGATCTTGTCCAAAAAGACAATGTTTGTGTTCATAATATTACGAGCTTACAGGAAAATCGATGTTTACAAACTTCCAGGCAAAAATGCCAACGCTTTCAAGTATTAAATTCTTGCTTGGGGAAAAAATAATGATAATAATAATAATAATAATAATAATAATAATAATAATAATAATAACGTACATTGTACTGAAATACTTTATTTACTTTACTAGCAATTTTAAGCTCCTGCGTAGCAAAAGAAAGCACAGCAGAAATTGTTAATCTTCTCATTTTGATAGACAGATGCCAAAAATTTTATAACCAAATTGCATTAATGTCCCAAGGAATTTAAATACAAGATATGGCTAGAAAATAAAGATACAATTGCTTCAAAATATTTTATTTTGAATTTATGCATTTTTAATTAATATACAGCACTTCTCTATCCCTACAACAATCCATGCGGGTTTTCCATTGTTTGAAACCGTGCTAAAAGTCATCTTCTGTGAGCTCCTTCGACATGCATGGAATCTTTAATTTCACAGCTTATTCCTTTTAATGCAGATTTGTCCTTCGGGAACGGATAAAAGTCGCATGGTGCAAAATCAGATGAATAAGGCATATGGTCTAACACTGGGATGATGTACTTGGCTAGAAACGTATTGACATGTAATTCAGAATGCCTTGAAAGAGAGCCCATGACATTGTCTTCCACAATTCAGCTTGTTTTTTTTTTCTTATTGTTTCACAGAGTTGCGCAAGAACTTCAAGATAGTAATGTTCATTTATAATTTTATCTTCTGAAACCTAAATTACCGATTTCTTAATATTTTCATCCGCTTCTGGCATGGAAGGATATACTGGTCATGAACCATTTTGAACAACTTCTCATCCACCTTGGAAACGCTTAAACCACTCAAAAATTTGCGCACGTGATAAACATTCATTGTCATATACTTTTTTTAACGTTAAATTTCGATAGTGCTTTTTAAATTTCCAAGTAAAATTTCACGATGACACTTTGCTTCTATTAGGACGATTATCATTTTTCTAGCAAAACAAATCAAGAGCTCTTATATAAACAAAGTTCAAAGCCAGACTAATTTGTTTACAAACACGGGGCGGGGGTGTAACATTCGAAAGGGAATTCTTCATGCTACATTACTGTCAGTCGTTCACGTTTGGCAAATTACACTTCTTACGTGGGAGCACCAGTCTGGTTAGTTTGTAGCCAAACCTCGTATATGTAAGCGGTTTTAAATCTTATACTATGACGTCATATGACTATATTATAACTAAAATCTTCATTTATTTTATGTAGCTTTACTAATGCTTATATTTTAAATAGTGTAATTTAAAGTTCAGATTATTTATAATAAAAACACGTCAATTAAAATAATTATATTTAATTAAAATCATTTTAAAAATGTATGTACAAATTTCAAAGCTTTTCGCATTAAAAATGTAAAGCATCTATGTTTCATAATAGCAGTTTAAATACATTGTAGAAGTTGCCAGTTACAGTTAAAATATCTTGAGGAAATTACATGTGGTCAGTCTTTTAGAAGTAAAATTCACAAACAAATTCGTAAGAACACAGGTCAAAGTCAAAAGGCCTACAAGCAGGTGACGTTGAGCAGTAGAAACAAATGTAACTTGCGAAGTCTGGTGAAGGTTTTCTTAAAAGATACGCTTTAAGCCAGCAAATGTGAAAAGAAAAAGTAATGGATCTTGCAGGGTCACCAGAGTGCTGCTGTAGGAGCTATAGCTACCGGAGTTAGATGCCAGTTTGTGTTGGATTGCTTGATACGAAGGCTTGTAATAGTAGCTTTAGGAATTTGATGGGTAGAGACTAGTAGGATTAACATGGTTATATATATATATATATATGTAGAAAAGTTAAGTTGAATTCACAGGTGCCAACATGAGCAATGTAGGAGTTTCCTTCTAATGAAGAACAACCACACGAGTCACGCTGTATAGGCCATATTGCAGAACTATAAGAAACTTAGAAAAGCACAAAATTATTAATTATCTGATTTTCTAATAGGATGCCATAATAATAGGAGACTGGCCACCTGTAATTTCCTCAAGATATTTTAACTGTAACTGGCAACTACTGCAATGTATTTAAACTGCTATTGTGAAATTTACTAGTGTAATTCCTGAAGATGCTTTACATTTTTAAAGCGAAAAGCTTCGAAATTTGTACATAAAAATTTAAAACGAATTTAATTAAATTGAATTATTTTAATTGACGTGTTTTTAAAGTGTTTTTTTTATATATATATATATAAATAATATATGATATGTGGTTTTTAACATTATCTCTTTTACGAGATAATTTATAAAGTTCAGTTTTCCAACTTTCATTAATTTATATTACATTGCATTATGTTTCAAAATTAAATGAGCTTTAAAAGAACACATTAAATCTGTTTTTGCATTCTCAGTGGAAATAGAATTTTAAAATCTTTTATTGATTAATAAATGTTACAAGGAAAAAAGAAACAATAATAATATATTTTTTTTTATGGTTGAGGGTAGATGCTATAAATTTTTATTTTCTAAATTACTGGATTGAAGCTTTAAGAATTGCACACATGCAAATCGAAATGTAAAAAGATTAAATATAATAAAATTTCTCAGAAAGTACTGATCAAGCAATCCTCAAAGTAATACCCAAATATGTTTATAATATATTGTTAAACAATAATAACGTAAAATCGAGGGAAAAAAAAATCCTGTTTTGAAATTTAATTTATCAAATAGCTTATGAGAATTTTTAATACACATAATATTGTCAAATTTCAATGCAAATGTACGGAAGATTTCATAATAGTAAAATAGAAATTTACACATAAGAATTATAACTATCCGTTCATAATATCTATTACTATGAATCATTATGCTTTATTTACTGTTGATACCGTTGCTTTATATACAGGGTGGCTATTAAGTATCGGGGAATAGAATTTAATAATGAACAATTATTAAAAGGGCAAAACAAAGTTAATTTTTTTTTTTTTTTTTTTTTTAACAAGAAGTTTTGTCTAACAATTATTTTTAACTATGAATTTTCGAAATAGTGATAATCGACTTTGATGGGCTACAATTCTCTTCAGAAGTAAGGTGACGGTGTCCGCAAGTAGTCCGGATCTAAATCATCCCATATTTTTCTCGGGATCCGGAACTTTGGACTCCATCATCTCACCCCCGTCATTTTGCCCCAGCATTTCGCCCCCGGGATATTTCCCCCCTGGGAAATTTCTTTGCCAAGTGGTGTAAAATTTAAAATGAATGATAAATAAAAATAAAAATATATATGCATTATTTCACGATATTTTTTTGTTCATTCACATTATTTTCCCTCTTAATTTCAATATAAAACACATGAATGAAAATAAAGTTTTCAATTGAAATTTGTTTGTTGGCATTTTTATGGCTGGTTATTAAATGAATATTTAAGTGTAGAGTAATATTATTTATTTATTTATTAAATTTAAAGTGTACAGAGAATTTATTTATCTATCAAATTTTATTTTATTTATTAATTTATCAATTTTATTTTTTAATAATAAATAAGAAAATAAGACTACTGAACTAAAAATTTCTTTTTCATGTATCTATCGACATCTTTTAGCCCATATAAATAGAAAATAAATGGATTTAATAAATTTAAAGAAGCAGACAGGTTAGTAATTTTATATTGCTCTTTAGATACTTATATAATTATTTATATATGTATTGTATAAGTGTAAAAAGTAATTGTACAAGTATCCAAAAGTACCTTAATCGAATATATATGCATAATTTCAAAGCTATTTTATTTTCTTGCGAAGTCTTTCATTAGAATCAGTGTTTCAACATGAAACTGTAAGAACATTGTAAAAAAGAGATGGAGAAAATTTTTTGGTTAAAAAATTGTGCGGGTAGCTAATACAGAATTTAAGTATATTAAGCATTGAATCAATAAAAGAAACTTATGCAGATTTCATCTAGAATATTTCATTATAATACAGAATATTATTCAGTAATTTGTTATAAAAATGAAAAATAACGAATCAAATTATTTTTAATAATAATAACAATAAAACTATGTATTTTAGAAACAATTATTTAATATTTCTAGCATTAACTAATTATTTTCATCTTGAAATAATGCTGTCACCAATGGATTATTTTTTAATTTATTGTTTGATAAAAATTGTTTTAAAATATGGTTTGATTAAATGTTCAATTCAAATGATTGCACATCTAGTTGTAAAATTCGTTATATTCTCATTACAAACACGCATACACACACACATTATTTATATGCATAGTTATTTAAAATAAAATAATACTTTTTTTTCTTATTTCCCTCTTATTTTCGAATACTACTTTAACTTAAAAGGATGGTAAATGTTAAAAAATAAATAAAACTTTTCTAATTTTGAAAATTAAAAGAAATTTTCATGTTACCTAGTTTTTAAATTTCCCTCTAGGTTTTACATTAGTATACAGCTCATAAATAAATTTGGATATTAATTTGAGGATTCATTGATAAATTATTTTAAATAAAAAAATTATTTTCAACGCTGAAATTTCATTGAAAATTTTAACATTGAAACACACACACACATATATAACTATATATATTATGAAATATTAAAACTTTTCAAATATTTAATTTCAAGATTATTATTAGTTTAAACAATTACTATCTTCAGCCCTCAAAGCTACCAAATTCAATCCAAAACTGAAACATAACTATGTTTATAAAGTATTGATGAAAATGTAATAATGTAAAATCGAGTGTAAAATTTAAAAACTTGGTATCATAGAACTTTTTTGTTTTTATTGAAAATTTTGTATTTTTTTTTTTTTTTTTTTAATTTAAATAGTTTAAAAAATTAAATATACTTAATATTGTACATTTCAATGCTAATATTTCGTGACTAAATATATAATTTTAAAGAGCTATTTTCGATTTCCATCCTCCCCATAAAGAAAATATTTATATATATATATATATACACACATATGCATATATATACACATATATACATATATTTACATATATTTACACAGTTTCTACTATCCAGCACTTAGTGTTCTACTATTACATATTAGTATTTTCTATTAAATATACGTATAAATTTATAACAAGAACATTTATAATGCTGGTAAAAAAAAATTTGGATCAGAATGAAACAGGTTGGTTTGTTTGATTGTTTCTTTCTTTCTATCTTTTACAATGCTACAAATGAAGAATTTGAAACATTTTTCATTTATATATATTTTAAAATACTACTAATATTATATTTTAAATATTTTAAACGAATTTAATAAGTTATAAAGTAATAATTTAATCAGTTATAAATGCTTTTCTAAGTATCTATGAACTCGTTATAATTCAAACTCTGTATTTATTTTAGAAAAAGAAAATAACTTGGTTTAAAGAGAAATATAGAAATAGATTATTAATACTTCTTATCAGCTATCAAAAACAGAATACTTGAGTCAGTTTTCCAAAAATATTTTGTTAAATTTTATTAAATTTTAAAAATTAATCCAAGCATTCTGATCTTGGTAGCTGACAAGAAGTATTAATAATTTTCCTATATTTTTCTTTAAATCAATTTATTTCCTTTACAAATATAAATAATTTTGAATAAAAAAGAATCCATAAGTCCTTAGAAAATATTTAATTCTCTAGATTTTTTTTTTATTTATTATTAAATAAATATATAAATGAATATCTGCATATATTTTTTTTTTTTTTTTTTTTTTTTTTTTTTTTGATCCAATGCTTAATACACTTAAATTTTGTTTAGTTACGCGTGCAATTTTTCAACCAATAAATTTATTCCATTTTATTCCCAGAGGTCTTATATTTTCATATCGAAACACTGATTATATTAAAAGAAAGATTTTATTAAAAATTAATTAATTTTGAAATCATACATATATAATCAATTACTTTGTATAAGTGTTAAAACAGCGATATTAAATTGAGAATCTGCCTACTTTTATTTATTTATTTATTAAATCCATTTATTTTGCACTTATTCGGATTAAAACATATCGACTGATAATTGAAAAAAAAAAAAAATCTCTTGGTGCTGTTATCTTATTAACTTTTTTATCAATAAAAAATGAAATTGGTTAATAAATAATCTGGTGTGTCACTCACACGACTTTCTCTTACCATGAAATTTAATACTATAAATACATGTTGCAGATTAAGAATAAGATAACAAGTACTGTTTTGTAAAACTTTGTTAAACAATTCAAATTAGGCTTCTGAAGAGTTTTATATGATAATTAGTTCTGTGTGAGAGGGAACCGCCCCCTTAGCCCCCCTTTTCACTGATGCACCTACATTTATATAGAATTTAATTCAGTTAATAAAAAATAATTCTGTTTTTAAAAGATAATTTATTAAAATTATTATATAAAAAAAATATCTTTTATGATAATGCAGGCGATTTCCATATTAGGGAAAGTAGTATAACACGAAATATATATTAAAAAAAAAAAAAAAAAAAAAATCGATAAATTTGTTTTAAATTTTCGCAGATCGATGGTTCAACCTTTAGTTTTAAAGGTATTGGCGAGCTCTTTTGAAAGATACACATCATGAAAATTTACTCACCTCGATAGGGGACTCCCCCCCCCGCGCGGTGGGGAGGCGAGGCTCCTATATACACAATTGCTCCTGCATACTTTTTTCCCAGTTGACTATCTCTATTACAATATATCATAAAAAACGGCAGTTTTTTGAGTGACGCAGCAAAGCTCAAACAAAGCTTAGCAGCGACACTCTATTATACAGCTAATTTAACATCAAAAGAATTTGGAAACGCCGACATTTAATATCTCAGTAAATCATAAAAAACGGCAGTTTTTTGAGTGACGCAGCAAAGCTCAAACAAAGCTTAGCAGCGACACTCTATTATACAGCTAATTTAACATCAAAAGAATTTGGAAACGCCGACATTTAATATCTCAGTAAATTGGAGATATTCTGATCTAATATTTTCAGAATAATCTTTTATCTTCTGCATGATGCTATCCTGAAAGTTTCACACTTCAACATTGTATATATTTTGAGATCTGGAGTTGCAATTTAAGACTTCAAAGGAAAAATGTGTTTTGTGTGAGTTTTTTTTCTCGAAAACGGCTCGAAGAAATTTTATGAAATTAATATATGATATTAATTTATTTTGTCTGAGACGCATGACGTTCTCCGTTTTTCCCAGAAAACTCTTGTTTCTTAGATAATTTAACTTAACCGAACTATTTTTCCTCCGCCATATGCATGGATTTGAACCGCAGATTCTCAGAATTCAGAACAGGCGTCATTCGGTTTTCTGAGGCTGTGGTTGGTTGGTCCAATCTGAATGCAGTCAATAAAATATTTAGATTGTTTTTATTAAAGGCAAAAAGGAAACTTCATTGTTTGTTTTAAATACTTATTATATATATACTAAATTAAATTTTACTTAAATATTTTTTTCTTTTTTGTTATGAAGGAAATTATTAGATTTTTAAATTTCACATTTCGACAAAATACTATTTAGATAATATTTCAAATAAGGAAATATTTTGTAATTATATGTATTCTATTTAATAATTACTCATAATAAATTTATAATTTTTTAAGAGAAAATATTTCACATTTTTTTCCGATTAATTTTTTCCGACGTAAAACCCAACTAATCAATCAACCGATTAATTTTTTTCATCCTTCATGTATTCATTCGCCGCCTCTGATTGGTGTTTCCTTCCTGCGCTTCTCTGACTGGCTGAGACTGTTGTGGTTTTATTGTGTTCTCTTCCGTCCGGAAATTCCAAATTTTTTAATATTATGATGTTTTACCACGGATTAGGATTACCACGGATTCTTTTAATATCCATGTGTTTTACATATTCGCTTTAATTTTACATTATTAGGCACATATTAAGCAAGTATTAAAATTTTGTTAATGTAATAAAATAACTACCGGTATCTGCATATTATACAATATTTATTATTAAAGATACGATGCTTGTATAGTATTCAAGATATATTACTCAAGTCATGGATTAATGGTAAGTTTTTTTTTTTTTTACTTATTTTCAAACTACTACATTTATACTATGAAGTAAAAAAAAACTGTTTTGATTAGTATTTTCACATTTGTAGTAATCAGAGCTTTATTTATTTATTTATTTTTTGACTATAACATGTAAATATTAGAAATGAAAAACTTTATAAAATTTTATCTATTTAATCGGCAAAAATATTTGAGGAATAAAAAAAAAAATATGTAAAATTAATACAAATCAGTCAATTTCCTGTAATTCACAAAGAAATTGTTAATTAGAGGTCTTTGTTTACATTTTTCTTTGACAAAGTCTGCTATTGTTATTAATTCATAAACACAGACATTAAACTAGTTTCAGTATTAAAAATTAAACTAATAAATCATATATGAAGGTAAATATATTAAGCATACACATAAGTAATATTATAGCAATAAAATATAAACACACATATTTATGATACAAATTAAATTATTTTTTAAGTGTAGAAGTAAATATTCATCATTAATTATATTTTATTTTCTTGAACATTAAACTTGATTAGTAATAATGGTTTGTTCTAAATTTTCATATGCTTTCCTTGTGTTCTTTGGTGCTAGTCTGTATGAATTGCAGGATACTTATACAAGAATCTCACAATTTCCCCCCAAATGTGTTTGAAAGCAAGGATTAAGCTAAAAATTTGATTAAAAAAGTGAAAGTGAGAAATGTTGCCAAATTTTTTTCTTTTAATCTCAGCTTAAAATTTCTTTCTTTACATTAAAAAATTAACTGCGAGTGAAAGGGTGTGATGACTGTAAAGTTTTGGCTAACACATTTGTACACATGAAGGCAGATTTTTATTTAAAAATTTTTTTGCAAAATTTTTATTTAAAAAACTACGGGGCTCTGCCCCCTGCTTGCTCCGCTGACCAACCCCTGAGGAAGGCTTCGCGTCCCCACGACTCACTTCACCTATTAAACCCCTATGGCGCTTTGCCCGTCTATTCGTTTCTTTACCTTTCACTGGATAGAAAAATCAATACTGCATTAAAAAAAAAAAAAAATGGAAATACCCATATTTAATGTCAAATTGAAATACATAATATTTAATACCATTTTTTTAATGAAATAATATGCTAAAAATCAGTAATATTTTTTTCAGAAAAGAAAGAAATTCGTAATATCTAGACCATTTTGTGTTACAGACATAGTATATGAACCCCTTGGCGACAATTAAGTTTTTGTCACTATTTGGCGATGGATGTTTTCGTAGATGAAATTTTGGCAAAAGCAGAATTTAGTTTAGTATGGAGGACTATCAGTTATTTATTTATTTTTTTTTTCAAATTATAACATCGCTTTCAAATTATTCAATTATATTTTCGGTTTCGATGTATGTCCAACCATCGTAAAACTGGCGACAACATTTTATCCGTAGATTGAGACAAATAGTCCTTCACACTTAAAAAAAAAAAAAAAAAAAATTTAATTAAATTAGACTAATCTTTTCAAAAAATTGGAATATAATTTTTATAATGCCCGTACTCTTTACTGTTGAGTTTTTTTAGTTAATTTATGACAGTATATAATCGATACTTTTCCATTTTGCCGGCGAGGCGATAAATTTGACAAGAATGATATAACCGACGGCAATCCTTAAGCACCTAAGAAAGAATAATTGTTTCAAAACACTTCAGGAACAACTATATAGTATCTCCCCACAACTGGATTTGGCGATTATGGCTAAATCATAAATCACAAATCTAAAATAAGCGGCATGCAGACTGCCATATTATATTGCAAAGAATCCAGAACGACATCGTTATCGTTAAAAGCGGCCCCAAAGAAAAATCGCCAAATCCAGTTGTGGGGAGATACGAGATACTATACTTATACCACACGTCGAATAATAATAAAAAAAAAATTAAAGAAACATGACCATTTACTTATTTTATTTTATATTTTTAAGAATTAAATTTTCTGAAGTTTTGCTTAAAGCTAGCTTTTAAAAGTGTTGTCCCATAAAAAATATAACATTTACTTTGTCAAATCCTTAATAACGTGTATATAAATAAACTTTAAATTTGAGAGAGAAAAAAAAAAAATCTAAGTTGCAAATTTACTTTTAATCCATGAGATTTGCACCGGTGAAATGAAAAGTACCTTCTCTCCTATTTACTTCATACATTAACGAAGAATAAAATCTGCTCGATTCATTAAAAGAATTTTAGGTGATGAATTTTTTTCTTGTTATAATTAGAAATATGATATGTATCATGGAAATGTCTAATTCTGTAATGTTAAAAAATTATCAGTGCTAAATAAGATTTTTTCATTTATAATTCAGTTTGAATTTAAATCTAAATATTTTTGTATGCCAAAATATATCCGAAGTATTTTAAAATATGTTTTTAAATGAAAAAGACAAAGGAGATTCTTTGTAAAAAGATGCACTTAGAAATATTTTTCTTAATAGCAGCATTAACATTCATTTTATTATTTTTTATGCCATGGATCACATTTTAATTTTCCCGTGGAAAATGATGTCATGACAGAAGAACGTCGTCATAAGAGAAACTTTTTCTACGGTGGCAAATAGAGTACCTTTATAAACTCGACGTTTTCAGTTAATAACTTCGTTAATTAAGGTGATACAGATTTCTAATTACCTGAAATGCCTTCCTTGAAGCATACGGAAGACATTGATACCTCTCACGATGCAGAGCACTTTGCCGTCTGCGAGGAGATGCTGTCGCAGACAAAAAAAATTGACGCCAGCGACAGTTACTTTTTTTTAATATATAGAGAAAACTAGATTTCTTTTGCTGCTTAAAAAGACAGGCTAAAATTAACTAGGAGCTCACTAGTAGAAATAGTGCAGCATGGAAGCACTGCAGATTGTTTTAGGCTTTGTGAGAAAATTCATATTATGGAGCTGTAAGGTACTTTTTGGATTACCATTACCAGTTTATTAGTTTAATCACAATTAACTGCGTACTGTTATTTTGCTGCTAATCAATAAAATGTGCATTTTTTTTTCGAAGTTATTTCTCAAAATCTGTGATAATTTTGTGGCCTGTTATTGAAATACAGAATCATTTGTCACTAACTGAGAAATATTATGTTAACCAAAATGTGCAATAATTTTGTAACCTGTTATTGAAATGCATAATCATTTTGCCGCTAAGAGTCTAAATGTCTGTTTAATAATGCAAAATTGTGGAAATATTCTGGTAAATTCCGGGTTCCGCTTGGCGGTGTTTTGGCGACCTTTGTTAGCGCGATCCATGCCAAGTTGTTCACGTGATCTAAAAGTAAGCTGTTGACAATCGTAAATGCATTTTTCTACTGGAAAAAAAATAATACTTTCTAATAGCTTCATGTTTAATAAATTGCTATAAAAATATTTGTACATATACACATAAATTCTTTAAAAAAGCTTATAATATGACTGATTTAAATTTCTGAAATTATCATTATAGCTGTTCAAAGAATAATCTATAACTTGAAAGACATTTATTTTTTTAACTTCAGTTTTGAATGCATTGATATTTTGTGATTGTTACTTTAACAAAGCTGTGTTAATAATTTTTGATTAATAACATAATTCAATTATCTCTGAAGCTGGAAAATGGACTTTAATTTAGCTTTTTCCTCACTTTCAAGTATATATTGAACATAAACATGTTAGTAGATAGCTTTAAATAAATTGATTAAAAATGTTAGTTAAACTTAAAATTATAATCTGGAAGAATATCATTTTTTAAAATCCCTAGTTTTATATGAAGCAGTATGCATTGGTTTGAATTATCTCAAATTTTAGCCTTAAATTGAAGGGTTTTTATTTATTTAGCATTATGTATAGTATTGTATTTTTATGATTATTACTTTAACAAGCTCGTGTTAGGTACTGGATAATGTTAATACTAGCTATTATTTATTTGAAAAGAAACTTATATCTTGCTTTTAATTGTTTTCCTTTAAATAAATTGCTTTAAAATGTTAGTTTGTATATATATACTTTAAGAATAATAATAGAATTCTCTGTAAATATTTTTGGTATGTGTTCGAACAAACTTATATAATCTGAAAGAATTTCATTTTTTAAATCTGCAATTTTATATGAAGTAATATGAATTTTGGTTTGAATTATCTCAAATTTTATCCTGAAATCAACAGATTGTTTATTTATTTAGTATTGTGCATTGGTATTCATTGTGATTATTACTTTAATTAGGTTAAGTATTGGATAATATTAATATTAGTTTTTTTTTTTTTTTTTTTTTTAAATAAAGAAGTTTGTATTTTGCTTTCTAGTAGTAGCTTTGCTTTAAATAAATTGATTTAAAATGTTAGTTTGTATATATATACTTTTAAAATAATTCTAGAATTCTCTGTAAATATTTTTGGTATGTGTTCGAAGAAATTTATAATCTGAAAAAATTTCATTTTTTAAAACCCCTAGTTTTATATGAAGCACTATGGATTTGTTTGAATTACCTCAAATTTTATCCTGAAATCAACAGATTGTTATTTATTTAGTATTGTGCATTGGTATTTATTGTGATTATTACTTTAAGGTTAAACATAGGATAATGTTAGTACTAGTCTTTTTTTTTTTCTTCTTTTTTAAAAGAAGTTTGTAATTTGCCTTAAATAAATTGCTTTAGAATGTTAGTTTGTACATACAGTAGCCGCCGCTTTATAAAATCATGTTTGTTTTCATCAAAATGATTTTATTAAGCGGCTGATTTTTATATCCGACAAACATGCCTGAACTCAATAAAAGGGTATTCATTACCTAAATATGGAAACAGATTCTTCTTCGCCCTTCCATCTATCAACTAGCCATCCGTAGAAATGGAGTGTTTGCTACTTATCATTCATTTAAAATTTTCGACTTTTAAGAACAAAATTATATGAAAGATAGAAATTTTCTTTGACCTGGCATTCTTGTACCTATCTAAAACTGTTGCGTTGATCTGCTCTCCTTATTAATATTTGCTTGTGATTCACTCTTCGGTTTTGGTAAAATTTAGGCACTAATATCTTTTATTATTATGTTTACATGAAGCAAACTGAGAAATTTCAAGCTTCGATGTCGCCTGTACATTTGAAGAAAACCATCATACTTTACCAAAATTTTACGCTTTACCTTCAAAATAAAAACTACCCACTTGCATATCTTTTGCAGCTAAGTTGCTTCAAAATAAGAACTAGAAACTCTATTTGAATATTTTAAGACAGAAAAATACTCATTGGCCAATCATGTGAAGAATTCATTGCTTGAAGTCATAACTACAACACACGCCGGGGCGTGTTTTTCTTTCTTTTCCCTTTCTGTTCTTCTTCTTTTTTTTTTTTTTTTTTTTTTTTTGAGGCGTAAAATTTTTGACAAAGAATGATAATGTGATGGCTTGCTATGTTTTGCTTCTTTTTTTCTTTTCAAAAATCTGGTGAGAAAATATAATTTGTTGTTTAGCTTACAAACAGGGCCGTTTTTACTGTTGAAGAGATTTTCTTTTGAGTTTATTAACCTATTAAGTGGCGGTTTGTATTGATTTGATTCTGGATCCAGCAATGTAATCAGATTGGGCGGCTGATTATTACTAATAAAGTTTAATGTTCAAGAAAATAAGAGATAATCAATGATGAATATTCACTTCTACACTTAAAAAATATTTTAATTTGTATTATAAATATGTGTGTTTATATTTTATTGCTGTATATTACTTATGTGTATGCTTAATATATTTACCTTCATGTATGATTTATTAGTTTAATTTTTTATATTGAAACCAGTTTTATTGTCTGTTTATGAATTAATAACAATAGCAGACTTTGTCAAAGAAAAAATGTAAACAAAGACCTCTAATTAACAATTTCTTTGTGAATTACAGGGAATTGACTGATTTGTATTAATTTTACATATATATATTTTTTTTTTATTCCTCAAATATTTTTGCCGATTAAATAGATAAAGTTTTATAAAGTTTTTCATTTCTAATATTTACATGTTATAGTAATGTATGAATTAATAATAATAGCCGACTTGGTCAAAGAAAAATGTAAACAAAGACCTCTAATTTACAAATTCTTAGGTATAATTCATACAACCTTTGGACAAAATCTTTGTAAATTAGAGGGAATTGACTGATTTGTATTGGTTTTACATTTTTTTTTTTTAATTCCTAAAATATTTTTGTTGATTACATAGATAAAATTTTATAAAGTTTATTTCATTTCCAATATTTACATGTTATAGTAAAAAAAAATATATATATATAAATAAATTAAATAAATAAATAAAGCTTTACAAATTTAATGGTGCTGAAACAAAATTCATGTGAAAATAATAATCAAAACAGTTTTTTTTACTTTATAGTAGAATTTATATTTGAAAATAAGTAAAGAAAAAATTTAATAAAATGAGAAAAATATACCATTAATTCATGACTTGATTACTATATATCTCATATGTTGAGTATTAATTATATATTTTGCATATCTTTAATCATAAATATTGTATGATTTATGCAGATACCGGTAGTTATTTCATTACATTAAAAAAATTTTAATACTTGTCTAATGTGTTGATTGTCTGTGAGTATTAAGAACTGCATTTTGAATTGTACTAAATTCATTAAATGATTTTTTGCTTGAGTTTTGATAAACAAAATAAGGTTTTTCAATGCAGTCCATAGCATTTTTAAAGCAGGGTTTGAATTTAGTGTTAGGCATATTTTGCGACCATGAAATCACATTCAGGGGTCATCTTTGACACGTAACTTTTAAAACTTTGAACAAATTTAAAAAATCAATTTTGTCATTATAAAACTTTTCTTTATCATTTACAAACTGGTAGTTTATCATCTTAAAAAAATTCTTACATTATCAGTTTCAACACATGTACATAAGCTTTAAAAAAAAAGAACAGCCAGTACAAAAATACATATAAGGGCTGCTTGCAGAAAATTACGCCAACTTCATAAAAAATTTCAAGTATTTTTTTTTTTTTTTTTTTACTTATTGTTATTACTTATTTTGTATACAATCAGAAATTTGCTATCAGGATAATTTCTGAAATATTGAATTAATTTAAACCAAATTTTTTTATATGAAACTTGAAAATATAAATAAACAAAATATGAATAACTTAAAGTTTTAAACCTTATTTGAAAGCTTTATCATAACAAGAGACGGCAATGCAGCCACATTCACTGGGGGACATCCCGCTTCTTCAGCAAACTTCACAGTGGTCTGTGATGCTAGTAAGGGAAGTATGAATCAGTAAAATTGCTATTGAAACCAAACCAAGCTTAAATTAGAGAGCATGGTCAAAAACATAGGGTAGAATACAAATTTGCTACAACAACACCCGTGGAGCAAGATGTGACCCCTAATAGTTTTAGTTATTTCTATAAAAACCAATGAAACAGGCATTGTAGTTATGATTGGAGGTGGGGGTGTGCAGTGGTAGCATGCTTGGCTTGTGATACAGAGGTTCGGCGATCGGGTTAACACAAGAGTGTTTTGCATTTTAATTTTTTTATTTAAATAAAATTTTTTAACGTTTTTAATTAAATTATTAATTTAAGAGAACATTTATTATATATTAAGAATTTTTTTTTTTATTTTGAGTATTCTAATTAATAAAGTATTGACCATGAATTAAAGAAATATAAATTTTTATTTATTTATAAAAAATAAAATCATGTTTAAAGATACGAATATAGATTCTAATTTATAACTCAATTATATTTAAAAGTAGAAAAATCATGAAACGATGAGTATTTTTCACAATGAAAGCAAGAAATATAAGAAGATTGATCACAATTATTTGAATTACAATTTTGTTCATCATGTTTGGCTTTTCGTCAAGATGAATAGATTTGTAAAATTCATATTTACCCAGATTTTGAATTTTTCGAGATGTAAACTAATTATAAATTAGAGAAATCCTTTTGAGAATATTTGTCATTGTGTTCAAGTTTATTGGCAATTCTTCCGACACCAGCAAATTTGACAGTTGTTTAATGAAATATTTGAAATAAAAGTTAAATGTGACATTCAATAGTTAAGCAATTGCTGTTGTTTACTCAGGATTTTTCAGGCAAAATATTGCTTGAATAATAATACAATTGAGAGCAGATGATTAATTCTTGCTATTAATGACGTCGATAAAAAATAATAATTAAAATTTTACATAGAACACTAGCACAAATCATTAACAAAATTTTATCTTAATGTAATATAAAAGTATTTCCCGTTAAATTATTAATTTCTTTTAATTTAATAAATGAATTTTGGTTAAAAATTATTAAATTGTCTGCATTGAAAAAAAGTTTTTTTAATATAATTAATATTTTCTCCTAAAATAATAATTTAATTTAATTAAACATTTAAAAAAATAAATATTTCGGTTGAAATAAAAATTAAAATACAAAACATCCTTATGGGGACTCGATCTCAGGACCTCTGTATCACAAGTCGAGCACGCTACCACTGCACCACCCATTCTTACTACGATGTGTGTTTTGTTGGTTTTATAGAAATAATTAAAACTATCAGGAGGTTATATCTCGCCCCCATGGGTGTTGTTGCAGCAAATTTGTACTCTACCCAATGTTTTCGACCATGCTTTTTAATTTAAGCTTGGTTTGGTTTCAATAGCAATTTTACTGATTCATACTTCCCTTGTAAGTGATGTTTTCCCTTTCTCTTTGACCTTTCTTCCAGAAGGTTGTGCTGCAATCTGTCTAAGCCAGCATTTGATTCTTGGCCATTACATGAATTATGAATATATTATGTCGACATATGAACCACATAAAATACGAAAAAATCACCACCAAGTTAATCAAAACCAGCCAAAGCAATAGCATAAATATCTAAACATATGAACAACATAAAATATGAGACAATCACCACAGCATCAACCAAAACCCACCTGAATAGTAATATAAATATCAAAACATATGAACAACATAAAATACAGAAAAATCACCACCAATGCATTAATTATCAAATTCAATGAGAATCGCAAATTATAATAACCCCAATTACGCTTTCTTTTTCAAAACAATTGAAATAGTAATAGTAGTAATTCATGTAATGACTAGAAATCGAAGACTGGCTTAGACTGATTGCAGCGCCACATTCTGAAAGAAAGATCAAAGAGAAAGGGAAAACATCACTTATCATCATCGACCATTGTGGAGATTTCTGAAGAAGCGGGGGGATCCCTCAGTGAAAGTGGCTTTATCGTCGTCTCCATTATGATGAAGTTTTCAAGTAAGATTTAAAACTTTAATTAATTTAAATTTCTTTAAATTATAAATAGTTTAAATGGGTATTTTCTGGTAGTTCTCATTTTGCTTGAAGATGTAACAGGGTTGGCCAATTTTTGCCGAAGTGGAAAAAACCGCCCCGGCAAAAATAGTTTTTGCCACAATTTTTGCCATGGGCAAAAATTACCAGTATTTCAAACCGGGGTTTAAGGATTTTAATTACACGATGGATTTTAATGTTTAAATCATAATTTTAACAAATTAAAACCAGAGATTTACTTACACTCTTGATAAACTGATTCTTATGTAAATCATTAAAATAATGCATTCTAAAATTTCTTTAAAATGAAATTTTTAACATCAACAATTAACATAATTTTTTTCATTTTTAAAAATATTTAAATTACCTTTTAATAAAAAAGCACCACAAAACTGGCGTTGTAAAAAATATTACTTACAAACTTTGAGTAAACACCATAAAATGTAATAAACTCGCAACAATTGTTTCGGGTCGAAAAACACACGACCCTTCATCAGGCGAATAAAGTATGCACGAGTGCTGCAGTCCCGAAACAATTGTTGCAAGTTTATTGCATTTTATGGTGTTTACTCAAAGTTTGTAAGTAATATTTAAATTACCTATCTATAAAATATTCTTCAATAATTAATCACTAGAATATTCGTGTTTTTCAATATATTACATATTTTTATTTACAGTGGGGAAAAGTCAAATATTGAATCAATTATTGACTCAGCTGTTCTAAAATTTGACAGTCAGTCACTGATCATGCATTTTTTGGAATTGAAATGTAAATTTCAAGTAAACTCTCTCTTTGAATATGTCTTACTTAAGATTTTTTTACAAAATAAAAATCTTATTTTGTAGTTTTATTTCTATGGAACTGGACTGAGAAAGTTTCAATATCTTAGGAGCCAGAAATAGCAAATTATTTCTATGACAATACTCACAGCAAAACTTAATAATATTTCATAATTGTATAATTAATGCAGGTCATTCACATATTATTTTACATTGAATAAATGAACTATTCAGTTAAAAATGTGAACTAAGAAAATTTTTAAGAAAATAACTATTTTTTATTTACAAAAAGAAACTATTGGGAAAAAAAAAATCCACAGAAATAAATATTATTTTTACCTTTAATATAATCATCAAATATATTGAGAGTGTTTAAGTTTTGGCTGTAAAATACTATTTGTCTATTAATTTTTCAGGACAGAATTCCTTTAAAGAGAATCCATTTGATAAATATCATACTATTTAAACTTTCTCACTGTAAATTCGAACATAGTTTGCTTTAGATAGTGTTTATGATATTGAATCTTGTTTAACACAAAGATGTTGACATGGAAAGTATCAGTATAGTAGTAAGAAGATTTATCAAATATGGGAATTTATCTTTCATGGAAAAACATCTCTCAAAAACAGAAATAATTGTTACATTTTTCAGAAAGCATTAAACTCAGACTATTCATTCAATACATCAGCAATGTCATCTTTTATACCAAGACAAGAAGATGGGAGGAAAAACAAAAATATACATAAAAAATTTTGTAAATGCATGAACTTTTTTTTGTCAGTCTGCCGTAACTGGTCACCAATAGATATTTATAGTCACCCTGGTACCCGGAATTTGCCGGACACTGGTTATATATTATTATTATTAATTAATTAATTAAAATTACTTTTTAAATTAAAAAATCTTCAAACATTTTTGTCATTGATGTGCCAAAGTGTAAACGGTGAAAATTGAAAGGGATTGTGTTGTTCTAATTTTATTTTTCCTAATTTTTTCCATTTTTGCCAATTTTTTTCCATTTTTGCCGCTTTTTGTCTGGTTTTTTCCACTTTTTGCCGCTGTCCTGGCAAAAATGCGCATTTTTGCCGGCAAAAACCCAACCCTGAGATGTAATGCATGGTGTGGAGAGACGCCTCAAAGACTAATTACAGAAGTTTGTGAAACTATGTGATCGTGAACTATTTTTACCTCCGTGATCAATGTTTATTTGACCTAACAACAAATCTCTCTGGTTTCCTCTTGAGAACTTATGTAAAAATTATCTCATGCTTTCTAGCATTTAAAATTATTTTATTGTTTTCTATTCCCTCTTACTTGTTATGTAACTAAATTATTAGTAACGTGTATAAAGTTAAATCAAAAACCTTCTGGTGTCTGAATCATATAAAAATCTTCACCTAACACCTAGCATTTCACACATGGTATTTGACTTATTTTAAAAATCAGTTCCCCAGCAGATAATTAAAAATTTTCTTTATTTTTTAAGTATAAGCGTATTCTTTTTTAACTTTTGTGTATAAAAAAATCTTAAGCTTTATCCTGTTATGATTCCAATAAATAATTAAAAATATATACAATGCCTGAGTAAATCATTTTGGCAAGTACAAAAAAAATAGTTAGGTACTATTGACACCCGACTTTTACTTTCCAATTTCTAACCCGGCTTTAAAGGAGAGTAGAATAATGTCTTCACATTCTACATCATCGTTGAAATTAACATCAGACAATTTGTTTTCAATTAGTTAATAGGTAGTGAATAATTCCAAAGTCATTATATCAGTATTAAAGTTCACATACTCATCAAAATTTATATTTAAAATACTAAAACAAGGTCCAGTCAAGAAATTTTATGAATTTTAGAAAAGTGGAAAAGATTATAACTTATATTGTGTGGCGTATTAATGAGGAAATTTTTCATTAAAAGGAATAGGAATGAATCAAAACTTCGGTGAAAGGACATATAAATGTAAAAGACATATAAATTGCGTTTTACTGTGTATATATAATGGAAACTTGTCATTGCAATAACTTCGAAATAATACTTCAAATTGGACAGCAAGCTAATTTTCAAATATCTTAGAGGAGTTTGTTATATGTTGCTCCAGCCTTTTGTTTTCAAGTGGCAGCCACTTAAAAATTTCAAATCTACAGTACATTGTAAAAAGCATATTTCACTTGAATTTTGGTGCATACATAGACCCTATAAGAGTCTCAGCCAAGTTCATTAATGAACTTTATCTGCCATTTTGTTAAAAATGGCAGATATCTTGAATTAAGCACAACTACTAGAAATCAGGCTAATACTTAAAAATTTATCGGCAGAATAACTTTTGAAATACTGAATCATTTCGAATCAAAGTTATACAGTGAACTTATACAAATATCTTGGTTGAGTTCACTGGGCAACTTGTTCTGACATTTTGTTTCTAAGTTGCATCCACTTGAAATCAGGCTGCCGCTTAAAAATGTGCTATCACAATAGCTTTTGAAATAGTAAACTGATTTAAATCAGAGTTGGATAGTGAATATCTTAAATAACTACGCTGAGCAACTTGCTCCACCATTTTGTTTTCAAGTGGCAACCACTTGAAAATGTGTTATCTGTTACATACAATAACTTTTGTAATATTGTGTCAACTTGAATCAAATTTGCACAGTGAATTTATCATTCAAAAATCTTAGATAAATTCACTGACATCTCACTCCGTCCTTTTGTTTGTAAATGGTGGCCACTTGGAATTACGGTGCAACTTGAAAATTTATCATGATAACTTTTAAAATACTGAATTAATTCATATCAAAGTTAGACAGAGAACTTATCATACAAATATCTTTGAGTTTGCTGGGCAACCATTTTGTTTCCAAGTGGCGGTTACTTGAAAATTTATCATCATGATAACTTTTGAAATACTTAATTCAAACTAAAGTTGGACAGTGAACTTACCATTCAAATGTCCTAAATTATTTTTCTGGGCAAGTTGTGGCCACTTGAATGCTGCCAGTTTTAGAAATTTATCACAATAACTTTTGTAATACTGAATTTATTCAAACCAAAGTTGGACAATGGGCTTATCTTACAAATATCTTAGGTTAGTTAGTTTACTCAGCAACTTGCTGTGTCATTTTGTTTCCAAGTGGTAGCCACTTGAATATTTTGTCACCAACATAACTTTTGAAATGCTGAATTAATTCAAACTAAATTTGTAGTGTGGACTTATCTCAGAAATACGTTTGATATGTTTATTTGCCAACTTGATCTGCCATCTTCTTTCGAGTGCCAGCCATTTGAAATATTCAAATTCTCATTAAAAAGGTATTTATGATCAAATTTACTTAAAACTCCATATATACATAGCCCTCATTAATATTTCCATTAAGTCCATTAATTAATTGTAGCCGCCATTTTTAAATAAAATGGCAGCTACATGATAAGAAAAAAAAAAAAATTACTCTTTCTATGAGCTGGAAGGACTTGATCAGTTGATCAATAACCCCTAAAAAGTAATGATATCAGAACAAAAACCCTTAACGGGTTAAAAGTTTGTGACGCAGCACTTTATTTCGATATGAATTGGAAATATGGGTCTTAAAAATAATGATATCAAATTTTGAGTGACGCCTTGCTATTAATTGAAATAAACATAGATTTTTCTTAATTCATAATTTGCTTTTTTCTTCTATTTATATTTACATCACAGTACATTCATAATATTTTCAACTTCAACGTGAAAAAATATATAGAATTTACTCACTGATGCTTTTTCATTTGCATCTCGTGAATTCAAAATATGAGTTTTAAAAGAAATGATATAATTTCAGTGACGCCTGAGTGTTACTTTAAAAAGATTTCTTTTTAGATTTCATAACAATCACTTTTGTTTTGTTGAATAAAGTGTATTTACATATTGAAATAATGATTTTAATTTTTAAATATACTGTCAAATAATCAAACTTTCACTCAATGTACATTATAAATTGAAGTTATCTAGTTCAATAAATTGATTTGTCTATTGCGTCACGCTATCCAAAACTGTAAGTAAAATTTATTTAAATGTTACTTTGCACACATTTTCACTGTTAATACTATGATACAAAGTGATTGTGTGATGCAAAAAGAAAACATTTGCAGAAATTTTACTTGGAGTTTTGGATAGCGTGACGCAATAGACAAATCAATTTATTGAACTAGATAACTTCAATTTATAATGTACATTGAGTGAAAGTTTGATTATTTGACAGTATATTTAAAAATTAAAATCATTATTTCAATATGTAAATACACTTTATTCAACAAAACAAAAGTGATTGTTATGAAATCTAAAAAGAAATCTTTTTAAAGTAACACTCAGGCGTCACTGAAATTATATCATTTCTTTTAAAACTCATATTTTGAATTCACGAGATGCAAATGAAAAAGCATCAGTGAGTAAATTCTATATATTTTTTCACGTTGAAGTTGAAAATATTATGAATGTACTGTGATGTAAATATAAATAGAAGAAAAAAGCAAATTATGAAATAAGAAAAATCTATGTATATTTCAATTAATAGCAAGGCGTCACTCAAAATTTGATATCATTATTTTTAAGACCCATATTTCCAATTCATATCGAAATAAAGTGCTGCGTCACAAACTTTTAACCCGTTAAGGGTTTTTGTTCTGATATATATATTCGTTTCATTTGGTTTAGTGCAGTCTATAACAGACACACAGACATCCAATCCATCTACACAGACAGACACACAGACACACAGACCATTCTTTTAAAACATGATTTTCGTATTCCGGGAACCTCAGAAAATGTAAACATAACAAAAACTCACGTTCGAAAATTTGACCCTAAAACAATACTTTCTCGACCCTATGAGTATGAGAAAGTAATAAAATAAAATAAAATAAAATTTGACAAATTAATAAATTTACTGCGGGTGCACTTAAATTTAATTAAAAAAATTAATATTATTACTGTACACTTAAACTTTCTTTTAATTAACAGCGATAAAAATTCCACCGAACAATTTTTTCATTCGAAAACCTTATTTTAATTCATGTGTTTTATATAGAAATTAAAAGGTAAAATATCGTGAATGAACAAAAAAATATATCGGGAAATACTACATGTATATTTATATTTATATTTGTCATTACGTTTATATTTTACACAACTCGGGGACTAAAGTTCCGTAAACCACTTCTCGGGGGCAAAAGTTCTGGGGGCGAAATGCTAGGGACGAAATTCTGGGGCGAAAGTTCTGTAAACCATATTTTGTTCAAGGATTTCTTGAGTTCATCCAAATGCATGTGTGACTTTTCGTGTTCGTAATTTCTCTTCTAAGAACTCACACACTGAATAATCTATTGGATACAAATAAGAGCTGTTAGAAGGACACAGATATTTGTTCAGATACCTTTTCACTTTGCCATCCATTAAAGAAACCATTGATTTGACTTCATAGGCCAGAGCACAAACTTGCTGAAACGTCATAGCCAGGTGATTTTGCTGCCATGGGAGACAGCTTTCTCTAAAACCTCATTTTGATAAATTTTTCCATTATTTTTTTCCATTTTCTTCGATAAAAACCTGTGTAATCTTTCCATTGGCGCTACTCTCAACCTAATCCATCAAACTTTTTGGAAACAAAGACCTTGTTGCATTTTTTTCATTTTCTGGTATTCTTGAGAGCTGGACCCAAAAGTTTGCGATGATTTTGAGAGTTTTTCACGACTTCAACAGTAAAAACTTTCTCATCAGACCATCTGAAATATCTTAGATGCGCCCCACTTTGAAAAAAAAAAATCACGAAACTTCTTGCATTTATCTAATAGATTTTGCTTTCCCTGATCGCGCAAAACCTGTCCGTTCAGTAAATGCAAATTATTTTAATAATTAATATTTAAAGATAAAAGCATTAAAACAACAAAAAAGTTGTTATAATGAAGTATAGGTAGTCTATAAAAGTTCCTCAATTTTTTTCCGGATACTTTGTAACCACCCTGTACATCAGAATTAATATGTCAGATGTCAACATACAGAAATTAAATATATTTATTTGCACAAGTCCATATGTAATAAAGTAATATAAAAGCATATAGAAAGAATAGCTTAATTAATAGTAATTTATAAGAGATTCTAAAGAATCTGAACTACTTGTCATATTCCAAAACTAAGCATAATTAATCATTGTTCTGTACTAATGCCACCCAACCAATCAACCAACAAAAACTAAGCATCACAATTTTGAGACTTTTTTGAACAATAATAAAATAATGAAAGCGAATTCTAAGATTACAACTAAAAAGTACAACGTAAAATGCAAAAAATCTCATGAAATAAATTTCAGATTAAAAGTTTTTTTTTTTTTTTTTTTTTTTTTTTTAATAAACCTACGGCGACAGTTATAGAAGATAGAATTCTGGAGTGCCGAATTGACTTCTCAGGTCAAACTCGTTGTTGCTATACTAGTTACAGACCATTGAAATTCCGATTTCATAATTTTAAAAATTTGATACAAAATATATTGAAAATCAATATTATCCGATTTAAAACATTCCTGTAAAATGAAGTATTTATCTACAACTAACCTAATCAGAAATTATTGTTTTATACTGAGTTTTATACTGATTTAAAAAAATAAATCATCTTTTAATGAAACAATATCGTAAAATCTATTACTTAATTTTCAATAAAAAAACATTTAAAATTTGAAATGTTTGTTTTTCGATAGATACTTTAATAAAAATATTGTCACGGATCTATCATTTTTTTTAAATCTCCTTTCATAAAATTCATTTTGTTTCATAATTCTTGAAATAACTAATCCGTAAAAATATGCAATTACTAAAATTCCGTAACTCTGCAACAAATGCAAATACTAATGAGCCTTGAAATGAATGTCATTTCACAAAAGAATTTTTCAAATAGTTTAGTTTGAATATGACTTATACCTTGACAAATGACAGATACATTTTCGAAAGTTCATTAAAATTCCATTACAGTATAATCGCTAATGATTCTTGAAACAAAATGTATTGTATAACTCGTCGAAAATACAATACTTATCAATAAGTACTAGTCATTCATGATATCAAGTAAGCATGTTAACTCTTTTAAATAACTTGTTTACTGGCGGACAGGAATAGATAAATTACATTACTACATCTTTACAAATATTTAAAGTATAAAGATGAATACATAATTAAGTATTAAGGTAAAGTTAAAGGAAATAAAGTTAAACAGAATCGTAAAATATCTTAAGAAGAAACAAGAAAATCATTAGTGTGCTGTAAAAAAAGTAATTACTCTATTAAAAAAAAAACTTTTCAGATATTTCTTTACATACAGGATCACAGGATATCTCATATCGAATGCGATAAAAAGAATAGCATTGTACAAGATCTGTGTTTGGTTTATTTAGTAGAAACAAATTAATTCTGAAACTAAAATTAAACCAGTTTTATCTGGTAACAGCGAAAAATCTTTCGGTTACGATATCGTCGCTAGAAGCACTCTTAATCAAAATGATTCCATCGATTACATAGAAATGGATGTAATAGCCGAGCTGGATCAAACGATATGCCATAGCTTCGTTGATCACAGAGATTACTTGATCTATCCCCTTATAATTTTTTCCTATACAGTTATGTTATTAACAAATTTTCCTTAAATTCCTAAGGAGTCATGCAGCGGATAACTGAAATGCTCGAGTAATTAACAACGAATATTTTATCCCGAGTGTGGCAGGAAATGGAATGCCACAGAGCTATTGCCATGTCACCGGCGCGGCACACGTAGAAACTTGGATAACTATAATTTCACTGTAAATTTGATTTATCAAAATAAATTAATTACAACATTCACAGGTATTTAGTCTTTTTGTGACATTCAACATGAAACATACTGTACATAACCATGATACAATTATTGATGTATCATGGTATATATGGTACATAACCATGGTACATAACCATGATACAATCATGGTATCATTGCATATCAGTATTGATATACCACGACATAATTATTGCTGTCTGTTGTGCTAGTTTAAATTGATCAAAAACAACCAACAGAAAAGTTCTGGTTAATATGAAAAATGAGTACTTTAATTAATTTTAAAGCTGAGCTATAGAAAATAAAGCTAAAAATTTCCCGTAAATTTTATAAGGAAAAACTGGAATATTAGTTGTTAGCAATTTCAAGGGATAGTTATTTTATTTTATAAGAAAAAAATGTTGATATTTCTCTAGAGATCAAATAACCACAATGCAATGAATTATTATTGTCTTTGATGCTAGCAAGGGAAGTATAAATAAGAAGAATCTCTGTTGAAACTAAACGAAGCTTAACTTAAAGAGCGTGGTCGAAAACATAGGGTAGAGTGAAAAATTTGTGCAACAAACCCCATAGAGCAAAATATGACCATGGGAGTGTTAGCTGTTTCTATAAAACACAATGAAACATAAATGGATAGCCTAAACATGCGGAGACGTGTCAAAGTATTTCGTTTTTGTAAAGACGGTCTTAAGTTCCCTCCAGCTCCTTTTATCATAAATTTTAATTAAAATGTAAAATACGTTTGTATTTTTTATTAAACTTAATTATTACTTTTAGAGAAAGCATTTATTTTCTATATATATACATATATTTTAATAAGAGTACGAAAGTAATAAGATATTAGCCAGAAATTTAAAAATACATGCTTATTTAATTATAAAGAAGAAAATTATGTTTAAATTTACAAATTTAGTTTCTAATTTATAGTGACTATGCTAAGAAGTAGAAAATGGAAGTGTAAGCATTCTTTGTAACAAAGAGAACAAGATTTAATACTAAATCGATAACAATTAATTGTATTACTATCTTGTTCATTGTCAAATGTTGCTATCACGAACTTTCAGAAAATGTTTGGTTTTTCATCAAGAAAATTAGATTTCTAAATTTCATATTTGCTCATATTTCGAAATTTTTTATACGTAAATTGAAATTAGAAAATTCATTTTGAAAAAAATTGTCCTTGGTCTTAATCTTATTGTCCTTTCTTTCAAGAACACGAAATCTGACAGTTGTTCAATAAAATATTTGAAATAAAAGTTAACTTCGAAATCGAAGTGTTGAGAACCTGTTACTGCCCATTTAGAATTTTTCATGCTAAAAATTTCAATTTAAAACAGAAGTCTAAGAAACAAAAATAATGAATAACTAAATGATTTATTGATTTATAATGTACTAGCAGGTCACACCCTCTTCTCTGGTCTCTATTTTTAAATGAATCACTATAATTAAAGAATTCTCAAAATTGCACAAATTCTTATCATGAGACAAAAAAGAGAAAAAAATTCTGATCGAGAAAAATGTTGAACCGAGTCCCCAATGCCTTCGGCAGCGCAAGCCATCGTGCGCTGCGCGCGCATTTATATTCGATGCTCTTAATGTATCACTATATTATCGTAAGGAAGAAACATAAATATAAAATGCTAAAAATAAAGTCATCTCTTATCCGTGGAATAATCGGTTCGGGCTACCACTGCCTGCGGCAGCTTATACACGTGCGCACGGCGCGCCTGTTCCTTCGCCGAACGCTCCCGCCTCTCCTAATTATTTTACACTTTTAAAAATATCCGCAATCGTTTTCTCGGGATTTAAACCTAATAATACTAATTTCCAAAGTTCTATCTGAATCTCTTTGTTTTTGCCTCTGCGCCAGCCCCCCTTCCCGACCCTCATAATAATTCTACAATTCCGAAAACACCAGCAATCGATTTATCGGGCCTTAAAACTTAATAATACTAATTTCAACACTCTAACACTTATTTCTATATTTTTGCCCCTTCGTCCCCTCTTACCGCCTATCCTAATAATTTTTCTCTTTTAAAAATATCTCCATTCGGCTGTAGATCCCATAAACCTATACATGCCAATTTTGAACGGCCTAACTCTATATCTATTGTTTTACCCTGTCGTCTAAACCTTACTAAACAATACTAAATATTGTTTGTTAAAATTCAAAAATTTTCGTAAAATGTTCCTTAAATGTTAGATTTGTACATCATAAAAAGATATTTAAAAAAATTCAAAATATCTGGTTAAAATAAAAAGCCTAGAGAAATATGTATATATATATTTTTTTTAGTTCCCCATCATACTATAGGTATGGGGAACTTAGGTAATCGTGAAAATTTTCGACCTCGGTTTTTTGACTTTTCTACACATTTTCAGGTGTGAGGAATCCGAAAATGACAAAATTTGTATGGTGTCTGTCTGTAGAGTGTCCGTTAGTCCGTTAGTCTGTGTACACGATATCTCAAGAACAAACTGTCGCAGAAAAGTCAAATCAGTTTTAAAATATTACTTTCGACACTGGCTAGAACCCTATTCATTTGCAACATTAGAATTAAAAAACTTCAGCAGTTATTCGAAATTGACGATTTTCTTAACATGGGAAAATAGGAGAAAAATTCATTTAAACGTGCATTAAACGGAAACTTTTTACTGTAGAAATGTCAGACCAGTTTTAAAATATCAATTTTGATGCCGGAACGAACATCAGTAACTATAAATATGCTACTTTGAAACTTTCGCGAGTTATTGGATATTTACGAATTTCTTAACATGGGAGTATAGGGCAAAATTTCACATAAACGTCAATTTTTAGAGATATTTTCATCGTAAAGATGTCAGACTACTTTTGAAATATTATTTAGGACACTGGCATGAGTACTAATGACTCTAAATTTTCCAATATAAAAATTTCGTAAATTATTGGAAATTTACAAATATCTTAACATGGCAGAATAGAGCAAAATTTCACATAAACGTCAATCTTGAGGGATATTTTCCTCGTGAAGATGTCAAACCACTTTCGAAATATTATTTAGGATACTGACATGAATACCATAAAGTATGATTTTTTACAATTTAAAAAATTCGTAAGTTATTTGGAATTTACGATTTACTTAAAATGGCAGAATAAGGCAAAATCGAGCCTAAACGTCCATTTTAAGGATCATAAATATATCAGACAACTTCAAAATAACATTTATATTACTTGTATGAACATGATTGACTACAAATATTCTAAAAGGAAAATTTCGTAAGTTATTCGAAAATTAAGATTTTATCAACATAGCAAAATTGGGAGATATTGCATAAAAATACGCATTTTTAGGAAAGTTGCATTGGAAATAGTAGCATGAAAATAAACTACGAAATTGATCCCAATAAAATAAATTAATAGATTAGAATAAGATATCGAACTGAATGGTGGTTTACCAATTAGGCGGGGATTTCGTTCTGTCACTGTGTGAAGCGTTTGGCCAAATTCATTTCTCTTAACATGTATATAATAAGTCCTGTACAAGAAATTTATGGGAACATACATATGATGAGGAACTGAGCAGAGTCCACCTATGCCAACTAGTCTTTTTTTTTTTTATAAAAGTGAAAATATATGAAATGGTTTCTATTTTTCGAAAATAAATCTCATATTTCTTTCATTTCATTTTTAGTATGTAGATCAGTTTTAAAAACGATATTTTTACTTACTCTTACCCATCTATGTGGACGAGAAAGTATTGTTATTGGTTAAAATTTTCAAAATTGAGTTTTTGTTATATTTGTACGTTTTGAGGGACCTTAAATAAATAAAAAAAATCCTGTTTTTAGCGGTTTGTCTGTGTGTCTGTGCTTGTTATTAGTATATCTCAAGAACAAATAATACGAGAAATTCCAAAATTGGTATTCAAAATGTGTATCATATAGGGATGATATACTAAACTTTTCGTTGAGATCAAGCAAATTGTTTATGTACAGGGAGACCCAAGATAATTCAAATATATTACGTCTATGGGGGAAATTCCAGGTAAATATACATTAAACATCTATATACTGCACTTAACCAAATGAAACAAATATATTTTTTTTATATATACGTAGAAACGTGTTTCATGTAGAATAGGACATGGAAATGATTCACTGCTGATTACAGTGCTACACAAAAGAATTTAATTACAGAACGACGATACTTGAAAACTGTTGGAATTATACTTCAGTTGTGCCGTATGTTATTAATATAGGAATATATTTATGTGCACATTTGTGTACATATTTTTCAGGAGATATACAGAACTGCCAATATTTAAGCCATAACATTCCTTTTTATTATTAGTGCAAGTGCTTTACTATAATATTTTACCATGTCCAAGAAAACTGCTTACGAATTTAAATTAATTCCTCATATCCATGTGGTAGATAAAGTGCCTTATTAAGCTAAATATTCACCGTTTGCCTTTTTGTATATTTAGACGTTTTGAGGATTCCTGAATACCGAAGTCAAGTTTTTAACATTTGATCTTTGTCTGTGTCTCTTAGAGTAACTTAAAAACAAATATTTTCAGGTGATCGAGATGAAGTATTTTGAAGTTAATACGTTTGTTATTAAAAAAGTTTTATCAAGATTGATAAGCTTCAAGGAATATTGCGTGTAAAAGTTGTCTGAATAACTTTAAATGAACTTTTGAATTTAATAACTGATTTGAATTCCATATAAATGTATGAGCAACAATGAAAAGGGAGTTAAGAGGGGAGGCAGACCCCTCACATAGAATTGCTTATCAAATAAACCTACTAATTGGAATTTTTTTCAACATAAGTTTACATATCAGTACTCGTTATCTTCCCCCTTAATCTCCAATCTCTATTTATAGTATTAAACTTTAGGGTAAGAGAAAGTCGTGGGAGTAACACATCAGATTATTTTTTTATGTATAAATATACAATGCCTCTTTATTATGACTTAATTTTCAATACATAGATTCCACATCTCATCCAAACTACATTTTTCTGCTTTATATATATATATATATATATATATATACATACATACCTTTCATTCTATTTCATTCTAGAAATACGCTCGTTACTAGAAAAGTTTGAACAAGATTGATAAGTTTCAAGAAATATATGTGAAATGTTCTGAAAAACTTTTTATGAAGTTTTGAATTTAATAACAGATTTGAAATCTATATAAATGTAGGTACAATAATGAAACGGGGGTATTTAATTCTATGTTAATTGATTCTGTGTCCCCGTTAATGTCCCCCGACCTTTAATTATGTGTTCCCGTTAAGAGGCCTCTCCACTTATCGTTCCTAGAAGCCAGATCCAATGTTATTCGATGGAGAATTTCGCCCCTTTATAACTTATTAACTAATATATATTTTTAAATTCCGTTTTCACATTCAGAAATTTCAAAATTATTAAAAAATTTATCGCTTTCTAAAAATTACTTTTTAAAAATTTTTAATATTTTATTTTGAGGTTGCAAAATGCAAATTTTCCCAAGGTAAAAAAAAAAAAAAAAAAAAAATCAATTTTTAGAAAGCGATAAATTGTTTTCTAGCTGTAAATTTTCGGAAAATGAAAACGGATTTTAAAAATATGTATTACTTAATGAATTATAATGGGGCAAGATTTCCCATAGAATAACATTGACTTCGGCTTTCGGAGACGAAAGGCAGAGAATCCCCTTAACCCTCAACTCTTCTTTACAGAATTATTTGTCAAATAAAGCTATTTGAATTGTTTTAACACAGGTTTCCAAAACAGTACTCGTTATTTCACTCCTTAATCTCCAATCTGTATTTATAGTATTAAATTTCAGGGTAAGAGAATGTCGTGTAAGTGACACACCAGATTATTAATAATCATTAAAGTGACTAATCATTTATATCAGAAATTCCAATTTTTTATGATCTTTTACCCATATACATAACAGAGAAAGTATTGTTTTTGCGTAGAATTTTCGAAATTGAGTTTTTTGTCACATTTACACTTTTCAAGGTAACCTGAATACGAAAAGCATGTTTTAGCTGGGAGTCTGTGTGTGTGTCTGAGTGCCTTTTATCAGCATAACTCAAAAACAAATAGCAACAGGAAGTTAAATTTTTTGGTATTCTAGTTATGTATCATATAGTGATGCTACACTAAATGTTTCGTCGAGATCAAGCAAGTGGTTCGTGTTCAGGGTCATCCAAGAGAATTAAAATATATTATGTGTATGAGCGAAATTGAAGGTAAATAAAGTTCAACATCTATATGTAGCACTAAACTAAATGGAATGATTATATCTTTTTTATATGCATAAAAGCATGTTTTGTGTAGATTGTGGTACAGATATTATTCACCAATCGTTTACAGGGCTACACAAAGTGTTTGGTTATAGTGGGTCGAAACTCGGAAATTGCTGAAAATAAATTTATTTTTGTATTAGGTGTTTTTCATATAAGACGAAATTTATTTTTTCAATTTGATGTGCATGTAGCTTATAGAAAATATACAAGGCTACCCAATATTAAGTTAAACATTCCTTTCTATTGAAGGTAACTGATGAAAGTGCTTTGCTATCTTTTACTATGTCGACGATCACTCCTCTGGAAGAAAAATTAATTTTTCCTACATAAACTATAAACAAGTATTTTTTGAAGTTTTATTTTCCACTCTTGTTTTTTAAATAATATCATGTTTTGTTGTTTCATGAATATGAAAGTCTGATTTTTAGTGGTTGGTCTGTATGTATACTTGTTATCGACATAACGTAAAAACAAATAACTGCAGGGTATATAAGTTTAGTATTTCAAATTTTGTATTAGGATTCCACTTGAAAATTTTGATCAAAATTGGCAAGTTTGAATTCAAATTAATAACAGCTATGAAATATTTTTTGTTTGTATTTATTATTAATAAATGTAGGGGACTTAAACGGCTGCCCCTCAAACAGAATTGTAGGTCAAATAAAACGGTTTCTAAACGTATTTTAGATTATTTTTAAAGTAGATCTAATTGTATTATCTTTTCTCATTTATCTTACTACTTAATGTGCAATCTGTCTTTATAGTATTAAAATGCAGGGTAAGAGAATGCCGTTTGAATGACACACCACATTATTTTTGTTAAAATTGTTGCTGATGGAAAATTTTAACAATTAATCAGCTTCCTGAATGAAAAAAAAAATATTCATAGCGCAACTTGTGTAATATTCTTTTAAAATCTTTTTATATTTTACCAGTAATATAAAGAAGCAAAACAAAATTAACTGTAATTGGGTTGCATCAAAAATTTTATGTATTATTTTATCATTTTAAAAATGACATGCTGTTTGAATTATTTTACGATTTAAAAGTTACCCTTTCATCATGCGTCCAAAATAGTATTTTATTTTCTTTATTGTAAATGTGTTTAAAGAATCCATTTTTATTCAAAAAATAATTTATTTTGCAAAATAACGTATTTAACTACACGCGCTTCTAACGTATTTAACTACACACACGTACACTTAACTACACGCGCTTAATATTTTAACATAAGAACACGCGTGGTGTATTTTTTACGTCACTAAAATATCAAATAACAAGTAATATAAAAAAAAAAGAAAAAATTAAGTCAGTTCCTACTGATAAACACTGTCGAAAAAGTTTTCTTTCATTAATTTTAAATTAGGAAATAAAAAGCGCGTGTGAAAAATGTAATAAAAATAATTATAAGATTAAAAAAAAAAAAAAAAAAAAAAAAAAACATTTTATGTACCATGTTTTAAATTAGAATGAATCATAGAGCTCTTATCAATGTGCATAATTTTTTTAAAGTGATAATGACGTCAATTTTTGTGAGGTGCATAATTTAACTTTTTACAGTTTTTTAATGTTCACGTTTAATTAAATGTATTTATTTTTATTTCGAAAGAACATGAACTCGTAATTTTTTTTTGGAAAGAATTAAATTATAGCTAATATTTTAATGGCTATTGTAACGCTATTAGGATGTTATTATTTTCATATATTAATAAAATTTAAGAAAACTAATCAGAAATTCGAAAATCGGACTTCGAAGTATTGTGCTGTCACCGTTTTTTGAGCAGTCCTGTAAGTTTCAAATTTCCAGCTAGTCCGATAGTTACTTAAAAATCGATTGCAAGATTTGTACAAGAGGGGAAGTGTGAACTAATAGTTGGAATTGAAAAATAAGTTAAATAAGTTACAAATATATATGCTATAAGTATGCTACAAGACTGACGGAAAATATTAAGGTTGGTTGGTTGGCTGGGTTTTACGTCGCACTAGTGCTGCGCAGATGGGCAATTGGCGACGGTCTGGGACACACCCCTAGAGATGGTCCGGAGACATGCCATCACAATTTTGATCCTCCACGGAAGCGATGGCTCTCCCGCTTCGGTGACCCCCAGAGGTTTTATTTTTGATGGGAACATGGACGACTTTGCGGCCACGACAAATTTTACGTGCACCAGCCACCATTGGTGTACACGACGATCTTTGACCGGCTCGAGTACCGAACCCGCAATCTTCCAATTACGTATCGAACCCGCAATCTTCCAATTACGTACCGAACCTGCAATCTTCCAATGTACCGACTGGGCTACCGCGGCCCAGGAAAATATTAAGGATACTTCAATGATAGGTTAGATGTGCGCGCAGCGTGGGTGGAGGGATCCCAAGGTGATTTACATTCTGTTTGCTGTAAATGGTGATTTTTTTACATCAGCGCGTGTAGTTAATTGTTAATATTTTTATTTTGCATAGAAATATTAAGAACATAGGAATAACACATATGGACATTCCAAACGCAAAATCATTAATATTTGAATAAAGTATTGAAAATTTTGAGCATTAAACATTATGTATAATATTGTTTATCTGTTTTTAGAAATCAACTCAGCAAAGAGTTGATGTTGCCAAACTCTCAGAGAGATTCTTTAAATATATATAGTATAATATTTTGTACACCAATACTTGTAAAAATGTACTACAGATTTGTAACAGGACTTCAGTATCCGTAAATTCCCATTAATACTATATCCCATTTTTCTTTTACTTAATTTTTGCAATGGTTAGAGAAAATTTTTCGTAGTCCTGCGAAATGTCAATGAAGTTTTTTGCTTTCATTTACAGGGAAATATATTTTATATTATTATAGAGATACCATATAATAGTTAAATATTTTGTGAAAATATTACTGTTTTGTAACATATTCGTACAATTGCGATCCATTTCAAATAAAGTTAGAAATACATTTCAATGACGATAAAAGTTTAATATATGAGCGTACCTAGATAAGTGTATCTAAACCTTAATAATAAAATCATATATTTAAATAATCTGTATAAGAAATACTGTAAAATTTTAAATGTATTTAACATTTTCGCGACCGCGTACTTTTACATTTTTGACATTAAGGTCCGCCTGTAGGCGTTTTTCTCCCAAGTTACAATATTTAAGAACAAAATTTTCTGTATTCACATTTATATTACAGATAGATATACATTATAATTATATTTTTTCTAATCAAAGTATTTGTATTCATAGTATATTTCATTGTAAAGTTATGAATATTGGGTATATACTTAAGAAAGAAACAACATACAAATCACGAAAGAAATGCCCACTGGCGGAGTTACAAATTTCCGAATGACGTGAATCTACATCAGTGGTCGCGAAAGTGTTAAGATACAAAAGCCTTTTGTTGCCACAAAAGCCACAAAATTGAAGCATAACTGTTTTAGAAAAATGTGCATTGAAGAACTAGTGTTAAAATGTAATCAATAAGAAAATCTGTAAAAACACCATAAATCGAAAAATATAGCACCATTTGTCTCTGATAGAAAAAAAAAAAAAATACAGTTGTTCATCAGGGGAACAAAGTAGGCACGATGTGCGGTGACGCTCCATATGCTGCACTCGATATTTTCTTCGCTTGATGAAAGATTGTCGCTATATTTAAATCGAAACAGTTGCTGCTATTATTATTATTATTATTACTATTTATAGTTGTTTCTGTTTAACAACATTCTAAATTGCTCAAAATTTAACAGATAATTTAATTCCCATACATGGCAGCAAGAAGTATTTGAATAGATATCAATGATACTCCTAAAAATGAATTACATTTCTTACTTTATTTTAATGCTTTATTTAAAATGCATCAAAGCTCATTTTCAAACTATTCTTCTTCTTCTTGCACATAATTATGCCAAATCGTAATTTCACAATAATTATTTTCTATAATATTTATTCATTGGAAACCGATAAATTCTAAAATATTTTAGTTAATTAGAATTTCCTAATACATCCCATAATTTTAGAAACATATTTCATCTTTTGCCCAATTATAATATAAAATTTGGAAATCAAAAGATACTTTATTGAATGCGAATTACTGGTTGGGTAGGTACTTCGTATAAACAGGGATGTAGATATCACACAACACAATGTTCATATTATTTGATTAATAATATTGAATAAAGAGAAAATATTACATATTTTGAAATTCTTTTAATTTTATAAATATATATCTAAATATGTATTGTTTATTAAACCATGGTATTTGTCAGAAAATAGTTCATGGAATTTCTTGATTTCTTGATAATGTGTTATATGCTATCTGTTACATTTTACTTCTCTGTTACTCACAAACAGTTTTTTTATTCTAAGATTACTAGGGGACTCTGTTCCTTGCTTGCTCCACTCACCAAACTCTGTGGGAGGCTTCGCCTTTCCTCACTCGCTTTACTTATTAACACCGGCAGGCCTCTGCCCTCCTATTCGCTGCTTTGCTTTCACTAAATAGGAATATTAACAGAGCATAACACAAGACAAAATATAAAAAACTATATAGAAATCCCCATATTCAATGTCAGATTGAAAAGCATGGTATTTAATTCTACATTTTTTTTTTTTTTTTTTGTTACATTATGCTAAAAATCAATATATATATATATATATATATATATATATATATTTCAGAATAGAAAGAAATTCTTAAAATCTTAATTCTTAATTTTGCGATACATCTTTAGCATATGACCCTATCTTGCCGAAATTTAGATTTTTGTCACTATTTGGCGATGGATTTTATGAAAAAAAAAAAAAAAAAAAAAAAAAAAAAAATCTCTAGTACCTAATTTTTCTAATGCCTATACTTTTTACTATTGAATTTTTTAGTTAATTTAGGGCAAAATATAAGATTCTCTCTATATATATTTCTAATGAACAGCTGGGTAGAAATTTTACAATTTCGAAAATAACTGAAAGAAAAAAAAATAATATTATTATTATTATTTGGAAAAACCATGGTCGATTTAAAATGAAATGAATGATTCATATGTAATTTAAGGTCACAATATCAGGTTTCTCATTCAAAATGGTATCGGTGTGCATGTTACTACTAGTTTGCACACTTGTACAAACAAAATAAATTAGATATTTTACTTTCTATGACGCTTTGTGTCCTGTGGTTTTTAGAGTCTAGGGACTATGAAGGACATTTTTAAGCTCTCTCCGCTACTTTCCAGGGAACTAAGCACATTTAATGAAATTAGCATCAATATTTAGATTCTCAAAAGTAATTTTTCCATTGAAAATGCTTAGACTAGCATTAACGTTTTGTATGCATGTTCCCACAAACAATTCGGATATATTATATAATATTAATGGAAAGTAAATGAAAGTCAATTTTTGGTAGTATTAAACACTTTTAGTATTTTTTTTTTTTTTGTACATTGTCTGATGATAACCAATATTTTTGGTTTTACTCTCTGTCTGTCTGTGTGCTTTCTGTCTGTCCATAATAAAGAATATCTGTTTATATGTAATTTCTTTCGAAAATATCAATAGTGTGGTTAATGGATATTCTGTATCATGACTCTATAAAACAACTGAAAAGTAGATATTAATATAATTGGCATAGAAATACATGGAAATGTTTAGATCAGGCGTGGCCCGATCATATATTTCAAAAAATTTAAAATAAATAAAATAAAATAATAATAATAATAAAATAAATTAACGGGATAGTACCAGGCCTCAAAATTTCATTCCGTGCAGACTACTAGTCCAAGTAACCTTTATGTTAGGTTATTAGCATATCAGAACTCATTTTGTTGAAAACAATTTTTAAAATACTAGTTTAAATTTTAAATTTTACATCAAAGTGACATAAAGACAAATAAAGATATTTGTCAAATAAATGTATGTCCTCTTTTTTTCATTCAAATAGAGAACTCTTTGCTCGAAGAATACAAAAGTTGGTATACATGAAACACAGTGCATGTTAATATAACCTCCACAGAACTATGATGAAACCACGTAGTTTGGGTCAAAGACTAAACCTATAATAATGTCCATTATTTCATTAAACCAGTGCCAGGAGCGATTTTATCATTTTATCGTTTTATGTCCAAGTAATCCCCCCCCCCTTCCCAGGTATCCAAGTAACACGGTTTTATTTACTATATATCTTTTTCACTAAAAAAGATATAAAATAATGATAAAAACTGACTGACAGAGTGTAAGAACTGAGTAGAAAAGATGTATGCATATATATGCTCACATGCATTTATTCGAAGTACAAGAACATACGCATAATCTTAAAGTTATTATAAACTTGTTTAAGATTTCATATTCAATGCATGTTGGAAAAAAATTTCTTAGTTACATGCATTAAACAATTACTTCAAGAGTAAGATAAGAAATGCGTGCATGAGTTTTTGAATAATACTAAATAATTCAAAATATGTTTTTGTGTACGTTAAGTCTTTGTAAAATACGAATATTGTGTCATTCGTAATGATGGTAATTGCATCGAAATAAACCAAAAGCATGATGCTGAGTTATAATGAGTAAGAATAGCGTAAATAATGATTATATGGTTTAACTGCATATATATTTTTTCTTTTTTCTTTTTCTTTTCTTTCCTTTTCTTTTTTTTTTTTTTTTATCAATGTTAATATGTCTTAGTAAATTTATTAAAACTATCTAATTTTGCTTGATTTGAACTCTTGTATCTATTGATTTCGTAATGAATGAAATATTTTATTTATTTATTTACTCACTAATTTATGTAGTACGTAAGATCATTCGTTTCAGTTTTAACCATTATTATTTTTTTTTTTTTTATATCTGTATTCACATTAGACCGTTGCGTTATTTTAAATGAGATACTTTTTAAAGTTTTTTAAAAAGCAGACGCTTTAGCGAAAAAAAAAAAGTTTTAGAAAATATTTAAATATTCAAAAATATACTTTGGGAAAGCTTGTTTGTGTTTGATAAAAAAGAACTCAGACTTTTTGACAAAATACACATTTATTCCAAGACATAAATAATCATACATGCGATAATTTCAATACTTCACGTAAAATTACACATAATCATATTTCACAGTAAAACAGTAGAATACTTATAAATAAAGATATTTGAGCCGTCAGTAAAATTTACATTTTCCCACATCACTTTAAATATAATTATTGGCACACTGAGATATTTCACGTACATAACAATAGCCATACATTTATAAAACATACTTAAAAGTTCATATATTTCAGAATAAATATAAAATAAGAGTATTTTTTTTTTATTTATTAATAATATTTAAGATAAAATTTATGCTAAACTCTTTAAGATAAATTATTCAAAAAGTTTTATTTATTTCTTGTTACATAAAACGGTATAAGTAGATAATTGGAATATCTTTAACCGTACTTATTTTATTTAATAATAAGTATTAGATAAGTCTTGATTTTTGATTAATAATATAATTCTTTATAATGGTAAAACGGTTCTTTTAAGTTAAAGCAATTTACCAAATGATGATTTTGCTGAATTTTAGAAACTTTATATACTTTAAGTTATTTCTTTATAACTTATTAATATTTTATTAATATTTTAAAAATTCCCTGTAAGTGTATCTTAAAAAACATAGAGAAATATTTATATTTCATTTTTAGAACATAATTATCTTTGAAATAATATAAATATTAGTATTTATATATGTACGAGGGCAAATCAGAAAGTATTTTCTCCTATTTCTTATCAACAAAAATAAGGTACATACAAGTAATTACAAATATGTGTACTTTTCTAACTTACATTATTTTCCACAATTGTTCTGAAATTTATCCCATCACAGCACTAACTTTAAGATACCCACGTAGTGAAATTTGTCTGTCTGAATGTGGAACCACCATCAGACTGTTATTTTGGCTTCATCGTTGCACATGAATCATTGTTCTGCCAAGAACTTCAACAGCGGACCAAAATCCTGGAAATCACTAAAGGATTGTCTGAATTGTACGGTGGGTGGTCCAAACTCTTTCAGTGAAAGGACCAGAGCTTGTCGGCGGTTTTCATTGCCACAAGTAAACTTGTATTGTTGTAAAGGATAACAATGTTGTACATTTCTAGAAACCCTCAGCGCTTTCGCTTGATGCTAGCCCCCAGTCGTGGCAGTGTAGAGCAATAACTGTCGGCATTGATTTAACATCATTTTCCGAAACGATGGTACTGAATGAAATTTTTTGTCACAGGCAAATCCGAATGTTTCCACACCATGCTCTGCTGCTTTGATTATGGTGTGAAACGTAGTAGCCATTTCGCTGCTAGTAAGCCGTGTTTGTGCTGTACCAGAGAGTTACTGGGATATAAGCTTAGACCAGTCTGAGCAAGATTAATCACTGGGAATTCGTATGTTAATTTCGCATTTACAGCCAAAATTTGGCTAAAACAGTAAGGATAAATTCTTTCTATTTCACTCTCTTATTTAGCATTTTGTACGCAAATGTTCGTAGGAAAAAGAGACTTTATATAGCTAGATGTTTATTTTTCATTTAAATATTTAAAATGATAGTCAAGAGTTTAAAAAGTATCTCAATTATTTAAAGAAAAATTCTGAAAATTTATTTAATTTTTCATAATGAATCTACTTTTATTTTAGCACAAATTGTAACGAACTCTATAAGATCTTATTAAATTTAAAATTGTGTACTCATTTTAATACTGCGAAATTTATTTTATTAAGTTATATTTCCTACGTAATCTAATGCTAAGCGTAATGGTAACTTCAAATGATGAATATAGTTATTTAAATTATTATATTGCTTGCAGGTTGTGTAAAAACATATTTTTAATACCAAAACGTGTGTCATCTTCAAATCTTTTTCTAAAAAATACGTTATTAAAAAAATTTATTCTGCGTATTCGTGTTAAACACGTAATGCCATTATCCTATACCTATGCCATTGACATTTACTGAATTTACTGAAGATAAATTTTAATTGATTTAGTCACAAATATGAAAAATAATGTTGTTAAGTAACTTAACGTTTTAGAGAATCACCGAAAGGAGTAGTTTACTGTTCATGTAGGAAAATAATTAGAGGACAATATGTTAAGTAATAATTAACAATGTAACCCTTTATCTACTGCATTATGAAACAGACAAAAATGTATTTGAAACATATTTTTTTATTTTCTTAAGAGTATTTTTTAAAGATATATGCAATAACAATTATGCATGTCACCTTATCCTAGTAATTAACCCCTTAACTGGCGAGGAAAATGTACGTAATTTGTTCTCTCTCAACTGCGAAATGAATAAATGTTTCGAAATGATTGTAACGATTACTTCCAGTGTTATTTCATTGCATTGTCGAATCGTGTGAATAAAATTACTGGTAGCAGTACAATACAATTGACCGTACTTTGGGTTAATGAGGAATTAGTGAAATAGTACTTCAGTGTACCATTAGTATGTAGAGATCTAAAAAGATATTAGGAACTTAAAATGTGTAAAAAATAAATAAATAAATAAAAAATAAAGATAGTTACTTTTATGTTTTTTATATTTTATCTAAGATTAATGGTAGATACTTGAGGTAATATAAGAATTAATTACAACACATCTGAAGATCGTCAAAAATGTGAAGCAAGATTGAAAGAGCTCTATGAAATATTTTATAGAACAAAACAGCTACATATGCCCTCTAGTGAGATGTAGCGAGATAAAAGAGAGGTGTGTATATATATATATATATATATATAATGAATAATTTAATTCCTTTACAATACTTAGCAAATGAGAGAAAGATGAAAATACCAACAATGAAATTAAAAATGAGATGTATTACGTATAAAGTTATTGTCACAATTACCATTTAATTAAAATTCACTGATTAGTAAAAACATGTTAAAGTACTTACGCAGAAGAGAAATGACGTATATATCACTTAAGCCTAAACTATGAGATAGTTTTCAGAATCCATTATTCCAGTAAATACATGCAACACAAGATAAAAATTGAAAGAAATTAACCAAAAATACTATTGAAATAAAAAGGAATGCATGAAGGAAAAATAGAGTTATAAATGCTGAAACCCAGTACAGATCTCATCAGGAAACTAGCAGTACTGTCAGCATGGAGTGCAAGATTTCTGAATATTGTATAGCTATTTCATCAATATACAACACTAGTTTCAATCTTGCATAAAAAATAGAAAGATAAAAGGAAATTAGCTTATAAAGTAACTTAACCATAACGAAAATTGGTATACGTGAAATGTGATGACCAATGTAAACCAAATCCAAATCGAATAAGTAGATAATAGTCCGGGCGGTTGCCAAAACGAACAAACTGAAAAGAAATGATTAAAAGTAGAGAATCGATTAATCGAAATAGTTTCTGAAATGAAATAAATGTAAGCATGAAGTGATAATTATTCTTAAAATTTAAAAGCTTAAAATCACAAATAAAGAATATTCTAGAGGGAAATTTAAGTATAATGTAGATGAATACGATTTTCACTGTAGGGCATACGTTCGACACAACGTATGAGCGCTCCATCTAACGTGGAAAAAATAAGTTACTATTAAGTGATTTAAGAAAAAGTGTACGATTAGACGTTCAATTTACATGAGTGTAATTTATAGTCTTAAGCAAACAGATGAAAAGGCCAACAAGTGATGATAAAGTCATTATGATTAGGAAATTGGTAATTTTAATAATTATTATTGTTATTAATATTATTATTATTATTAATTATTATTTACGTAAAGTATGAACACACCAAATTTGAATGAGATCTATTTTTTTTTTTTTGAATAATTAAGCAAATAAATTATGAATTGTTGAAACTTAATCAATTTCAACCAGAAAGAGATGATGTATCCTGCAATCGCAATAAGACCAGACTTCCTATTGTTTTTTTTTTTTTTTTTTTTTTTATAATTTAAATTTAGCAACCCACCCAACCAACCAGCGAAACAACACCACCCTTTCTCCTTAATCAAACATCTGCCCTCCCATACACCACATTTTAATTATTATTATTATTATTATTTATTTTTCTTTTAATATAGAAATGTATATATACACACATATATATACATATATATATACACAAATACATATATATATATATATATATACATATATATTAAGAAATATCTTTGACATTCCTTCCATAAATTAGATTTTATAACCTTTTAAACTATTAGTACTTACAATTAACTATAAACTAATAATACTTACTTTAAACGAATAGTACTAAAGTATCTTCAATAGATAAAGGGTTAATATAGGTTTTAATTCATTCTTAAAAATTAACTCAATGTAAGAAAAGGTTTTTGTTCACATTTTTTCTCTATATTACATATATATTTTACACTTAATACTTAACACTAAAAAATTAAATATATATATATATGTTTCACTTCACCTCAGATGTAGATTCTTGAATACTCTTTTATGAAAATATACAAATATAAAATCACACACATATACACATATACAAATTAACAATATTGAGTGTATTAAGACATAACGTATAATGTAGACATAGACATCATGTATTTTCACGAAGTTTTCACATGTTAATTTGAATTAATTTAATTTAAATTTTAAAAACTTTTAGTCCTGTTTTGACACACGTCATGCAGGGATATAAACTTGTAAAAACATCGAAAGAAATTCAATCATGCTGTTCAAAACACCTTGATCATCTATGTTAGTTAACAGAATGTTGTAGACTCGTGGAATGAATAAAGTTGCAACCACTGCATTATGTTTCTTTAAAATATTCATAATATTTATCCAAATACTACGCTTCCATATTGCAAAAGGCATATTTTATTACACAATGAAAACTTTAATGATATTCGACAAAAGTACGTAAGACTGTATTAAAAACATTAAAAGAAATTTTATAATACAAATCTTAATTAAAATATATGAAATGAAGAGAAATTTGCATTCAGTGTTTAAAATTTAGATTTTCTACCATTTTAGCATTTAATTATAAATCATATGTTAAAGCGTAAAGATCTTTTACAAGATAAAGTAAATGTTTGAAGAAAATAATTCATTACCTAGTATATTTCATATATATATGTATATATATTGTCTTACATGAAAAAGTGTCATTCACGTGTACATATGTGCTACTTTAATTGTAGTCACAACAAAAAAGAATTCAAAAATGTTCTAGATTTTATTTTCATTCTTTCGACATCCTTGAACATTTATACGATGATATTCCGTAAATTAGCTTAAATGACACTAAATCCAAAGTATAATGTTATTCTGTTTGAAAGACATAAATTATTCCATACTAGAAATGAATTAATTCCACCTTTTCGAAAAATTAAGAATTATGAATTATTTATGTTTCACTATATTCTAACAATTAAGATTTTTTAATCATTACTAAGATTTCAATTATTAATATATAATTAATGTTTCATTATTAATTCTCTGTATTCTAAAAAATAATAATAATTAAAACTGCTATTTTTCAATTTATCGTGTCTTTTTCTCTTTCTTAGCTTACACCGTAATATCTGTTTAACACAAAATCATGAAAATTGGCAGTTTTATACAGAAATGTGTGATAAACTTGATGAATCAATACGTTTATGTATCAAAGTATTGTTTTAGGAGGTATTTATGGCAAAACATTTCATTTATAAAAGTTTTATAGACTAAAAAAGTCATGGGAAACCTTATTATATATTCTTAAGCTGTACATCAGATAATTGTGGTGTGCAGTATGTAACATATTTTCGATTTTGTCAAATTTGTGTAGAGTAATTTCACCAGTGATTGACACTTTTGGAGCAATCTCTGATGTTTTTAATGTTCTAGTCATCAGAAAATATTTTTAGAAATCTTAAGTTAGTACATATGGCATGAAAGACATTCAGAACCACATATATGGTAAAATATATACATTTGATAACAATTATTTTTTTTATGAATTTTATTTGACACCCACTCAATGTTCCAATAATTGACACTGCTAGTTTTTCATTTTATCAGTAATTGGCCCCTATGTTCCAGTTTTGACACTGCTAGTTATTCTTTTTACCAGTTATTAGCACCTTATGCTCTAGTGTTTGACATAAAATGTTAAAATTCTTATATGTAAAATATATTATTTTATTATTTTTCTTATTTATTAATTATTTCGGGATAGATGTCAATTACTGGAGCATGCCAATCACTGGAGCACCTACCCTATTTATTTTGACATTTTTATGTTTTATGCGATTTTTATGTTTTTCCCAGACATTTTTCTTTAAGCTGTAATTTCAAGAAGAGTCCACACACACACACACACACACACACACACACACACAAAAAAAAAGTACTTTAACAAAAAAAAAAAAAAAAAAAAAAAAAAGGAATACTTTCTTACACGTAAATAAAAAGTTAAACCAGTATCGTTAAAAATTCTTTATAAAACTGATAACATAATAGCTCTAAAATTGTGATTTTCATTTATTTATTATTTAAAAATTGATTTCAATTAACCAAATGATCTTATATGTTTTATTTTTCTTGATTTTATTCCCCGGAAACTATTTTAAACGCATATTTAGTGTATTTTAAATTAACCGTGTTTCTAATCAATATTATCAAATACAAATAATTAAATATAATTTACTTTTCATTAACGGCTGTTTATAGCGAGATTTGGCCATGGTCTTGAATTGCTAGAAATTATGACCAATAGAAATATATATTTTCTTAAACGTTTGAATTCTTCTTCTATTTTGTTTTTGTTGAAAATTCGTTTAACTATTGTAACCAAGGCGAAGAGTAAGTAAGATGTCGCGGGGGTTGTTACGAGAAGGGAGCAAAGGGCAGAGCCCCCTAATGTTTTACAAATGTCGGAATATCTCCTGATTAAAAAACATAAATAAACATCATGCTCGATAGCAAAGACTTTTTTATCCGCAAATTTTGGTAGTTATTTTATTTTATTTACTTTATTTTTATCTTTTGCTCATATTTTGTTACGAAACATTATCTTTTTTTAAACATTATCTTTTCAAAGAAAATATTATTCAAATTCAAAGTGTTTAGCCATATTTCGAAGATAATGTTATCTCTACGCTTTTCTCCGGGGTGGCACGACGGGAGAAACACAAGCAGCAACGAAATTTCTTCTGAAATTCTGAATGAAACCTCTCCTGAAACAAAAGAACAACATTTTAGAATACATGAGTTTAAAAATTTATACATTTGTATAATAATTAAAACTCTATTATAACAATGATAACAATAAATAAATAAATAAATAAGTTGTTTATATTCTTTTCTGGGTATTAAAACAGATGAGAATTAAGAAACTTTGAAAATTTAGAATAATGAACCAAGTTAAAGCAACTTTACTAGCGGTGTTCTCTTCTCACGCTAGGGATATTATTTGTCTATGTTTAGTATACGGTTCATGATTTTAGAAGTTTCCGCTGTAACTAATGTTCAAAAGCTCAAATAACTATTTTTGAATATGACTGTTTTACAAGAATGCTAAATGAAGTATTTTTATACTCAAAACATTGTTCCTTTTCTTTTCTTTTTTCTGAGAGTTTAAATTTTTCCAATAGTGGGCACTTAAAAAACCAATAGTGGACATTTTTCCTGCTCCAGTAGAAGACACCTGTAATTTGTTTTCAGAAAAAAAACAGTAATAAAATACTAACTCAGTAAAAATATATATTTAATTAACAAAAGATGCTTTAAAATTTTTTAATGAGTTAAAAAACCGAGAATGATCTATAAATTTTCATCATAAATTAAAAAGAAAATAACTTTAAAAATTAAAGACTTCAATAATATACTGCTTTATTTAAGATAAGTTTTAAATTATAAATAATATTTTAGTCAACACCTTGTGAAATATTTTTATAAAATCCAAGGCTAGACAGTCTAGATTTTTCAGATATTTACTAATATTCTGCATGTTACTTGCATGCCATGTATATCATTTGATGTTATTCCACACTCCCTGTCCTTTCCCTATCGCCCGATGTCAGCAGACGAGCATCGATTACTTTATAGAAAATGGCAACACAGTTTTAGTCAAAGATTCTCTTCAACACCTGGCAACAAGTAAAAAGTTGTGGAATTCCGCGAGTTGAGCCACGCCGAGTCATGCATTAACACGCATCTGATTGAATATCTGATTCACGTCATTTTATTCTGATTTAAATAATGAAATTTGATCTGAGATTAATTTCTTTTTAAATAAATCGGATTCTATTAAATCTCCCCCTATGTAAATGTGCCCCAAGCAGCAATAAACGTTTCTTTCTTAAAATGAAGCCTTAAGCCTCATTACAAATTTTTGGGGCTCGCGTGTAAAATGTTCCTGCGACCACATAATATTTCTTCTGTTTGTGTGAGTGAATATTTTCTTTTTTCTTCAGGATCGCACTTTCATCAAGAAAAGTGCTTACTTCATTATTTTATCTTACTTCATACTTATATCTTACTTCATTATTACTTCATTATTACTTCTTCTTTTTTTTTTTTTTTTTTTTTTTTTTTTCGTTTCAACGCATCTGCTTCAATTTTCTTCATTTCTGGTTTTGAACGTTGAATGTATTTTCTGATTAGTCGAGTAAAATCATTTTTTTCCTTCTTTCAAGGCCATTACAATCTGTCATCGAACAAGAAATTTCAGAATGAGTTTATTATTATTATTATTATTATATTCACGAGTTTGCTTAAATTAGCCGATTTGATTCAAGTCGCCAATATCTTACACGTAGAGATCTCTGCAGACCCCTCTATGTTATGTGACATTTCGCTTTACCTTTCAAACTTGTCTGAGTTACAGCGCGACATAGAAATCTCACACACAATTTCTGAAATAGAGTCTGAAGTTTCGAATAATGCACAACCCTGCCAAAACGTACTAGCAGCGTCTATGCAAACATTCACCACTGATAATACTCCAGTACCATAAAACTTTTCCTGTCCATTTCATTACTCAAACAATCCGCCCAACTGGATTTTTTAGCACAAACTTTACGATTTAAAATACTAATTTGAATTCTGATATTTTTGTAATCCCCGATCACCATCTTTTTGTTGACGCAATTTTGGGAAAAATTATCTTTGAACAATTGGAATTTGTCTTCAACAAAATGGGAGTTAAACATATTATTACATCACAAACATCCCTACTGTTCATTTTTGCATACGAGTAAATCCTCTACCTCCAATTGATGACAGCTTGCCCTTTCCAGATATTTCATTTGCTGGTATGGTTCAGAATTCCGAATTGCTTGATCTAGCTCATATTACCAACTACTACACGCTCTGCAACTGAAACCCTAATTACCTCCTATAAATCTACGAAAATAAAATCTCCCAATATCCAAATGCATATTGTTTTATCAGACGACACTCCAGTTCATCATAGATCCCGTCTTCTTCCGCAAGCAAAACAACAAGTTGTTGAGGCGGTTTGGTTAGATAAAGGTATCATTAAACCCAGCTGCTCAGATTATAGTTCAGCTGTTGTGCCTTGCAAAGAAAAAAAAAAAAGATGCGTCTCATCATCTATGTGCAGATTATAGACACTTAAACAAAAAAATATCTGAGACAGATTTCCTCTTCCCCTAATTGAAAATTTTATTGATCGTCTTGAAAACTCAACCATCTTTCCTAAACTGAATTTACGCGATGGAATTTACCATATTCCTATTCATCCAAATTTCACTAAATTTACTTCATTTGTCACTCAGAATGGCCAATATGAATTCTTGTTTACTCTTTTTGGACTTTGTGTTTCTCAAAATATTTTCCAGATATATATTTATGCTATTTTTTGTCTATTAATAGCTCAAAACATGTAGTTATCTACCTTGACGACATTATTATGCCTACGAAAACTGAAGCTAAAGCCATAGATAAACTTAGAACCTGTCCTCAAACTAGCCTCTGAACATGGTCTTGATTTGAATTTTAAGAAATGTGAATTTCTGCAGACAACTATCGAATTTTTTGGGTTACGTTATTCGTAATGGCACCATCCAACCATCTCCATCTAAAACGGCTGCTGTAAAAAATTCTCCAGTTCCTCGTGGCGCCAAACATCTCCAAAGTTTTCTTGGAATCACAGGGTATTTTCGAAAATTTATTTCACACTTATTGCTAAACCTTTCTGTATTGACCTTTCACGTAATAATGTTTTATTCCACTTTGCTGAAATTCAGCTACAAGCTTTTCAGCATTTAAAAGATATTCTGTTCCGATACCCAGATTTACACATTTTTAAACAAGGCTCTAAGTTGGAATTACATACTGATGATAGCTCTCATGTTTTTGGCAGATTCCTACTACAAGAAGAAGATGACGGTCAGTTTCACCCTATTCATTATATGTCCGGTAAAAAAAACCTCAACTAGAAAAACTCTCCAGCTATGAACTTGGAGTCCTAGCCATTATCAAATCAGTTAAAAATTTTGTACGAATCTTTTGGGCTCTAAATTTACTATTGTCACAGACTGTCAAGTGTTTCAGCGAACACTTCACAGAAAAAAGTCACTTCGAAAATTGCCCGTTGATCAAACATCTTTGATGAGTTTGAATATGAAGTTGTTCATATGCCTCGTCGTTTAATGCCCCATGTTGATGCTCTCAACCATCATGTTGTTCATCTGATAACCCCACAATCTGAAGTCACTGTTAAAACTGCCTCTACTGAAACTGATGATGAACAACCCCTCACCTTTAAAACTCTGTGTTAATATAACCCTAATTCAGAATTTTTTATTCGAAATAATGTCCCATATAAACACGTTATTTGACTTGACCTACTGATAGTACTACTTCAGATGCAAACACAACTCATCCGTGATGTCCATCTACAAGGATATTTCTCTGCTGATAAAACAGAAAATATCATCAAACTGTCGTTTTAATTTCCAAATATGAGAAAGAGTGTTGGAAATGTTATTGCTAATAGTGTAGAATGCATATTAATTAACAAAATATGTGGCGAAGCCGAAAGTTTCCTCAATCTTATCCCCATAGAAGATACGCCATTTGGAAACCACCTTGATTCTGGGACCCTTACATTCTACCAATAAAAGTTACAACCATATTCCTGATGTCGTGGATTTCTTCCCGAAATTCCAGTGAAAACAACATCTTCTAAGGAAGTCATTCAAAAGTTATCCCTCCTAGAAGCGACTTTTCGAAATCCGTATTGGATACTCCCAGATCGTAAGATAGCGTTCATTTCAAACGATTTTTTGGAATACTGTACAGATAATGACTTTCAACTCCATCACATAACCACCGGAATAATTCGAGGCAAATATCAAGTAGAGAAAATTCTGCAAACCATCATTCCACTGTTAACCAAATTATCCACAACAGACTTCCTCAAATGGAACCAACACGTTGCAGCGGTACAGCGAACTTTAATCAGCACCATCAGTAGCCCAACCAAGAAATCCCCATTTGAATTGCTCATTGTTGTTTCACTAAAACATAAACAAGATTAGTACATTCTCAAACTTCAACAGAATAAATACATTAATTCATTTAGGGATCAAAGGGGTACCCTACGTGCTATCGCCAAAGATAATATCTTTAAAATGTAAGAAACTAATAGATGGACATATAACAAGCATAGGAAAGAGCTTCACCAGTACCAACATGGCGACATAGTTGCAATCGCCCGTACTCAATTCGGCACAGGGTTAAAGTTCCGACCTCGCTTCTTTGGACCCTATCAAACCACTGCAGTGAAGTCTAATGATCGATATGAAGTTAAGAAGGTCAGAAATCATAAAGGCCCAAACGTCACGTCAACAGCAGTAGATTTTTTAAAACTGTGGTGTGCTTCATAAACTTTCCGTTTCTTTTCCATTTTTTTTTTCAAGTTTTAATTTTGTTTAACTGTTTTTTTTTTCTTTTTGGTTCTGCTTAGTCTTCAGATCCGGCTCGTCAGATGCCTCGCTTTCGATGGCCGAGTGTTAATCACCTGATGTTATCCCACACTTCTTGTCTTTACCGGATCACCCGATATCAGCAGACGAGCAGCGGTTACATTATAGAAAATGGAAACACAGTTTTAGTGAGAGATTCTCTTCAATATCTGGCCACAAGTAAAAAGTTGTGGAAATCCGCGAGTTTAGCCACGCCGAGTTATGCATTAAGATGCATCTGATTGAGTATCTGAATCACGTCATTTTATTCTTATTTAAATAATGAAGTTTGATCTGAGATTAGTTTCCTTTTAAATAAACCTGATTTTATTAAATCTTCTCCTATCTAAATGCGCCCCAAGCAGCAATAAAAGGTTCTTTGTTAAAATGAAGTCCCCAGCTTCGTTACATGTATAACCCTCTTCTTAAGATATCGAAAAAATAATTTTTTTTACACATATTGAAATGTTTCGATACAATTTAGATAAAAATGAATTGATATCTTGTTCCCTGTTCTCAGTTTAGAGAATACTACCATCTGTCAATTACTTTTTCCCCCCGCTTGAAAATCAAATTACTCAGTAATAGACAGTGTCGGTTCATTTGAAGGACACAACTGGATATTTTGAAGAACCCAATAAAGGCCAGTATCCACTTGGGCTCAAGATCAACGCTCAAAACGTCATTAATCACGCTTCCGACACAAAGAGCCAAATGTCTTGTCATCAGTTGTAGCCCTTTTTTATCAGATTGCGCAGTTACTTCAAAGGAAAGCATGCAAAATTGACAAAGATATCTGCCTCCCGGCTATAGTACGCAGATAGTACGCATACCCAGATAGTACGCATTAACGTATAATATGCACCTCTTGCATTTTCATCTTTTTTATTAGATAATCCGTGGATAATCAGCCGGAAATTACGGTGATTTAAATAAAAATTATTGGTAAGGAAAGGCTGAAACTGTTAATATTAAAAATTGTTCTTTAGTATTTTTTATTAATATTAACCAAATAAAAGTTAATCTACGAATTGAAAAGTTTTATTTATAACTTTTTTCAGTAACACTATTTAATGTACTTCGTAATTTTGTTTTCATGAAATAGTAACTTTGTTTAAACTAAAAATAAAAGAACTGTTTTAATTAACATTATAAAAATATTTTTCTTTAATTATGCACTCTTTCGGATTTTTCCAAAATTTATTAACCTTCATAAAAACCTTTTTATAAAAGACTAGCTGACCCGTCCGTCTTCGCACTGATGAACAAATTTTAGTTAAAGATGGATTGATATGTAAAAAATCAAGAAATATATCAGTTTATATGTTATAGTCAGGCAATATTATTAACTGGAAAGTCAAAATATAATTCTACAATTATTTTTTTTAATTAGTTGTTAAATGTTGGCAATTTTTACTTAATGCTATTTATTTATTTATTTAATAAAAAGAAACATTTCTTTACTCATGAATAAAAAATATTGAAAAATAAACCTATGACACGAAAATGTTTTTGATAAAATTGACGTCATAATAGCTTTAATTATTATTTATTTTTTCATTTCGCAAATATATTTAATTTTTTCCATAATTGATTATTATTTTAATAATGTATATTAAAGGAGAAATCAATAATATGAAACAATATTCGTACAATATATACTATTACAGAATCTGGTGTGAAACAACCACACGACTTCCATTACCCACTATTACACGTAATATATACAATTTTTTGGAGATATTACTTGCATTTTTTGAGATTTTCGAGTAAGAGAAACTTGATACACGTATAAAGACACATACAACAGAGTTTGCATAGCGAGTTAAAAAATAAGGGGAAAAAAATAGATAGTTATTTTTTTAAACACGTATTTCCGAGATCTAAAACTGAACTACCTAATCAGGATGACCGTTAATATTCCTGTAATAAGCACGTAATACTTGAGAAAGGTTATCTAAATTGGATTAAAGAAAAAATTTTCAAGAATACGTTAGAGCCGTTTTTGAGATACCAACTTTTACCAAAACTTAACATACTCAATTATTGACCTAAAAACAATAATTACATACAAAAGGATATTTAATAGGAAGTTAACATGGCGAGTTTGAAAAAAATCCGTACAGGCGTTTTTAAAGGAACGCACTTGCGAAGTCTGAAATTGAGCTGTTTATAGAGGACGCCTATCAATTTTCCTGAACTAAGCAACTTTTCAATCGAAAGGGCATCTAATATTTTATTTATATAGCAACTTTGAAGAAAATCATTAGAGGTGTTTTTGAATATGGGCTTAGGGTCCCATTTCTGGTTTTCGATGACCCAATTCCGGTTTTTCAATTTTCACGAAAATTTGGAAAATTTATCTGTACACCAGACCTGAATCACTTGTGAAGTTTAGTAGTTCTATTTTTATTAGTTTTGGAGATATGACAGCCAGAAGATTACACACACACGTGCACATACACACACACACTGACCAATTGCCAAAACCTATACAATACTTCCACTACCTACGGTAGTAGGGTAATTGAAGTAAACACATACATCTCGTATTTACTACGATAATATACAGATTTTCGTATTACGTTTTCGATCGCCAATGACGATAGATATCAAATCTATGCTTTGTTTTCAATTAAAATATTGAAAATTTTAATTAAAAATTTATTTTACCAAAATTTATTATAGCTTCTAGCACTTAGAGAGAGACAGTGTAACTTTTGATTATTGAAATAAAAAAAAAAAAAAAAAAAAAAAAAAAAAGCAATCGGCTTTTTAGTTCTAGCGATCGTTGTCTACATATGCATATAAACCTTTCTTTTTTTTTTTTATATTAGTATAACTATAGAGCATAGGTATATTAAATAGGTTTCCAGTCAACATAATGTAACTCAAATAATTAAATGCTATTTACATTTCAGTAATGGCTGTATGCGCTATGTATATTGAGCTACTTGCCATAACTGTTAGTTGCTAAAAATAGTCGCCAAATAAATTTAAACATCTCAATACGCAAGCGAAGTATGACATCACTGACCGCCCGTGGATGCAAGAAAAAGATTTTCCATGTTAATCGCTCATTGGATTTTTTTTTTTTTTTTAATTAAAATTCTAGAAGAATTATTTCCCGATTTTAATCCTCATATTTGGGTATAGATATGTGTTAGTTATTGTATGCATGCGTTAGATTGAATTATTTTGCTGTCAAATTGACAAAATTTTAATTTTAAATTTCAAAACTGTCACCCTTGGCGTTTTTTGTATTTGGCGATCAAAAACGTAATACGAAAATATACATGCCAGATGTATATTTTCGTAATATGTATTGTACGAAATATTGTTTCATATTATTCGTTACACTCTTAATGTAAGTTTTTAAAATAACCATGATTTTTGAAAGGAATTAAATTATATTCGCCAGATAATTTGGCGATATTTTTTTTTTCTGCCAAGGATGACGGATATCAAATCTATTCCGCTGCAACATATTAGTATATTATATCAGATACTTTATTTAGACATTTGAAAACAAATTTGACTTCAAATTATGATAGAATATTTATCCTTTCCCTTTTAATTAGTTTATTAGTTGGATGTTTATTGTGTAAATATCATCCTTTGAAATGAAATGTTTATGTTTTCAATCGAATATGGAAATTTGCCACTTTTTTTCTAGAGTTTTGAAATTTAAAATTCCAATTTTATCAATTTTACAACAAAAACAATTTAATCTAACGGATGCATATGATAACTAATACATATCTATATCCAAATATGGGGATTAAAATGGGGAAATAATTTTCCTCGATCTTTATTATTTTTTTACAAAAAATCCAGTTCACTTTTTATATTATTGTTCGCGTGAAAATATATTTTATTATATATCTAAAAATAAATTAATTCGTAAATCTTTTTGGCAACAATTATAAATTAAAATAAATAATATTATAAAATAGAATTTCTTATTTTATTTTATTTATTTATTTTTAAATTCCAATTTCGTTTACACACATCAGTTTAAACCACGGAGTAATAAAGACTCCGTGGTTTAAACATTGATGCTTAGACATTATATCATATCATATCAAATTAAATTATTAGAAAAATAAACACTTTTAATTCTATAATGACGTCAGATTTAACGTGTAAGTTTAACAATTAAAAAAGCTTTATATGAATTTCAATCTAATGCACGTGCAAATATATTTCTTTTCTTTTCACGTCAAGATATTTTAAAAACGAAATGAATATGTAAATGTTTCTTTTATGTTGGCAGCAGCTAATTTTTTTAATATTTCATTATTTCCATTTCTATTACGGCTTCTATGGGGATTTTAATTAAAATGCTCAGATTTTAAACTAAAATTTATTTTATCAAAATTAAATATAGCCTATAACAATATGGCATACTGTAGCTTTCGGTCAGTGAAAGAAGTTTTTAAATCGGTTCAGTAGTTTCAGAGATTACCCTCCACAAACAAACAATTTTTTGCGCTTTATATAATGATATAGATAATTATTTTCACATTTGATCTAATTTTATTCTTGAGATTATATTCAAGAGTCTTATCATGTGACCCTTATCATGATCGACAGCCAAAACTATGTTATTATAGAGGAAAATTTGTTATCAGAATTATTCATTACCTAATATCTTTTTAAGTTCTATTTTAACATAATAAAAAAAGGCACAATCATTGCAATAATACATGTTTTCCAAACCATTAATTTTTCAAAAATTTCAGTTATATTTTCAAGCTATGAATTGCAAAATATAAAGTGGTCCCACATTTTGCACTTTATTTTTTCCACATTGAATTAATTAAGGACTCAAAAATCTATTTTTTAGGAAACAAGAATTAAATTTGTTTCAAATTAAACAAGACTATTTATTTTGTTTGTGCGTATACGTGAGTGTACGTGAGTGTACCTTTATATGATAACAAAATGTGAAAACAAAAGAAATATTAAATGATAAGTAATTCTGATTTTTTTTTTTTTTTCGTATGGAATAGAATAGAATTTAACTACTAGGGGAGCGATATATGGCACATAACCTTAAAAGCAAAATTCCACAACAAATTGAGTACCTTATTATTATTATTATTATTATTATTATTATTATTAGTTATTTTTCTGATACTTACGGAAGCAAGCCAGAAGCGTGAGATTACTGAATCATTAATATTCCCAAACGATTTAAAATTACCATTTTATCATTTAGTATACATTTATCACCAATTTGGTTTATAAAATAAGGGATGATTAATAAATTACGCCTTGAACACCAAAATATATAATAAACTAGATGTTTTGGTAACGATTTGCATATGGAAAGTAGAAGTATACATCCATGAGTGCATAAAAAGAATTTTTAATGCACAAAAAGTTTAAAAGAATGACATATATCACTCTTTAAATATGCCAAAATATAGCCAACGTCTAACGAAAGAAAAGTTTTATAGAAACAGAGATTTATCACTATTTTTAATATTGATATTATTCCATGTAAGTCTGTAAATTTTGCTTTTAATTTTTTGTTTAAAAAAATCATATAAACTATACTCTTTTTTTTTTTTTTTTTTTTTTTTAAGGGAATGACTTTAAATAAACCCAAAAGCATATCTCATCCACAAGACATCCTCAGGATATCCTATGGGTGAAAGTACATCCAAGGTACATAATCCGGATGTACTATGAATAAGTATGCCGTTAGGGAAGGATAGAAAGAATTGAAAATGGAATCAGCCGTGAATCGAATCCGAATCATCTTCGTAGTAGGAGAGCGTCTTACCACTGAGAGAGCACATAGACAGCTTTATTAATAGTAACAAGTTATTCTCGTACGAGTGGAATCAAACTTAACAATTTATACTTAATTTATTTACAATTTAAATATATAGTATTAAATATATAGAATTTTAACGAACATAATTAAAATTTGAATTATTTTAAGTTTTTAACATTAGAATTATTTAAAATATATTTATATATTGAAATTAGAAAATATACAGGTGTTGAACAAAATAATATGAACAGTTTCGCTTTTTTACGCTTTGTCAAACATTTTGCAAAGTTCTTTAGGAATAACCTTGAAACATTAGTAGTGTAAAGAACAATTTATACTTCATATTTTTCAGTAAAAGTTGTGTCATGAAAAGGAAAATGTGGCCAGTAAAAAAAAAAAAAAAAGAAAATGTTTTGGATCACCCTGTAGAAGGTAATGCTTTAAATGCGTTTTGGCTGTAGCATGTGATTATGAGGACTTTTCTCATTATCTGTATAAAATGTTATACAACATATATTCATAGAAATATATTCTTTAAAAAATTGCAAAACCAATTTCCACTTTTTTTAATAATAACACGAAAGGACTCAGTACAAAGCTATTTCTGGAAATATGGTGTACTGCATTACACACAGCATACAGCAATCAGAATGAAAAAAATGTTAAATGTCTTACGAAATACGAACACTTTTACTAAATAATTTTTAACTACGCATGCGCAAGCTTTATAACAATTTTATTTGCATAATTTAATAGTTAAAAGTATTGAGCAACTTATATGAAAACTCCAAACAAATATCATGTAAATTCACAACGTTACGAGAGATAGAGTAAACAGAATTTAAGTTATTCTAAAAGAAAAAACGAATGATGTTAGGGGGGGTTATCAATATTTATTTACGAAAAGCGAAAACACTGTAACATCATTGGGCATTGAATGAATAAAAATAAAAATGTGAGTAATACTCCATATAATTTAACTTTTATTTTGAGAGAGACTGAAATTCTGTTCATTCTATCTCTCGTAACGTTTTGAATTTATATGATATTTGTTTGGAGTTTTTATATAAGTTGCACAATACTTTTAACTATTAAATTAAGTAAATGAAATTTTTATAAAGCTTGCGCATGCGTAATTAAATATTATTGAGTAAAAGTGCTCGTATTTTCTTAGATATTTAAAAATTTTTCCTTTTTATTGCTGTATGTTGTGTCTAATGTAACCATATTATGCCATATTTCCTAAAAATGGTTTTGAACTGGATCTAATACCCTACGTGTTCTAATTAAAAAAAGTGGAAATTATTTTTGCAATTTTTTAAAACAACCATTATATCTCCATAAATATACGTGGAAGTCTCATAAAATTTTACACAGATGATGAGAAAAGTGCTTTTAATCACATATTACAACCAAAACGCTTTTAAAGCATTACCATTTACAGGGAGATGCAAAATATTTTGATTTTTTATTGTTTTGTGATTGTGACTGGTCCTCTTTTACTGAACTGGACACAGCTTTTACTGAAAAATATGAGGTACAATGTGTTTTTTAGACTACCAAAGTTTGAAGATGATTCTTAAAGATCTTTTCAAGATATTTGACAAAACCTAAAAAAGCGAAAGTGTTCACATTATTTTGTCCAACACCTGCATTTTAAAACAAATTCCCTGAAATAAGTAGATATTTTTAAAATAGCTTAGAAAAAAAATAAGTTACTTGAGTATTCATGTTTTAGTTTAATCTTTGTATGCAAACCTTCAGAGTTTTTTTGAAAAAATTGTTAGTTAAAAAAAGTAATATGTCTCCCGCCTGTTATACAGTATAAATCCTTCCTGTCAGATTTAATTATTATTAATAATTATCACTATTTTAAGGAGTGCGAGTCTCACTCCAGAAAATTTAGAGGGTAAGTGAGTCCGAAAATCCTGAAGTTATAATTAACATAATGTAATTTCTAATAAGACATACAAATCAAAAATGATGTCCAGGTGTTGCTTCTGCAGAGTACAAATATTTGTCACGGACCACTAGTGTCCACAGATCACCGGTTCACGAGAGCCGCTCTATAATACTCCAGCAACCAGCAACAGAGAATGAATCAGATTTTAGTAGTCGAGAGTAGCCTTAGTGACAAGAACTTGGAAAGGTTTTTTAAACGCATGAAAAAATAAGCATTTATGTAGTATCGGCCCCTTGCTTCCTATAACCATTGATTACAAAACTGCCAAGTTTCCCTTTGCTGCTGACGGCGAGTGTAGAATCTTAGAGGAATGGTGTAGCCATGACGTCAGACGGATGTCACTTCCGGAGCACACATTTTCATCGATGGGAGCGGAGAGCGCTGGCTCTGGAAAGAAGAGAGTAGACGGTTGACTTTTGAGACGTGTGGACGCACGGATTTTGATCCGTTGACGACGAAAGTTCGCTGAGATGACGTTCTGTACTAGGCTGCGTACTTTTAAGTGATCAAATCGGAAGTTATGTGTAATCCTCTTTTGACAAAACTGTGAACTTTGACTTTTTAAATATGACTGTTCTAGTCGGCCGTTCAATACTAATTTAAACTATAATCATTGTAAATATTTGTATAAAGTACTTTAATCCTTTATTAAATTTTAAGTGATTAATAATAATTAAGTGAATTATTAGTTTTCTGCCCACACAAGTGCGCCATCCCACATTTATATATAGTCGGTAACAAAAGTGCCTGAACACTAGCAAAAATTCCTATGTAAAAAATGTACACTTCATACGGTTTTGTTAAATAAATCCTTATTGAATCATATTCTTACACTGATTAAGAACAGGATTCAATAAGGATTTATTTAACAAAAACGTATGAAGTGTATTTTTTTATATAGGAATTTTTGCTAGCGTTCGGAAACTTTTGTTACGGATTGTACATACTGCTCAAAAGAGTTAAGGGATATTATGGTTTTGCATATAGACTGCGGATGTGGAATTGTTTTGTTTACTGATATATGATGTATAGATGTTGTAAGATATTGGGAAAAAATCAACGAACGAGTAATAATTACATTTTATTGATGATATTTGTCGGTAAAATAAAATTTAGAATTAAGGCATATATTTAAACACAGAAAAATATGATTTGTCTGATATAAATGAGTTTCAATCAGAGATATGGTTTTCTTTAACCGAAAGCCTTCCTTCACACCAACGAGGCATGTAATCGATATGGTTATCAATAAAGGATTTCGGTATTCTTTCTCACTGCTGTAGAAAAGAGCTTCCCAACTGCTAAATTATTTTGAAATATGAGAAGAGACTAGAAATGCTTTTCTTTAGCATATAGAAACATGTTGTATTGAATTCATATCTGTGGAAAATGCTTGATAATCTAAAAAAAAATATCAATGAAAAGTAAAAATTATTGGAAAGGAAATTTTCTACTAGGTGACATCGTTGGGGGCCTGGGTCCTTGATAAGAAATTCCTCCACGTTAGATCTGAGGATCTCATCATTATACACCTGAGCTGTTATTGCTGTATTGTGACAATATACAAGTCAGTTCTATTGAGAGCCATATTGACGCAGACCATAACTCCTCTTTTGCAAAATCAGACACTTGTATTGAAATCACTGGATTAGTTCAAGTACCAGTTTCATCCCTATCATTCCACCTGCAGGAAGCATGTTGGTTCACTGTCAACGAAACACAAACCAAAGGTCTGGAAGCATACAAATCTTCATGGTTGTGTCGGTCTCGAACAGTTAGAGTGGAAACTCTGGTACCAGTAACCTTTCCGATACAGTGAATTGCATTAGACACACTTCGAAATCACCAATGGTCCTCCAAGCTGCCGAATCAGCTATGTGAGGTTGTCGAGAATTGTGTTCGCTGTTTCAAAACATTGAACTGGTGTAAATAATTTTTGATCTACAACTACAGAAGAAATGTTACAGATTGCTTTTCACTCCTACAGTCGGCAGCAAAATTATTGAAGCACTAGCAATAATTCCTACTTAAAAGATGAGCCCCTAATACTATTTTGTTAAGTACAGTCGGCTGCAAAATTATTCGAGCACTAGCCAATAATTCCTATATTTAAAAAGTACATTTAAGACTGTTTTGCTAAGTAAATCCTTGTCGAATCATGTTGTTAGACTGATTAAGAACATGACTCGACAAGGATTTATTTAACAAAGCTGTATTAAGTTTTCCTTTTTTTTGGCAAGGATTATTGCTAGTGCTCGAATAATTTTGGAGCCGACTGTAAATATTTATCGCGTCATGATCTTAATCTTATACTGTTTATAAAAAAAGTAAGTTGGTGATAAAAATTAGGGATCAAAAAAAAAAAAAAAAAAAAAAAAAAAAAAAAAGTATAAAAATTGTGGATGCGTGCTTCAATAATTTTGCTGCCGAATGTAGAGCCTCTGAAATAAATTATATAGGCTGACGTATCACCGCCGTTTTGTTGCCTTAGTAGAGGTGAGCGTTCCAAGTTGGCGTCATTATTGTTCATCTTTAGATACGATCGGTAGTTAATGGTAAACAACAAAAAATCTGCTTATGTTAGTAGTACAATTCCTAACTTTTGCAAAAAAATTAACGTACAGATTAAAAATTCAAAGCTCTTTTTATTTTTTTATTTTCTGTTATTTCTTGCATATACATTTACATCATTATCTTGCATATACATTTACATCATCCAAACATTAAATACATGGAATTTTTAAAAATGCAATTTAAAATATAATTAAAAGATAAGTTAACAATAAATTTGTTTACTTTTCGGAATAAACAATGAATATTAAATATTAACAATGTTAATAGGATACGGAAACAAACAACTTTGGCGATCCCACAAAACATAGCCAAAACTGTACAAACACAAGTAATAAAAGTTCCTCTTATATTAATTTATGGTTATTAATATAAATATTCAGATTAAAATACTTTTTTTTCTGTATTTTCACATTTGTGCATATCAGAAATACAATATATATATATATATATATATATATATATAGAATGCAGTGTCTGCTGCTTGTTTATCTAATGAATACGCTGGGAACATGTGGCAAACCTAAGTCAACAAAATGCCTAATGCACCAGTTCGTTTAAATAGGAGCCTTATCCTTATCTACAATGCGTTGTTTTTTACTTCACAGATAAAATATGTTTACATACAGCCTACGTCTGTTTTTTGCTTATAGTTTGAGCTTTGAGCTGAGATAAAAATTTTCTGCTCAAGTTGGACACTAAATAGTTTGATTTTAACTTACATTTAATAAATTTCAGGATTTATATTTGAAGTTTACTTGTATTTCAACTGTACGCATTCAAGCTGAAAGTAAGGAAGCGAAATAAAACAATTATTATTAAGTAATTTGTAAGCCAGTACAAATAATAGCCACAGAAATCCTTTTATATAACAACACGGTGAATGAAATCTTTCATTTAAAAATTGACTTTTTTTATTATAGCATTTGAAATTAGGGAATTTTTAAATTGTAACAAAAATAGATATATTACATTAATAAACTTTATACTTACATTGTAAATGGCATAAATAAAAGGATTGTAGCAAGAATTGCTCATGGCCAACCAGTGGCAGCAGAACCAGATGACATTAATATATCTATAACTGAAAAATAAAAGGACACATCCTTCAGAACAAACTAAACTGCAAATTAAAAGTTTAAAAATATTAGTAATATAAAAATAAAATGTAAAAACATTTTTCAAGTTAAAAGAGTAAAAAGTTAAGTAAGAAATTCTATTATACATTAAATAACCTCCTCAAAATTATTTAAAAATGTCTATAAAACGATAACCAAAACCCAAAACTAAGAATGATTTATATTTTTACATACATAATATTCATATTTGTTTAAATACTTTCTTATTTTTACGATAGTAAAAAAACTCATATTTTTAACAGCTGAACATTTAAACACAAATCATGATTATACAATAAAGAAAATAATTGACATTTAATATATAAATATTTGTATTATAATTCACTGTACTAAATAAATAGAATTTTCATATTTTTATACACTTTTTTATTATATACTTTTTTTAAGTTTTAGTTTTTATAAATACTCACGCAAATATACATATGTTTAAAATATCAGGGTGCAGTTCTAATTTATCTAGAAATATCTCTCTACAACCATAGTTTGAAATGACGTGAAAGCTGCACGACAGGTGAATATACAAATTAAATTTAAACTTACAAAAATAATTTAGATATTTCACAAAGGAGAAAATTTCTGGGTAAAAATAAACCTAATTGAATTTTAAAAAATAATTTTCAAGTATATTTCGTAAAGTATTATAGTTCACAATATTTTTGCATGTATCTTGACACTTTAAAATGTTTTGAAGTTTTAAGTGCATTTAATGGGAAATAATTTATCAAAGACAGATGCAAGATTCCCAATTAGACAAATTCCCTGATTAATTTCTTTATGTTCTTTCTAGTAAATAAAGCATTTGGTAAAGAATCTAAAATGTTAATTATTTTTGTCACTATTTAACTTTCCTTGTTCTTCTTCGAAAATATTCATTTTTTAAATTGAAATTTAGATTTATAAACATAATTTCAAAAATGTAATATATTTAAAACATAGAGATTCAAAATTTCTATTAGAGATAATCATTATACTTGGAAAAATGTCTTGAGTATACACTATATTTAGTGAGTTCGGTTTATAATTTTTATTTGACATTCCTTAGATGGTTACTGAAATATGAGAAAAAATCCTATAAATTTTTTACTCACAAAGTAACTCTTTCCTTTGAACTATCATTAGAATAATTACATCCGTTTCTTAATAAAGCCAATTTGAGCCATATTTTGCAATTGGAAGATAAAGGGTAACAGTAAACGCAAATTTTCCTTAAGGTTAGGATTAATCCAATCGATTTTTCATATTAAAAAAATAATAATAATAATAACACTTAACTATAAACTTTCATCAAAATGGTTATATGCATTTTCGACAAAACCCAATTTTTACCATAATTTGCAACCGGCAGATAAAGGCAGATTATCATATAAAACCGGCCGGATAGAATTCAGTGGCAGTTTGCTGACGTTTAGACCTGTACCTAACTTAAAATTATGTCGATTCAACATTTCAAAATCTTAATTAGATTTACGGATATAGGCGAAAAACGCCTCAATAATAATGGTAAAACAAATGCGCATAAAATGGTAAAACAAATGCGATACCTTTGCGTTTCAGACCCTCAATAAAACCAATAAATATACTTCTGAATTTTTTCTTTGTATGTGTGTGAGGGAGAGAGGCCCTAGATTCCTAAAACGTTTTTATTCTCTCGGTGTATCGCATATGTAAAGAGCTGGATGGGATTCAATTTCACTTGTCATCGTTTTAAAACTCTTTTTTTTTTATTATTATTATTATATTTATCGAACACTTCAAAATTTTAATTATATTTAGAGATAGCAGGGGAAAAATAACAAAAATATAAAAAGTTTGCGCATACGCAATAAATTGTTTCTCAGTAAAACAAATCATTGTATATACAAGTGTCTGAAATTCAGACACAATTGTGTCTAAAATGGGTGTTCAAATTTAAGATGCTAAAAAGTGTCTTATTTATTTAAGACACTTGAAGTATCTTAAAAAGCAGGCCGCTTTACGCACTTGAAGTGTCTTAAATTCCGTAATCTTTGATCCTGTCTACAGTGAATATTTATCATAAATAAATAAATAAAAGTGTCGTGACATACTGTTTGTCTGTGAAAAATAGATTTTAGAATCTCCTAGAGCATAAAAAAAGCATTAAAAATTTTTACGACAAAATATTTCATTGTCCGTGCCTGGAATCGAACCGACAACCAACGGATTCAAAGGCGAACGTCTTCGCAATTATCCCACCGGGATACACAGTACATGTTGCTTGTATGATAAAATATATTCCTGTATCCGGTAAACAAATCGAAGTTTTATGTCTTTGCAATAAAACTATTCATAATAACTTAAGCTTAATACATATTATTAATTTAAATGTTATGTGTTAGAGGTATTTTTTTTCTGTAAAATATGTAATAAATATAAGAAAATAGTAGACTATGGATTTTAAACGATTTTTTTAAAACTGGTATCTACAAAAAACAAACTATGTACGTTTAAAAAAAAAAAAAAAATAAATGTTATTTTACATTTTGAAGTGTATGGAAACACTGCGGAAGAAAAGACTTTTTAAAACGAAAAAAAAAAAGAAATCAATTATGCACAAACTGCTCAAGATTGTTTAGTTACAAATTCGCTTTCTGAGCTACAAGTTACATACTTCGTTTATCTTAATATTTTTTGTTTTGTTACATGTGAGAACTTTAAATAAAAATTAACTTTGTTTTTAATTTTTAACCGAATAAGTTTCGCGTATAAGTATTTTAAATAAGTTAACTACTTATATATTATATAAAATAATATTAAACTTATTTAATGTTAAAACAGAATATGCATGTTGCTTAAAGTTGATTCCATATGGAAAAATTTTTAAGTAATACAAATGTCTGAATTTTATAAGTGTCTGAACATGTCTTAATTTATATGTGCCCAAACTGTAAAATGTTTGAATTTTTATGTGTCTGAACTGTAATATGTTTGAATTTCAGACATATCAACCTTATTCAGGCACTTATCTCAACTCATTTATAAAAAGACACTTATGTGTGTTAATTTCCGACAGCACATGCGTCTGAAATTTTGCATACGTAGTTTTTCAAACATTTGTGTGTCTGAATTGGTATTTCAGGCCCATTTCTGTCTGAATTTAAGACGCTTCTATTTACAGTGATGGAATGGTAAAACTAATTCGATATCTTTAATTTTCAGATATCAAGAAAGCCAAAAAGAAAAAAAAAATAGAATATTTGCTTTTTGTATCTGTTGTCGGGTCTTTGAACACTATTCGTTTTCTAGATGTAGAATAATTCGTAATTAAAAGAAACTTTTTTTTCGGATATTGAAGAATTCGAAATTCAAAGACACTTGGCAGGGGTTTACGCATACATACAAAGCAAAATAATACCTATCCATATTTTTTTTAGTTTTAATTTAATTTAGTTATATGCGCAGAAAAATTTGGCAAATGCGCATTAAGTCTTTTGTCAATAAAACGCACAGAATGAAAAAAATATTGCGATATTTTTACGTTTCAAGCAATAAAGTCAAAAATGTCTTCAAAATATATTATGTGTATATGTGTTGGGTATCCCCAGCACATGCACACATTAAGGTGTCCGCGACATTAAATCTGTCTTTTTTCCTTTGTCCGGGTGTCATTAAAGAAAATCCATTCTATAATATTTACAGTTTACTATGCTGATAAACAATGACTTATTAAAATTTATGAATACACTTTATTAATCATAATTCATAATAATTTGCCTGGTCGGTAAGAGCAGCGAGTTCGTGATCGAAAGATTGCGGGTTCGGTTCTCGAGCCGGCCGAAGACCGTCGTGTACGCTAATGGCGACTGGTGCACGTTAAATTCCGTCGTGGTTGCAAAGTCCTCCAAGTCCCCATCAAAAATTATACCTCTAGGGGTACCGGAACATGGGTTTAACTCGCTCTGATCCGGATCAAAATTCGAGTTCCTGTTGTCTGGCTGGTGCTGCCATCTTTCACCAGCTTCTGGAGCTAAAGTCGTACTTCCTCCCTATGAGGCTCTCCTAATAACGGAAGACGCACCCTTCATGCCTTAAAAATCCGGTTAGTTCCACTACCGGGGCTCGGAATTTCCGAGTGGCACACGAAAACAACAACAACAACAACATTTGTATATATAAATATATACATAGAGTTTTATTTACATTTATTTGTGTGTGCTGAGTTTAATTCGAATTTTCCTCAATTTTTATTGGCTTCTCGCGTAGTTCGAATGGCTATAACTTATAGTATATATATATATATATAACACGTCACGTGATTAACTCGTTTAACCTAAGCGAAGGATACATAATCAAAGCCATATTATCTACGTTAGTAGAGTAGATTAAAAAGAATTGGAAAAGGTTTTCTAAAATGTTTCTTTACTTTACTTCATGCCATAAAATAAAACTATAAATACAATGTTTTAAACATTATTTCTTTAGCTTACTATGCATTAAAAAAATTGGTGTTTAAAAAGTATTAAAACTAACTAAAACCATTTAATTGTTTTTGCATGCTTAAAAACTTCGAAGTAAAAATATGTTAATGCCATTTATGTATAGTTATAATTTTGTCATTTCTATGATATGATAATCTGTTACAGTAAATTCTCTAGAGTAAATTTACCATACATTTAGGGATATAAAATGTCAAAACTTTCTGCACTGTAAAAAAAAAAAAAAAAATCTTTTATTACAGAAATTTAATATAATTGTTTATGTTTTGAAAACGCAAGTTGACATAAAGATTTCGTAACAGAATAAAACAAAAAATATTTGTTAACAATTTTCTTTTTTTTCATAAAGCAAACTATTAAAAAACTCGCATTAAATAAAATTCTGCAGTTCGCCCGCATCGAACCGGGATCTACTGCATAGTTGGCGAGTATGTTACTTCTCAGCCACAGAACCGTGTTTCCGGTTGTTACTTAACACCTCCTGATCTAGCTTGTACACAGAATTCTCCATATGCAAAACAGGGAAAAAAGAAAAGAATCATCATAAAAAGCTTATATTGGTGGTTATAGGTTTATAACTCGTTTTAACCCCACCAGTGGCCGAGAGGTTCTGGTTTCAAGGCTGGTAGACGTGAGGTGCCAGTTTCGATCCCAGGTCCTGCTCATCGGTCTGGTTATTCGAAGTTTTTTTTGGTTTTCTACTAAACTAGTGTAAATACGGGCTAGGAGTCCTTAGAAAGACCCCCACGGAGCAGTGGTGTAGCAATTCAGAAAGTCATGGGAGGAGCTCAAAAAATTACTAATTGTTAGTAATAATTATAAAATATCAGTAATTATGATCAGTTATTAGACATTAATTTAGGTTTTATGTTGGAGATTTTTACATTTGGCCTTCATAGCTGCCAACTTGTAAGATTTTTTCCAACCACTTTCTTTGAGTCAAAATTTTCCCCTTATTTAAGGACTGAAAACTTCTAGAAAATGTATAAAATTTCCAATAAAAAACTTCCGGTACAAGAAAAAAAAAATTACAAGTTGGCAGCTATATGCATTAAAAGAAAATTTCTTAATAATCAATAGGAAGGCTTCAGACCTCCGTTTCCTACGCTCCTGCACGGAGGGCATATTCTCTCAGGCTTAGGACTTTAGAGCAGTCAGTTGGCCTTACTTCCAAACATAAATGATTTTTAAAAAATGTGTATTTTGATAATTCGAGATGTAATTTTTTATTAAATTTCTGTAGTTAAATACAGCAGAAATTTTCTGTTGAATAATAACAGATTTTTTTTTTTTTTAAGTGTGGATTCAGAAATAGGTTCATCATTGTTTTGAAAAGGTTTAATTAAATATTATAATGCGTCAATCTGTATAAAATGAATGATTAAATTTCTTTAATTTTTATTTTTCCAGCCAAGGCAATTTTAATATTCTGATAATCATTTTTTGAAATTTAATTAGTGTGCTTTTCACAAATTTATCTATTATAAACTCTTAAAAATTATCAAAAGTAATTATAAAGTATCTTAATTAGAAATAATTAGAAAAATATATTTCTACGTGAACTTCAATGTCAAATATAAATATGTTATGTAACGATTATGTGGTATCGTTAAAGGTATTGCCGTGAATAAACAATATTTTGTACGACAGAAAAAAGAAAAATTTGTATAAAATCTAATTTTTGAAAATTATTATTCTTTTACATGATTATTATTAATATTTACACTGTATTACTTTAAACAAGTCATTATTTTGGGTGAATTTTAAGTTTCAAGATCAATTAATGATTTTCTTGGAAAGTGTTAATTAATAAGAAGTTAATCTTATATAAAATATTAATAATGGATTAGAAACGATGTGTTAAAACAAAATGCATTATAAAATGTTCTCAGAAATATCTTAAAATATTTTATTACCATTATTAGAAAAAAATATATAGTTTTATTTCGTGTTATAGAAATGGCATGAAAATTCAACAATAAAAATTACAAAAATCAATTATTTTTTTAATTACATTGAGTCAAAAAAACATTATATATCTATACTAGTTGGTTTGCGCATTTTTCTGGCCACTATATTTAAATAAATCCTTTTTATAATTCTAAGCCTCGTTTTTAAATCCTATATTTATGAATTTAAATCCTATATTTATGAAACATTACTCTGGAACTTTAGTAGGAACAAAATGTGTTCTTTAAATAAACAGCTTAGTTTTGTTATGCAGACATATAAAATATTTATCTGTATCATGCATAAGCCTACTGATATTATATTAATTTGTAGTTTAGATTATTATTTCTTACTAGCAGACCCGGCCACGCGTTGCTGTGGCTATGTTATACGTTGAATTATAATGTAGTAAAATATTCAATATATTAAAATTATTATTTACGAATAAAGACCATCCTTGATAACATCCTTGATCTTAGCAGACTTAGCCCGCTTCGCTGGTCCCTATTTTTAAATGATTCACTATAATTAAAGAATTCTCAAAATTGCATTAATTTTTAACATGTGAAAAAAAAAGAGAAAAAAAAAAATCTGATCGGGAAAAATGTTCGACACTCATAATGAATCCATATATTATCGAAAGGAAAATGATATAAAATACAAAAAAATCTTCTCTCATTGGTGGAATAATCTGTTCGGACCCCCACTGCCTGCGGCAGTGTATACCTGCGCAAACCATGCGCACCGTTTCTTCATCCACCGTTCCCGCCCTTCTTAATAACTCTATACTTTCGAAAATATCCGCAATCGATTTATCGGACCTTAAAACTTAATAATACTAATTTTCAAAGTTCTAACTCTTATTTCTATTATTTTGCCCCTTTGCCCTCCCCCCTCCCACTATTCTAAATAATTTTACAAATTCGAAAATATCTACAGTTTATTTGTAGGTGTCAAAAACCTGTATGCACCAATTTGAACGATCTAACTATATTTTTATTTTTTGCCCCTCAGCCCCCCCTTCCCGCCCCTCCTAATAAATTTACAAATTCGAAAATATCCGCAATCGATTTGTTGGTATCAAAAATTCTATGCACCAATTTTGAATGATCTAACTCCATTTTTATATTTTGCTCCTCTGCCCCCCCCCCTTTCCCGCTCCTCTTAATAATTTTACAAATTCGAAAATATCTGCAATCGATTTGTACGTATCAAAAACTTCTATGTACCAATTTTTAGCGATGTAACTCTATTTTTATTTTTTTGCCCCTCCGCCCCCTTACCCGCCCCTCCTAATAACTTTACACTTTCGAAAATATCCTCATTCGATTTGCAGGCCATTAAAACCTCTCTATACCAATTTTGAACAGTCTATCTGAATTTCTATTTTTTTTTTTTTTTTTTTTTTTTTGTTGTTGTTGTTGTTTGTTTGTTTGTTTGTGAAATCACGTTTTGGCCCCTCCCCCCCCTTTTGGGAGGCGAATTTTGCAATAAAAACTATCCTATCTCTCAAGTTGGACCAAATTGCACACAGTGTCCAAATTTCATTAAAATCGGCTCATTAGTTTAGGAGTTCATCGCGGACAAACATAATAAATTTTATATATAAAGATATATATATATATATATTATATTAAATTATAAAGTTTTGATCAATGAAGCACAAATAAGTAAAAAACAGGATTAATTTCACTGTATTATCTTCATTATAATATGAATTCAATTTACACTTCAGTCTAAGTAACACGTGGCCGGCTATGCTAACACCAAAAATTTAAAAAGTGGAAATAATTGAATTATACGAAATTTATTAATAGGTTAAAAAGTTGAAGATTCTTTGTGTAGATGGCAGCACCAAATATATTTCAGCTTTCATTTCAACCCAGTCGAAAGGTATCGACATCTGTTAGAATCATTTGGAGTTATATATATATATATATATTATATTAAATTATAAAGTTTTGATCAATGAAGCACAAATAAGTAAAAAACAGGATTAATTTCACTGTATTATCTTCATTATAATATGAATTCAATTTACACTTCAGTCTAAGTAACACGTGGCCGGCTATGCTAACACCAAAAATTTAAAAAGTGGAAATAATTGAATTATACGAAATTTATTAATAGGTTAAAAAGTTGAAGATTCTTTGTGTAGATGGCAGCACCAAATATATTTCAGCTTTCATTTCAACCCAGTCGAAAGGTATCGACATCTGTTAGAATCATTTGGAGTTAACAGATAATTGTGACTGTCAAATAATAACAGACAAATAATTAGCAATAAATTAAAATTGCGACTATAATTTGAGATTTAAACTATCCTATCTCTCAAGTTGGATCGAACTGCACATGGTGTGCGAATTTTATTATAATCGGTTAAGTGGTTTAGGAGTCCATTGAGGACAAACATTGTGACACGAGATTTATATATATTAAGATTACATATTTTATCGCTAAAAAATAACAGACATACATAATCATAGTAAAGAAAATCAGTTTTCTCAATGCAAATACATTTTCCCCATGAAATGACATCAATGACTTCTTACAAATGACGTTATTTTAAAAAACGATTGTACTGAAAGTTAGGTTATTGTAACATGTTTTAAAAATTATATTGATTTTATTTATATTAAGAGTATGTCTTTTTTACATATTTATAATAAAATATGAAATCGCGTTTAATAAATTTTGATCAAAATGTAATTTTATTATTAATATTATTTCATTGCTCTGTAATTTCGAATTTTGAAAAACATCTTTTGGGAGAATGAATGCATTAGAGGTAGCATAAATATAAAATTTGAAGCTTCTAGTTGCATTATTACTATATAAATCACATAAAAATTAAGATTTTTTGAAAGGATTTTCCTCACATCCTCCTATTGTGCATGCGCTAGAGGTGTCAAACTTCCACAATACTTCAACCCTGGTAATCAGCAGCAACTATGTCAAGTTTCGCAGAAAAAGTTTCAGTGGTTTTAAAGAAGATAAGACAGACATATCCGCATACATATATTAAATTATTTTTATTCACAGTGGATGATCAAATTATTAAAAATTATTTTTATTTTGATATCTTTTCGATTTTCTAAATAAATGCTAAACTAAATAGTCTGGAAATTCGAACTCGCAAAAAACATTTAAAAACTAACATTTTCCACTATCAATTTAGTCCAGAGTGCAATTAGGGGGCAAATCAAGAATTGAAGAAAAGCGCAAATATTTTAGATCAACTTGTATCATAAAAAGCTACAAATGAATTGTAACTTTAACACATTGTTGCACATACTTAATACAATACATGTATTTTTTGTTTTGGGAATTAGAATCATTTAGGCAGATATATATACATATATATATATATATATATTTTTTTTTTTTTCAAAAATTAATAACTTTTGGCAAGTTTTTTGCTTTTACTTAGAAAGGATTTCCACAAAATTTTACAAAACTTACAAAAAATTTTACAAAACATAAAAAAAAAAAAAAAAAAAAAAAAAAAACATTATTTTGAAACATAAAATTCACACATTAGTATTTGCTGAGATATGAGCATTTGAAGTAAATAATTTTTTACTGCACGTGCGGGAAAGATTAATATATATATATATATATATATTACAGTGCGTTAAGAAATTATAAGACCACATGCGTATTGGTGCATTTCTGACGAAGAGAGCATAATATGCGAATTTTTAGTTTTGTATTTAAAATTGATAAGAAAACGCATCGTATACTAATTCCAACTTTAAAAATTAAATTAAATTTCATTAAAAATTATTCATTTTTCTAAAAATTAAAGACTGTGACTGTTAAGATTTTATAAGACCACCTGAGAAAATTAGCATATTATACATGACGTCAAACTCAATATAAAGCGCATGCGTCAGTATTTCGTAAAAGCATTACCGAAGAAGCAAAGGCTTAGGTTTTGAATGTGTTATCTACGATTAATTTGACGATGCCTCGAGATAAAGAATTATCGGAGTGCGAAGTGAGAAAAATTTTATTTTATATAGGTTCTGGTAAATCTAAAAGAGATATTGCGAAGTTAATGAACCGTTCTAAAACTGCTATTCATAATGCCATAATTAAAAAGATTATTCAAACAAAATAAAACGATCTGGTAGAAAAAATATTTTGACAGCACGTGATAATAGACAAATTTTTCGACTGTCAACTAAAAGAGGTCTTTCAACTCGTGAAATTTCGAAACGTTTCAGCAAGAAAACTTCACATGTAACAGTCTGGAAGAGTCTTAAATTAAATATTAATACGAAATTTATGAAATTGAAGAAAAAGCCAAAGTTATTGAAATGCCATTGAGAAGAAAGATTAAAATAGGCTAAAAATGTCATGTCATATCATGATGAGTGGAAATAAATTATATTTTCTGATGAAAAGAAATTTAACCTTGATGGTTAGAAATACTATTGACATGACTTGAGGAAGGAACCAAAAGAATGCTTCAGTCGACAAATGGGTGGAGGATCAGTAATGATTTGGGGAGCTTTCAGTTATGAGGGGCTGTGTTATTTACAGCGGATTTCGGGTCATATGAACTCTACACAATATCAGTCCTATATGATCATATGATACCGTTTGGACCTTTATTAGGTGGTGCTAACTGGATGTTTCAACAGGACAATTCTGCTTGTCATACATCTAAATCCACACAAGAGTGGTTTAAAAAAAAATAATAACGTTTTGCCATGGCCAAGTCGAAGTCGAAGTCCCCATGGAAAACCTATAGGGTATATTATCTCTCAAAGTTTATGCTATAAATAAGCAATTTTCATCTAGCAATGAACTGGAAGTAGCCATTGTAAAAGAATGGTACAATATTTCAATAACTGAACTTAATCACGTGGTTACTTCAATGAAAAACAGAGTGTTTGAAGTCATCAGGAAAAATGGAGGACCAATATCATATTAATTTGGTATACCATTTTGTTTTTTGACAAGTGGTCTTATATTTTCTTAACAGGTTATTTTTCACTTATTTCTAATATATATTTTAATTAAACATTTATTGCATTATACCAAGTCATTGCAAACTAATTATAAAAAAATATAGAGCAATACGTTATTTTATGTATTTAAAGTATGATTGGAATCTTCACTTTTCGTATAATTTACAAAATTAAAGTGGTCTTATAATTTCTTAACGGACTGTAGATAGGTTGAAAGCTAGATATAATGGATAACTTTTGTCAGAAAGTCATTTGAATAGAGCAGAAATTAGGCAACTTTTTGGCAAAGGAAGGATTTAGATTTTAGGTATTTTCCAGAGATGAAATTATATAAGGGGTTTTTCACATGACGCGTATTTAATTTGAAGATCCAATTATTTCAACAACGTTGCAAAAGCTCTTTTTTGTGAAAAACCCCTTATGAACTCACAGATATTGCTAAATAAATAAAAATATGTTAGAGTTATAAACCTACAAAGGGATGGTCTCCTAATTACAGTCTGGACTAAATCGATACCGCAAAATGTGAATTTTTAAATTAACAGTGCATATCTGAAGTTCCAAACCATTTCTTCTAGTGTTCTTTTAAAAAACTGAAAAAATGTCAAAATAGAAAAAAATCTCTAATAATATGATCACCCACTGTATATTAAGAGATAACTGGCGTTTTTTTTACATCGTTAGATGTTGTAGTAAAACGCGAAGTTTATTCATGAATATAGTTCAGTCACACTGTTAAAAAACTCTGTAAATTTAATGTAAATATTTATCCAGTGTCTCTGTAAATTTACAGCAATTCATAGTTAAAAGAGAATAATTGAGATTCTCAATCTTTCTGTGTTTTTACCTAATTTTATTTTTTAACTTTTAATTAAAAAAGCGTCCTAACTTTAGAAAAAGCGTCCTAAGTCCGAAATATGATCTCATCAATAATTAATTAAATTAATATTAGTTATTAAAACGAATGTATAAAATAAGTTTTTTAACATCTCCGTCTATTTTTCTCTGTAATTTTACGTAAGACTTAAAATAATAGATTACACAGAGTTTTCTGTTGAAATTTTTAACAGCACATTAATTTTTTTTTATATACGACTTCCCAACTATAAGGGCAGATTATAACCCTTTATTTATCAACGACACTTTAAAGTACCACTACATTAGAAATTTAATAAAATACATTATGATAATGTATTAAGTACCCATGCTATCGGTACTGACAAATCTGAAAACTATATAGATTTATTTATTATGAAAAAATGATATTAGGGGTTCCATGAAGTTATATTTGTTCAAAGAGGCATTATTTATCATCTTATTTCTATTTTCAAACACAATTGTATGAACTCATCGCCTTTGAATTTATTTTTGTATAACCTGAAAAACTGAAGGTAAGTCACAAATATATATATATATTTACATATACACACATTATTTGATAATACTTTATTAAAAATATAATGGTTCAACTAAAATGCATTTACATAAATTTATATAGTTTTCTACTACCTGTGTGACGCGTTATTAAAATTACCGTTGGTTCTAACTAATGATAAATAAAGGAAAAATTTCGTTTTATGAATTTTAATGTTTTATTTCTATGTCTTTATTAAAAAAAAATGTTATGTGTATTTAGATGTTAAATTTTATTATAAATTAAGATTTAGATATCAAGCAATACTTTGTTTATTTTACAGCTTGGAGATTTTGATTATCCGACATATGATCAAGGTTGGTTGGTTGGTTGGGTTTTACGTCGCGCTAATGCTGCGCATTGGATAATCATATGATCAAGGAATTGGCTCCTTCAAATGGGATGATCAACGAGATATATAAATCAGACTGCTGATTCAATGGATGAAGGATTAGCTTTGCGTGGTTCAAGATTGATCACGTGACATGCTCTAATAGTTTGCTGTGTTTGGCCCTTTATCGCTATTTTGGCATTAAAAATATCAGTTCGACAAATTATCATTATTATTAGGTAACATGACAGTCCTATGACCGAAATAAATTTCTTTTTAAATAATTTTACACATATTTCACATTTTAATAAATAATAAAATACCTTTTTTTTTTTCACCGTTTCCCAACAAAGTTTAAAAGTGTTTATAAAAGAAAATTTAAACTTTTAAGGAGATAAATTTAACAACAAATAATAATTTTTCAACTATTTTTACGCATTTTGTCGGTTAAAGTTCAACTACACGAAATAAAAAAAAAAAAGTAAAATAAAAATAAAAATGATTTAGAACAAAAGAATATTAAACTACGTAAGTAAACAAAAACATTGGAGGTTATGACTTATGCGAAGAGCAATCTCCAAACCGTTGCCATAGAAATTTACTGAAAATAAACTGTTACCAAGGGAACCACCGAATACGCAGGTGCAAACAAAGCAAGTCTCATGACTCATCTTGGACCTTCTCAAGAGTTAACATTTATCACTCTACTTTATATATCTCGTTGGGGAAGATAATAGGTGCGTTCATTTATTAACTAATCACCAAGGAATTAAAACCAGCACAGATAAAAGAACACAGAAATGGCTTTAAGTTGAGTATAATAATATAGGCAAAGTGCACTGATCAAAATATTTTCTTTTCAAATAAATTGGGAGGTCGCTTTTAAGTTATAGATCTATTTAAATAAAATTTGAGTGTAAAGGTTGATATTTTTTTATTTACCAACTATGTGAAAAATACCAGAGCCGGAAATCGAACCCGGGCACCTCCGTTTAACGCACGGATGCTCTATCACTGAGCTACCCTGGCTGACAACCAGCTAGGCACTTCTCACATAATATTCGTTGGCAAAGTCACCGAGTCTGCAAACGCAGGTATATCAGGTGAGACAATAATAATCGTAGCACAACTCCATAGACTACGAGATTTCAAATTTGAAATCTTTTTGAAATCGTTCAATGAAATCAAATTTGAAATTGTTTTTTGCTCAATTCATGACAAAAGTTCGTATTTTGATAATATTTTTAAAGTATTGCAGGTTTAAAATGACGTTTGCGAAGATAGTCCAGATGTAACTTTTAAAAATAGATTTTTCTATAAAATGATATCATCAGACAAATATCGTCATTTTTTTTATTAGATCACTGAACTGAGTCCTCCTTCTTAAATATTGCTTATGTATTACTTTTTCGTCCTCGCGTATATTTGTAAATCACTATGGTATCGTTTATACAAAACGTTATTGTAACTGGTCCACGTTAGAGAATTATATAGATTTTACACTTATGAAAAGCAGTTGTACAGAAACATGAAATCTATATTTGTCCATATATTTATCTATGTTTCATAATTTACAACGAAATATAGAAATTCAATTTAAGATCAGAGATATAAGTTTTTACATTTTATTACACATAAATAGCACAGAAAAGTCTTGCTTATGGGGAATTTTTTTCGAAACTAAGGTTTTGTTAAATTAACATGTTTTGGGGACATTTGAATTTCAAAAATCATGTTTTCAGTGGTTGGTGTGCATGTGTGTGTTTGTCTCTCTCTGTGAGTCTGTTATCAGAATAATTCCAAACTGGTATGAGCAGGAAATCCTAAATTGGTATTATAATCTGTATGAAAGAGTGATATTACACGAAACATTTTACTAAGATAGAACAATTTCTTTGTGAACAGTAGAATGAACTGGAAAAAAAATGGAACTCGTCTTATCAAAAACAGGTATCTGTAAATAGTTTTTGGCTTGTTCCTATGAACAGTTTTGCAAAATAATTATGTTTTTTATACCATCTTCAGTCTGCGCATGAGGCCAAATGTTGACGTATCTGCAGATGTATACAATTTTCTTGTTACTCTTTTTCACAATTTGTATCCAAAAATTAAATTTAGAATAATTTTAATATGTTAAAAATTAATTTTAAAAATATCGTATTTTTTATCTCAAAAATAACTCGAAAATCTGAAACTCTTGAAAATAACCGGAAAGTAACGAAAACTCTCAACTTTTGAGCCGCATGCGCAGGCTGAGTGACAGAAAAAGAAATATTATTTTATAAATCTATCTTTATTAGTTTACCACGACCACAAATATTTTTTGTCAGTATAAACTGCGGAAAAAGTACAGAAAGATCGCCAAATTTGCAATTATTTTAAAATTTAGGCTACTTACGTAAACTGAAGATGATGTCCCCAAAAAATAATATTTTTCAAAAATGTTCATAAGGCCAAGCCATAACTACTGACAGGTATCTGTTTTTAATAAGAAGAATTTCGTTTTCCGTTTATCAGTTCTCCCTAGGATGAAAGAAGTTATTTAAATACGTTACATTTAAGAGGGAAATTCCTTGTTGTACATTCTAACATATTTAGTCTGTAAATAAAAATAAAAATAATAATAATAATAAACCAATGTATATTTTTTACATTGATATGAAGATATTACATCCAGTTGGCACTCTGGCAGTAAATATCCAGTTGACGCTCTTGCTTTTGCCTCCAAAGTAGTGAGTACTCGTATCACAAGAAGAAAGGCCACGTCTTTTCAAAACCGGTAGTGTTTGCAATTACATTATGGTGTCTTAAGAAGTTTTTAAGTTTAAATATATACTTTACTGTAGTTCTTTAATTTATAATAAATTGTGTTATATTTTTTTTTTCTTTTTGCAAAAAATTTAAATACAGTATTTTTTTAAATTCATTATCTCTCTCTCACACACACAAACATTAAATGTTTTATAACTTCCCTCCTCATGCATTAAGTTTTGTCAAGTAAAACAGTTTTGAAAAACGATTTCAAAAAATATTTAATGTATTTTGTAAATGTACAAATACACTAACTATTATGTAATACCTTAAGATAAACCACATGCTATTGTAAGAAAAAAGAAACTAGTGCGAGTGTGGGATAAGTTGTGTAGTGTTATGTTCTAAGATTTAAAGTCGATTGTCTACGCTTGAGTTTTAAATCTGACTGTAATGCCCTCCATCTTTTTTTAAGATATTCTAACCCGTATTCACAGAAGTGTAAGGGAAAACTACGGAAAACTCCATAAACTATGCCGGCGTGCTTGGCTTCAATTCGAATCTGGTACCACCTACGAGCTGCACTTAAAAAAAAAAAAAATATATATATATATACCGCCTTTCTCTAGAATGAATAAGTGGCCATTTTCTAAATCCCTTAACTAGAAATATAGATTTCCAAGCTATGCGCATAAGGCACGCCAATAAACTGAATAGACAAAATTATCGAGAATTTCTAGTGTACACATTTCTAGATAGTGAAACAATATTCTGAATACTCTAAATTTTCTGAATCATTTATATTGCGAGAAATTCTCGCTTGATTTTCTAGAATTTGGTAATAAACCAAGATTATACCAATCATTATTATTAGGTAACATGACAGTCCTATGACCGAAATAAATTTCTTTTTAAATAATTTTACACATATTTCACATTTTAATAAATAATAAAATACCTTTTTTTTTTTCACCGTTTCCCAACAAAGTTTAAAAGTGTTTATAAAAGAAAATTTAAACTTTTAAGGAGATAAATTTAACAACAAATAATAATTTTTCAACTATTTTTACGCATTTTGTCGGTTAAAGTTCAACTACACGAAATAAAAAAAAAAAAGTAAAATAAAAATAAAAATGATTTAGAACAAAAGAATATTAAACTACGTAAGTAAACAAAAACATTGGAGGTTATGACTTATGCGAAGAGCAATCTCCAAACCGTTGCCATAGAAATTTACTGAAAATAAACTGTTACCAAGGGAACCACCGAATACGCAGGTGCAAACAAAGCAAGTCTCATGACTCATCTTGGACCTTCTCAAGAGTTAACATTTATCACTCTACTTTATATATCTCGTTGGGGAAGATAATAGGTGCGTTCATTTATTAACTAATCACCAAGGAATTAAAACCAGCACAGATAAAAGAACACAGAAATGGCTTTAAGTTGAGTATAATAATATAGGCAAAGTGCACTGATCAAAATATTTTCTTTTCAAATAAATTGGGAGGTCGCTTTTAAGTTATAGATCTATTTAAATAAAATTTGAGTGTAAAGGTTGATATTTTTTTATTTACCAACTATGTGAAAAATACCAGAGCCGGGAATCGAACCCGGGCACCTCCGTTTAACGCACGGATGCTCTATCACTGAGCTACCCTGGCTGACAACCAGCTAGGCACTTCTCACATAATATTCGTTGGCAAAGTCACCGAGTCTGCAAACGCAGGTATATCAGGTGAGACAATAATAATCGTAGCACAACTCCATAGACTACGAGATTTCAAATTTGAAATCTTTTTGAAATCGTTCAATGAAATCAAATTTGAAATTGTTTTTTGCTCAATTCATGACAAAAGTTCGTATTTTGATAATATTTTTAAAGTATTGCAGGTTTAAAATGACGTTTGCGAAGATAGTCCAGATGTAACTTTTAAAAATAGATTTTTCTATAAAATGATATCATCAGACAAATATCGTCATTTTTTTTATTAGATCACTGAACTGAGTCCTCCTTCTTAAATATTGCTTATGTATTACTTTTTCGTCCTCGCGTATATTTGTAAATCACTATGGTATCGTTTATACAAAACGTTATTGTAACTGGTCCACGTTAGAGAATTATATAGATTTTACACTTATGAAAAGCAGTTGTACAGAAACATGAAATCTATATTTGTCCATATATTTATCTATGTTTCATAATTTACAACGAAATATAGAAATTCAATTTAAGATCAGAGATATAAGTTTTTACATTTTATTACACATAAATAGCACAGAAAAGTCTTGCTTATGGGGAATTTTTTTCGAAACTAAGGTTTTGTTAAATTAACATGTTTTGGGGACATTTGAATTTCAAAAATCATGTTTTCAGTGGTTGGTGTGCATGTGTGTGTTTGTCTCTCTCTGTGAGTCTGTTATCAGAATAATTCCAAACTGGTATGAGCAGGAAATCCTAAATTGGTATTATAATCTGTATGAAAGAGTGATATTACACGAAACATTTTACTAAGATAGAACAATTTCTTTGTGAACAGTAGAATGAACTGGAAAAAAAATGGAACTCGTCTTATCAAAAACAGGTATCTGTAAATAGTTTTTGGCTTGTTCCTATGAACAGTTTTGCAAAATAATTATGTTTTTTATACCATCTTCAGTCTGCGCATGAGGCCAAATGTTGACGTATCTGCAGATGTATACAATTTTCTTGTTACTCTTTTTCACAATTTGTATCCAAAAATTAAATTTAGAATAATTTTAATATGTTAAAAATTAATTTTAAAAATATCGTATTTTTTATCTCAAAAATAACTCGAAAATCTGAAACTCTTGAAAATAACCGGAAAGTAACGAAAACTCTCAACTTTTGAGCCGCATGCGCAGGCTGAGTGACAGAAAAAGAAATATTATTTTATAAATCTATCTTTATTAGTTTACCACGACCACAAATATTTTTTGTCAGTATAAACTGCGGAAAAAGTACAGAAAGATCGCCAAATTTGCAATTATTTTAAAATTTAGGCTACTTACGTAAACTGAAGATGATGTCCCCAAAAAATAATATTTTTCAAAAATGTTCATAAGGCCAAGCCATAACTACTGACAGGTATCTGTTTTTAATAAGAAGAATTTCGTTTTCCGTTTATCAGTTCTCCCTAGGATGAAAGAAGTTATTTAAATACGTTACATTTAAGAGGGAAATTCCTTGTTGTACATTCTAACATATTTAGTCTGTAAATAAAAATAAAAATAATAATAATAATAAACCAATGTATATTTTTTACATTGATATGAAGATATTACATCCAGTTGGCACTCTGGCAGTAAATATCCAGTTGACGCTCTTGCTTTTGCCTCCAAAGTAGTGAGTACTCGTATCACAAGAAGAAAGGCCACGTCTTTTCAAAACCGGTAGTGTTTGCAATTACATTATGGTGTCTTAAGAAGTTTTTAAGTTTAAATATATACTTTACTGTAGTTCTTTAATTTATAATAAATTGTGTTATATTTTTTTTTTCTTTTTACAAAAAATTTAAATACAGTATTTTTTTAAATTCATTATCTCTCTCTCACACACACAAACATTAAATGTTTTATAACTTCCCTCCTCATGCATTAAGTTTTGTCAAGTAAAACAGTTTTGAAAAACGATTTCAAAAAATATTTAATGTATTTTGTAAATGTACAAATATACTAACTATTATGTAATACCTTAAGATAAACCACATGCTATTGTAAGAAAAAAGAAACTAGTGCGAGTGTGGGATAAGTTGTGTAGTGTTATGTTCTAAGATTTAAAGTCGATTGTCTACGCTTGAGTTTTAAATCTGACTGTAATGCCCTCCATCTTTTTTTAAGATATTCTAACCCGTATTCACAGAAGTGTAAGGGAAAACTACGGAAAACTCCATAAACTATGCCGGCGTGCTTGGCTTCAATTCGAATCTGGTACCACCTACGAGCTGCACTGAAAAAAAAAAAAAATATATATATATATACCGCCTTTCTCTAGAATGAATAAGTGGCCATTTTCTAAATCCCTTAACTAGAAATATAGATTTCCAAGCTATGCGCATAAGGCACGCCAATAAACTGAATAGACAAAATTATCGAGAATTTCTAGTGTACACATTTCTAGATAGTGAAACAATATTCTGAATACTCTAAATTTTCTGAATCATTTATATTGCGAGAAATTCTCGCTTGATTTTCTAGAATTTGGTAATAAACCAAGATTATACCAATCATTATTATTAGGTAACATGACAGTCCTATGACCGAAATAAATTCTTTTTAAATAATTTTACACATATTTCACATTTTAATAAATAATAAAATACCTTTTTTTTTTTTCACCGTTTCCCAACAAAGTTTAAAAGTGTTTATAAAAGAAAATTTAAACTTTTAAGGAGATAAATTTAACAACAAATAATAATTTTTCAACTATTTTTACGCATTTTGTCGGTTAAAGTTCAACTACACGAAATAAAAAAAAAAAAAGTAAAATAAAAATAAAAATGATTTAGAACAAAAGAATATTAAACTACGTAAGTAAACAAAAACATTGGAGGTTATGACTTATGCGAAGAGCAATCTCCAAACCGTTGCCATAGAAATTTACTGAAAATAAACTGTTACCAAGGGAACCACCGAATACGCAGGTGCAAACAAAGCAAGTCTCATGACTCATCTTGGACCTTCTCAAGAGTTAACATTTATCACTCTACTTTATATATCTCGTTGGGGAAGATAATAGGTGCGTTCATTTATTAACTAATCACCAAGGAATTAAAACCAGCACAGATAAAAGAACACAGAAATGGCTTTAAGTTGAGTATAATAATATAGGCAAAGTGCACTGATCAAAATATTTTCTTTTCAAATAAATTGGGAGGTCGCTTTTAAGTTATAGATCTATTTAAATAAAATTTGAGTGTAAAGGTTGATATTTTTTTATTTACCAACTATGTGAAAAATACCAGAGCCGGGAATCGAACCCGGGCACCTCCGTTTAACGCACGGATGCTCTATCACTGAGCTACCCTGGCTGACAACCAGCTAGGCACTTCTCACATAATATTCGTTGGCAAAGTCACCGAGTCTGCAAACGCAGGTATATCAGGTGAGACAATAATAATCGTAGCACAACTCCATAGACTACGAGATTTCAAATTTGAAATCTTTTTGAAATCGTTCAATGAAATCAAATTTGAAATTGTTTTTTGCTCAATTCATGACAAAAGTTCGTATTTTGATAATATTTTTAAAGTATTGCAGGTTTAAAATGACGTTTGCGAAGATAGTCCAGATGTAACTTTTAAAAATAGATTTTTCTATAAAATGATATTGAAGTGTGTTGCTTAACACTCAGTTATGTAATGGCGTGTCGGCGTATTTGAATTAATGACTCCAATGTAGAAAAATAAACTATTTATTAACATAACGAAGAACTATCTACCAGCGAACACACTTCTCTCGTTCGAACATGGCAGAATCCAAAACAAAACTTTTTACAGAGAGAAAAGTTGTAGTGCTTTTCGTGCGCTTGCAGCGCCATCTCATAAAATGCACCAGGGAGGATAGATAGAACACCATAGAGTATCCCCCCAGTGAACAAGGTGAACGATAAAATGCAAAAGTTCAATACAATAAATGCTTGATACAGTATAATATGTAATAGTAACATAGTAAGTAATGCAAAATAGAAATACAATGAACAATATATAATATTAAAAAGTGTAAGATAATATATACAAAACTATATTACATATTCAGTCACCAAATGTTTTGGGAAAGTGACTTTACGTCCAGAGCGTGTAGTACGTGTTTTGTTGACAGGAGTCGGCTCTGGTGGTATTTCGAATGATTTGTTGACAGGCGTTGGCTCAGATGGTTCTTGGTTAGGAACAGAATTATTTGTCACAACAGTATCTGACCATCTATAGGCGGGTTTCACGCGATCTATAGAAACTGTTGTGTTTTTACCATTTATATCAATGACAAAATTTTTATTATCTCTGTTTATGACAAGGTGAGGTCCAGTATACGGCGGTGTTAATGGACGAGTTACTTTGTCTGATCTTAAAAATACATGTGTACAATTCGACAATGCAGGATTTACGAAAACACTAGGACTGCTATGTAAGGAAGTAGCAGTTGGATTAAGTGTCTGCATTGTTTGTACCAAGTTGGAAACATAATTGGGATCAATCGTTTGGTCAATTTGTTTTTTATCAGTAATAAGATCAGAGGGTAATCGTAAAGTGGTACCATATACTAATTGTGCAGGTGTTGCATTAATGTCATTTTTAAGAGCTGAGCGCAAACCTAGTAAAACAATTGGAAGGGTTTCAGTCCATTTAGTGTGATTATGTGCCTTAAGAGCATCTTTTAAATGTCTATGATAGCGTTCTAAAATTCCATTTGACTGGGGATGGTATGCCGAAGTCCGAATGCGCTTACAGCCTAAGATATGCATAAGTTCTCGAAATAGAGTAGATTCAAAATTACGACCTTGATCTGTGGTGATAGTGACTGGGCATCCGAATCTAGAGATCCAACCATGCAATAAGGCACGAGCGGTTGTTTCCGCAGTCATATCAGGGGTCGGAATTACCTCGGGCCATCTGGTAAATCTGTCAATGATTGTTAAACAATACTGATTTCCATCTGATGGGGGAAGAGGGCCAATGAAATCTAAATGAATATGGGCAAAACGGGCATCCGGTAGGGCAAATGTTCCAACTGGTGACTTGGTGTGCTTTGTTATTTTGGCTCTTTGGCAATTAACACAACTGCGAACCATAGATTTGATATCTTTATGCATGCCAGGCCATACGAATCTTTTAGCAATTAAATTTATGGAGGCTGACATACCTGGATGTGAAAGGAAATGCAAATTTTCAAAAACTAATTTTCGCAAACTTTGTGGAACGAATGGACGGGGATGTTTTTGAGATGTGTCGCAATATAGGTCAATATCCTCAAGGGGAAAATAGTGTTTTTCTAATTGTAAGGATGTGGTATTGGATTGCAAAAGTTTTTGAAGTTCTTGATCAGTTGATTGTGCAGAAGCAAATTCTTTAAAATCAAGTACAGTTGGGGAAATTTGATTGATCTCTATGCGAGATAATGCATCGGCTACATGATTTTCAGAACCTTTCATATATCGGATATCGGTAGAAAATTGAGATATATAATCGAGATGACGTAGCTGTCGAGGACTGCACTTTTCAGGATTTTGTTTGAAAGCGTATATTAAGGGTTTCTGATCAGTGTAAATGAAAAAGTTTCTACCTTCTAGTAAGTGACGAAATTTCTTTATAGAGGAATATATGGCGTAAAGTTCACGGTCATATGTCGACCAATTCTTTTGAGACTTACTTAATTTGCCAGAATAAAATGCTATAGGTTCCCATTGATTATCAGACATTTGCATGACAGAGCCACCAACAGCGACGTTTGATGCATCTACCCATAAGCTTAATTGGGCACCAGGAATAGGATGTTTTAGAAGCGTTGCATGAGAAATTGCTTCTTTTGATTTCGTAAATGCAAAATTTGCTTCGTCGTTCCATTCTAATTGCTCCATTGAGATTTTGGCAAAAGAGTGTCGGATACCTTATGGTTTTCAGCTCTTCTCTGCATGACGCGAAGTAGTTCTGACGGTTTTCTATCCCCTAGTTGTTCACCAGCTAATAATCGGCGAATTTCCTGCGATTTTGTTTCACCACAACGTTGAATTATTTCGTCCTTTAAGTTTTTGAATGGATCGGAATTATCAGGTGAAATTATTACGTCACGCACAGTCATTGCAATTTCTGGAGGTAAATTCGCAACACAATAGTTATATTTTGTTCTAGAATCCGTTATTGGTTTCGGCACAGCTAGTTGAAATGTTGATTCTACCATCGTGAACCACAGGGCCGGGTCCGTAGGGATGAATGCAGGGATTTTCACTGCAGCTGTTTCATTCACTGCAGCTGTTTCATTCATGTTGAAAACAGAAACGAAAACACTTATAATCCAAAATAAGAACAGTTTATCCGGGTCATCACTGAAGTGTGTTGCTTAACACTCAGTTATGTAATGGCGTGTCGGCGTATTTGAATTAATGACTCCAATGTAGAAAAATAAACTATTTATTAACATAACGAAGAACTATCTACCAGCGAACACACTTCTCTCGTTCGAACATGGCAGAATCCAAAACAAAACTTTTTACAGAGAGAAAAGTTGTAGTGCTTTTCGTGCGCTTGCAGCGCCATCTCATAAAATGCACCAGGGAGGATAGATAGAACACCATAATATCATCAGACAAATATCGTCATTTTTTTTATTAGATCACTGAACTGAGTCCTCCTTCTTAAATATTGCTTATGTATTACTTTTTCGTCCTCGCGTATATTTGTAAATCACTATGGTATCGTTTATACAAAACGTTATTGTAACTGGTCCACGTTAGAGAATTATATAGATTTTACACTTATGAAAAGCAGTTGTACAGAAACATGAAATCTATATTTGTCCATATATTTATCTATGTTTCATAATTTACAACGAAATATAGAAATTCAATTTAAGATCAGAGATATAAGTTTTTACATTTTATTACACATAAATAGCACAGAAAAGTCTTGCTTATGGGGAATTTTTTTCGAAACTAAGGTTTTGTTAAATTAACATGTTTTGGGGACATTTGAATTTCAAAAATCATGTTTTCAGTGGTTGGTGTGCATGTGTGTGTTTGTCTCTCTCTGTGAGTCTGTTATCAGAATAATTCCAAACTGGTATGAGCAGGAAATCCTAAATTGGTATTATAATCTGTATGAAAGAGTGATATTACACGAAACATTTTACTAAGATAGAACAATTTCTTTGTGAACAGTAGAATGAACTGGAAAAAAAATGGAACTCGTCTTATCAAAAACAGGTATCTGTAAATAGTTTTTGGCTTGTTCCTATGAACAGTTTTGCAAAATAATTATGTTTTTTATACCATCTTCAGTCTGCGCATGAGGCCAAATGTTGACGTATCTGCAGATGTATACAATTTTCTTGTTACTCTTTTTCACAATTTGTATCCAAAAATTAAATTTAGAATAATTTTAATATGTTAAAAATTAATTTTAAAAATATCGTATTTTTTATCTCAAAAATAACTCGAAAATCTGAAACTCTTGAAAATAACCGGAAAGTAACGAAAACTCTCAACTTTTGAGCCGCATGCGCAGGCTGAGTGACAGAAAAAGAAATATTATTTTATAAATCTATCTTTATTAGTTTACCACGACCACAAATATTTTTTGTCAGTATAAACTGCGGAAAAAGTACAGAAAGATCGCCAAATTTGCAATTATTTTAAAATTTAGGCTACTTACGTAAACTGAAGATGATGTCCCCAAAAAATAATATTTTTCAAAAATGTTCATAAGGCCAAGCCATAACTACTGACAGGTATCTGTTTTTAATAAGAAGAATTTCGTTTTCCGTTTATCAGTTCTCCCTAGGATGAAAGAAGTTATTTAAATACGTTACATTTAAGAGGGAAATTCCTTGTTGTACATTCTAACATATTTAGTCTGTAAATAAAAATAAAAATAATAATAATAATAAACCAATGTATATTTTTTACATTGATATGAAGATATTACATCCAGTTGGCACTCTGGCAGTAAATATCCAGTTGACGCTCTTGCTTTTGCCTCCAAAGTAGTGAGTACTCGTATCACAAGAAGAAAGGCCACGTCTTTTCAAAACCGGTAGTGTTTGCAATTACATTATGGTGTCTTAAGAAGTTTTTAAGTTTAAATATATACTTTACTGTAGTTCTTTAATTTATAATAAATTGTGTTATATTTTTTTTTTCTTTTTGCAAAAAATTTAAATACAGTATTTTTTTAAATTCATTATCTCTCTCTCACACACACAAACATTAAATGTTTTATAACTTCCCTCCTCATGCATTAAGTTTTGTCAAGTAAAACAGTTTTGAAAAACGATTTCAAAAAATATTTAATGTATTTTGTAAATGTACAAATACACTAACTATTATGTAATACCTTAAGATAAACCACATGCTATTGTAAGAAAAAAGAAACTAGTGCGAGTGTGGGATAAGTTGTGTAGTGTTATGTTCTAAGATTTAAAGTCGATTGTCTACGCTTGAGTTTTAAATCTGACTGTAATGCCCTCCATCTTTTTTTAAGATATTCTAACCCGTATTCACAGAAGTGTAAGGGAAAACTACGGAAAACTCCATAAACTATGCCGGCGTGCTTGGCTTCAATTCGAATCTGGTACCACCTACGAGCTGCACTGAAAAAAAAAAAAAATATATATATATATATATACCGCCTTTCTCTAGAATGAATAAGTGGCCATTTTCTAAATCCCTTAACTAGAAATATAGATTTCCAAGCTATGCGCATAAGGCACGCCAATAAACTGAATAGACAAAATTATCGAGAATTTCTAGTGTACACATTTCTAGATAGTGAAACAATATTCTGAATACTCTAAATTTTCTGAATCATTTATATTGCGAGAAATTCTCGCTTGATTTTCTAGAATTTGGTAATAAACCAAGATTATAGTTGCAGAAACCCGCCTCTTGTAGTCTCATTTAATCGCAGATATTTTTAAATAACTTTGCCTTCGAGAATATAGGCAAACGCTCTAGAATTCTAATAGGGGCTTCTAGAACTCGCTTTCCAAAGGGGACTAGAATTTATAAGGATGACATGGAACTTATTTTTCTAGAGCCACTATTTAGATTCTAGATGTCAGTTACAGAATTTTTTCTCAGTGCGCCTTTAAAAGCAAAAATCCTCAGCCACTGGTTAACTGTTTGTATTCAGTATTTATCAGTTTTATCGATTTAGAAAAATATTAAATATAATAATGCTTGTTTTTTTTTTTTTTTTTTTTTTTTTTTAATTTTCTTTCGAATATTAGTTCAAACAAATAAAATAGAAATAATTGTCTCTTTTATTAACTTTTACCTATAACGTAAAATTATTCTATCTTCTTGAAGCATCTCTCTCGATTCCCAAGCCGTGGAAAGACCATTGTTCACATTAATGGCGTCTAGCGCAAGTAAATTCTGTCGTAGCTATAGCACCTCTGTCGAAAACCGAAGCTACAGATTCAACCTTATAGCGAAGAATAAAAATTGTGATGGCAAGTCTCTAGACAAAATCTAGGCATCAATTCCAGCTCTCTTTAATAAATCACTAGGCAGCTCTAGTATGACATTATTCAACTACGCACATTTTAAACTTTCTTTCATTTCAAATAAGAAGAACATCATACGATTTCAATTTTCTCTCTCATTTCGAAGCAGAAGAAAATAACATGACCACAGTTAAAAATTTAGAAAAAGCGAAATGGCAACGTAACCTGTAAGGAAAATTTTACCAAAACTTAATAGACAGTAATCTATGTCAAGGTGTAACTACATACCAATTTGTATGAAATTTTGAGCAGTAGTTCCTGAGATACAGTTGCCACAAATTTTTTTCTCACGCACACACACAGACATACATTTTCTAAAAATGGTCAAATCGTGTTCTACAGCTCTCAAAACGTGTAAATCCATCAAAAACCCGAGGTCGAAATTTTTTACGAATACTTTATTCTATTGAATATAGAATTTAAAAATAAATCATACGATCACAATTATCTAGAAGAAATTATCTAGAAGAAATTATCACAATTATCCAGAATTTAAACTAGAAGAAAACACTTGATCATTATTCTCACAATATATATATATATACACCCACAATGCACCAAAGAATGAATGTGTAAAAACCAACAAATGTAACAGATATGTAATATATATATATATATATATATATATATATATATATATATATTGTTAATCTTAATCGTAAAATAACATTTCAATATTTCATCAAAATATTTCTTTCATTTCCTAAAATATTTATTTCGGGTTTTACGTTACTCAATAAAATATTCTAAGGGGAAAAAAACAATGCTTGAAGCTTTGATATTTACATTAAACTAAATAGTTCATTGTTTTATTAAAACTTTTTATTTTAGTAAGCAAAATTATGCTTTATTATCAATTATGCATATCATGTTACAAATGAATTAACAATTTATCAGAAAATAAAAAGTAATAAATTTAAATTCAGCATGTTTTTAAAAGAAAATTTTAATTTGCATTAATTACTATTAATAAATATTAATATTAATTTATTTTAATAATTTGAATTAATATCCTTTCCATTTATTATGTGTCGTACAATAAATCATCATTTTACTATAGAATAGATTATTTTTTATGTTTAATAAAGACAAATTAATTTTTAAATGAATTGCCTATTTCTCTAGAAAATGTTGACGAAAATCATGGCTATGTTATGTATTACATGTAAATAGTATTTAAAAAATAAAAACAAAAAATAAAATAAAATAAAATAAAAATTAATCACATTTTTAAAATAATTTTCTTGTAAAACTGCGTTTGACTTATGCGAAAAATACAAAATAAGACAAATAACTGAAGATCGGGTGAAAATTATTTAAAAATACTGATACTATTTTATTGCATATCTTCTACTAAAAAATAATTTGCTTTTACTACAAAAACAATAATATAAATTGCCATTTTCAAATATCTGTATCTTATTTAAACACATTCAACATTATTCAATATACACAGGGTGTCCCATAAGACTGTAGACATTTTAAAAAATCCTTAAAAATTGAAGGAATTGGTAGAATTGAACGCAAATTGCGAAAAAGCTATTGTAGAAACTTTGTTTTTAAAGAAAAAAATAGTAGTTGAAATTTTCGTCGATATAGGGCGCTGTATGTGAACAAATTCTGTGAAAAAAAACTACATTTCTTTGCATACACATGTTTACATACATAAAAATCTTACTCTGTGTGTCCGCCATCACCACAAATTATAGTTTGCAAACGTGTTACAACAATTCTGACTGCAGCTTCAGGACAATCATCCTCACCAATAACGTTTTATTCAACAAGTCGACATTGCAATTAAAACTTCATGCATGCTCAAGTAAGAGGCAAAATAAGATATAAGCTGTGTTTATTGTAAAACCGTGCAATTTAATAAGATCCTAATTTGCATATTTCTCGTCATGCGTTCATGCAGCGCCCTCTGCCGACGAACAAATTAACTATTTTTTTTTCTTTACCAAAAAGAAACCCTCTTCACGAGAACAACTTTTTCGCAAACCACGTTCAGTTTTACCAATTCCTTTTCTAATATGTTTACAGACTTATGGGACTCCCGGTATATATCACAAAGCTTTCGTCTGTATTTGCCACTGAGAAATATAAATACACCGCCTTCATCTAGAACGAATAAGTAGTCGTTTTCTGAATTCCTAAACTAGAAATATAAATTTCCGAGCCATGCGTACAAGGTAAACAAATAACCTAGATAAACGAAATGATCGAGAATTTCTAGTTTGCACTTTTCTAAATGGTGGGATAATATTACGAACATTATTAATCCTTAATATTTCGAGAAATTCTTCTTGATTTCCTAGAATTAGGTTGCAAAACTAAATTATAGTTACGAGTTACTAAAACTGGTATCATGTATTGACACTTTTATTTATATTTGATTTTTAAACGAAACTGACTACGATAATATAGGAAAACGCTTTAGTATTATAATATACTTTTTAGAATTCTCTCGAAAAAGGAATTAGAATTTATAAGGATGATGTGGAACTATTTTTACTAGAGCAATAATTTAGTTTCTAATTATCAGTGACAGATTTTTTTTTTTTTTTTTTTTTTTTTAGTGTCTTATACAAATTAATGCAGTTTAAATTATTTATTAACTTTTTTATATTTATTAAAATAATTTTTCAAGGTGAATGCAGACGATTTTCATCTGAGAAAAGTGTATTTCTACGAGGGTAAGTCATTATGTAAGTCACAATTGCATATGGCATGATTTAAAGTAGTAACAGATATCCACAAAGAATGGTGATAGATAGCAACAACATACAGCTTTATGATATTCAATTCATATTGACTAGGTAACATGCACAGGCACACGCATGCGTTATGCAGTTTCAAAACTGGCGATGGTGCTGAAAGATTGTACGATAGAATAGAAGCGTGCCGTGGTCCGAATTTTGCGGGCGAAAGGACTTGAATAAAAAAAAAATTCATAGAGTTATGTTACCTATTTATGGATGCTAGAACATCCACCTCACAGCCCAAACTTAGCCCCTAGCGATTGTCATCCGTTTCGTCCACTGAAACCTTGGAGGCAAACAATTTGCAGATGACGACAACGTTCAACATGAAGTCCTGCTGTGGATGAGACAGCAACCCAAAGAATTTTATGCAGCTGTAATTGGGACTCTGATAAAACGATGGGATAAGTGCATCAACGTTGCTGGAGATTATGAGGAAAAATAAAAATTGTTTCCAAGTGATTATCATGGTAAATTATGTTTTTATTATCTTTTGTGACTTACTGAATGACTTTCCCTCTTAAATGTCTAAGGATAATCAACTTTGTGCTTTACAGACATCTGAGCAAATGTTTTTATTTTTCTAACATTTATTTATTTTGTTTATTTATGTTGTTAACATGATTGATAATAACGACATGATTGATAAAAATAAGATAACTTCGATTCAAATTATTGCTGATCTATGAATCAACCATCCTTCTTAAAGGTATAGACGAGATCTTTGGGAAGATACACATATTAAATAAAAAATGCCCCTCCCCTCCCATAAGGAAAAAAAATTGAAAAGTGATTCTAGACATTTTAATTATTCCTTATTTTCTGAAATTTGTCAGAACAAGATTTGTTAAAAATACTTATATAAGAACACATGTGTTAATTTGAAAATGTGTAGGTTTATTACACATACAATTGAAATGTTTCAACTGTAATCACGTAATTGACAAACTGCATCTGATAAACTTCTCCTTATAAATTTTTAAACTAATAACGTATTAATTCCTATTTAGCGTTGTCTTCGTATGCTAAAAATAACTTGAAATGAAAAGTAACTTATACAAAAATTGCACAGCTGCTTACATGCACCACAACTGTGCATCAAAATATGTACTTGCAAACACCAAACTGTGTACTTTCCATGGATGCCGACATTTTAACTTATTCCGGAGTACTTTTAGTCCCGCCTTCCTTTCGCACTACTTTATTTGTAGAAAAATTTTGTCTAGTATATAGTTTCGATAAAATAAGAAAAAAAAAATACTTTCAAAAAATAAATCGTCTAAAAATACTTCGGAATAAATTAAAGTCTTGGTATCTATGATAGTTTCACCATAACATTATCCCAAAATGTATACATGTCACAAAACTGTACACTAAACTGTATATTTGCATTATAAATAGAACCCGTTAGTGCTATTGCAAGTGTATGTATTCAAATAAAAAATATATATTCACTTGTAACTTTAAATTAAAAGAAATATATACACTTGTAATATATTCAAATTAAAAGAAACAAAAATAAACATTTTTCTCAATAACATGTATGGAATCATTTATGAAAAGATTTTTACCTGTTTATTCCAGGAAATATTTCTTGTAAGATATTGTACATCTGAAATGGTAGCCAGCAGACTGCAAAAAGTAAAATCACTAAGAACAACATCTTGATAACCTGAAATAAACATACGATTTTTTTATTATACTGCTTAACTAGACATTAATATAAGGAAATAAATAATTCTCATTTTTATCTATATTATTATGAGTTTCGATTGTGATTGATACACAGATATATGCTGAAAAATCATCTTCACAGTAATTTATTATCTGAATAATAGCGTTTATTTTTCTATTTTTATTTCCATATTAAATAATTTATTATAACGGTAAGTAGTTGGATGTTCTCTACATGGAATAATTTTTCGTATTAATAAAATACTAACTTTCTTAATCTGGAAAAGTTTATACATTTTTCTAGGTAACTAATATTTGATTAACAAACAGGTCTTTTATCGTTAATGTAAGTTAAATCTTACTTCTTAAAAATAAAATCACGAAACAGCTGCAAAACTGTTAATATGCTCATTGTCAACATTAAAGAAGCTAGTTTCCATTGGAATTTTTAAATGGCAAAAACAAACACAATATGCATCCTCTTATTTTACGACATATCGCGCTATAAGAGTCTTTATGAAAACGTTTATCTAGACATAAGTGGAAAAAATATTGCATAATTAGATGAATGTTTAATATATCTAAATTACTGCAATAAAGAAAGATACTTTTTTGTCATCAAAGAGGAAAGAGGTATATTAAAACATGGTTCAAAGAATACAAACTAAGTTTTTCGAAGGGATTTATGATTGTTAATGGTGTTCTATGTAATGACAAATTAATATAAAAATCCATTTATCATATTTTTAGGAACATATTTTATTATCCCGCATTTTCAAAGGTCCACCAGTGGGCGAGCAGTTCTGCGCTCAAAGCTGGTAGACGTGAGATGCCGGGTTTGATCACATCTCGCGCTCGTCAGCCTAGCCGTTCGAAGATTTCCGTGGTTTTCTCCGAAAGTTGCGTAAGGGCTTAAGGGTAAGGTTGCGTAAGGGTAACATTCTAAGGGCTATTAACCCTTAGAATGACCCCCACGGAGGACACTCCCCCTCAGGTTTAGAACCCTAGTGCAGTCAATCGGCCTTAATCCCCCCCCCCTCAACCCAACTCAACCCAATTTTCAAATATGAAAAACTTTCTCTTTACCCACATTGACATCAATTAGTGGACCTGATTAAAATAAGCAGCTACATGTCAAACTCCACTGTTATTTATTTATTTATTTATTTATTTTTATTTTTATTATTATTATTATTTTTTTTAATGGAGCAAGGAACAGGAATCAAGGATACTCATATTCCTGCTAAATTGCTTCATGTATTTCTTATGGATTTTCCCCTTTCGACTTTTAAGAAACGGATCGTTTATAGACGTACAACAGTGCTTGAACTTTGCCATGCTATTCAAGAGGAATGGGATAAAATACTTCTACCGATACTACAATATATATATATATATATGTGTGTGTGTGTGTTACGGTGAAACACCGAAATCTGGAGAATGTCGACTTTCACCGGTCAATGTCAACAAACACATAGTTGCTTGGTGTATGTCCGAAATATTTGCTAAATACACTTATTTCTGACTTACACCAGTAAATGTCGACATTCACCATGCACTAATGGTGAATGTTGAACAGGCCCGAGATGTATATTGTCTTCTCCGTAATTCAGTCGCGATAAATTTTTCGCCTCTCTTTCTGAGAGGAATGACTAAGAACTGAAAACACACAGTACATTCAAAATGAGAAAGGAAAATAATAGAAGTTAAAAACTTACTTAATTATACATGTGAAGTCGTTCCTTCACATATATGAGTTTTAATTATAACTTTAAATAAAGGCAATAAGTAATTATTATATTTTCAATAAATTAAATGGCTAATAAAAATAGATAACGAAATTCTAAATTACTTTTATTTATTCAATTACTTGTGAGATAGATTCTGGTTAACTTGAGCTATAGGATAAGGGTCCGCAAAAAAAAACTCCAGGAACAATAAGCAGTCGCAATAACTCAAGGAAAAAAAAAAACTGTAGGCCGTGAAGAATAAGAATCAACAATTTCGCATCAAACAACTTTATTTATACAGCATAGAAATTAAGAAAGTTTTTAATAAAAAGTATTTTAAACTGTCTATTATAAAGTTTAACAGACATACAGAGGGTTAGATGAGAGAGAGAGAGGGCTTCGCGATTACGTGTTCTTACGTCAAGATTTGAGAGCGAATTCATAAGTTGACCGAGTCGCAATCAAGACCGGACTGATGAATTACGCCAAAATTATTAAAACAGTGCCAAACTTTCCAGCCAAAGCTAATCTTTTGTTTGTAGAATAATTTAATATAAATATTTTGAATTTAGTAAGTTCGTTACAGCAGTTTATGCCAATGCTTGTGCCAAATTTATCGCCAGACGACCGTTGAATAAGCAAGACCAAAAGTCTGCAAATGATTGCACATCCTGTGATTAAAAAAAAATCTAAATTACCCTTTAATGATTTTCGAACATAAACACATTGCCTAATTTATTTATAACAAAGTGGACTCGCGCAATTTAAAAGAAATAAAAAGTAATTATGTATCCAACGGTTTATAAACTGAAAATAATATTATTATTTTTTTTTATATTTAATTTATTAAATGATTTAGAAGAGCTTATAATTCTGAGAGATGTCATTTAAAATGAATATGTTTTTGTTCTCAGAAGATTTACTAATAGCATAAGGGATAAAGTATTATTAGAATTAAGATATCTATTATAGACAAAAGCGAATAAATAAAAGTAATTTAGAATTTCGTTATCTATTTTTATTAGCCATTTAATTTATTGAAAATATAATAATTACTTATTGCCTTTATTTAAAGTTATAATTAAAACTCATATATGTGAAGGAACGACTTCACAATACAGTACGTTCTAAATGAGAAAATAAAATAATAGTAATAAAAAACTTACTAAATTATGTGATTCAAATCTTATTTATTGCAACAACTGAAACTATTATGACACTTTGAATTGCACAAGAGGTCCTTGCTTTTACAACTGCATTTATTTGTGGAACACTTCTTTTTGTAATGACAGCGTTTATAGCCTTGCCCACCGCTTCTCGAATTAGCTGCAGCTGCTTCTCTCAGCGAAATTTCTTGAAAATGAATCTCATCAATGGAAAGTAACTTTTCTTTACAAATTACGAACTGATTACGTGTGTAAAGCTGCTTGAGGGTACCATTTTCATTTCTAAGTTTATAGAAGTCGGAGTCTTCTATTCCAACAACAACCGCTAACACATTTCGGTTATCTGTACGACCACGGTCGACATCAGGGACTTGTATTCGTACAGTATCACCAATTTGAGCAGGAGGAAATTGTTTTTGTGAGTTTCGTAGCATTTTGTTGCTTGCAGTAGAAGATTATCTTTCGCGGCCGCTCTTTTTATAGAAATTAACTCGTGTTTTTCAGGCAGAACTTGATGTGAAGACGTGATAGATTGCAAGTCCTCTTCAATATTTTTCTTTGGAATATGGTTTTCGGTATGACCACCACTCAAATTTTTTTCAGAAGTATTACCAGTTTCTTTAAGCTGTTCTTCGGTTTCAAAAGTATTGGCAATTTCTTCAAGTTGTTCTTCGATTTCGATATTTGCGATTTGTTCGCTAGGCAAAACAGACGATGCTATGCCTCTTTTCGCTTTAATGCCAAACATCGCTTCATAAGGACTTTGGCGTATTCCTTCGTGGTATGTAGTGTTCTTGGCAAATTGGACAAAGGGTAAACCTTCTGACCATTTATTTGTATGGTTATCGTTCATGCATGCAGTTAGCATATTCTCTATATCCTGATTGGCCGTTTCAACTGAGCCTTGTGTTTGACTATGCCGAGGCTTTCCACGAACTATCTTAACCACTTTGCACATAGCGCATATTTCGGATATGACTTGATTACTGAATTCTCTACCATTATCTGATTGCAATATTGCTGGAGCACCAAATGTTAAAAATATTGGAAGAACGTGACACGCAACTTCTTCCGCCCTCTTAGTTTTCAAAGGTCGTAGCTGGACAAACTTAATTAAATGATCTTGATACACCATTATGAACTTATATTCGCCATCTCTGTTTGACTTCAGATCTATCAGATCAACTTGAGATCTTGAGTTTAACTCAGAACTGATCATTGGTTTCACAACAATACCTTTCCTAGGTGCACTGTGTTTCATTTGACACTGTTTGCATAAATTTAAATACAACATTACAACTTCATATGTAATATTTTTGTATTTATTTTGCAACTCTTTAAGCATACGTGTTCTTCCTCCGTGGCCTATTCTGGTGTGAGTTTCATATAGTATACTGAACAATTCCTCATTGGTAACATAATACTGTATATTCGTTTCTCCTGGTTCTAATGGTACAATTAACTTCTCTTCATCATTAATTTTTAAAACGTCAAAACGTTTTAATCGTCTGTAATCCAAAGGTGTGTTGCACTTAGTTTTAGCAGAAACCACTTCAGAAAGTATTTTAGAGTACTTTTCTTGAGAAAAATAAAAACAATTGTCTTCTCGTTTACCCGCAATTAATGCATTTAACTTTTCAATAAAAAGATCTCGATTCACTGCAGTATCCATTCTGTATAAATTAGGGTATCGGAAAAAAAAAATTAAGAAAACGTTGCTCTCACCATCAAACCTTGCATAAGACTGACAAAGCTGACTGACTCCAAGCAGAACAAAGGATTTGGCGGGAAACAGCCAGTCGCCTCTTTGTCTGCTCCTCTCTTTTCGACCTCCACCAGAGCATATCTGTGATTGTCGACATACACCGGTGAGGGTCCGAATGTACAAGAATGTAATGAAATATTCGATCTTTCACCGACGTATTTGGTGTTTGTTGACATTCACCGGTGAAAGTCGACATTCTCCAATTTCGGTCTTTCACGGTAACATATATACTGGCGCAAAATTCATGGTGCAAAAAAAGTAGTGAACAATAAGCGTTATCATATAGAACATTTAAAACACAAATATTTTAGGTAAATTATTTCTGTAAACACAAGGAAAATTGTCTGAAAGAATGTTCTAAGAGCCTCTATATAAGTAGGAGAGAACAGGGCTAGTTGCCCTAGATTTTGAATTTTGATTTTTCTGAGTATTTTGTGCAGTATTCAGAGAAATTTTAATAAACGAATCGGAAAGCTTAATTTTTTATCATGTACGTCAATAAAATCATGTACGTCCTATCAATTAAAAATTTTAAGCAATTCAAAAACACCTTTCCAAAGAGCCTGCAACTATGCCAATTAACCTTGGGTGCGGGGCTAATTGGCATACCCGTAGGGGCGGTTTGGCATAGCGTGATAGGGATAGGGACACTTAGGCAGAACACAGCAATCCTTTAGAACAACATTTTGTTTATTTTATTATTATTACTATTATTATTATTGTTATTATTTTGAAATGTGTAAACAAATAATGTGTTCATAAAACTAGTATGTTGTGGCCACTACAAGACTTTCTGCTATATTTTCCCATACGAATTCACTCAGTAACAATATTCAATATATATATATATATATATATATATATATATACGATTTTTTTCTAAGTTTTTTTTCTTTTTTCGTTAAAAGTAAAAAAAAAAAAAAAAAAATCGATAAATTTGTTTTAAATTATCACAGAGTTCAACCATTCGTTTTAAAGATATTGACGAAACCTTTCGAAACATACCCATCTTGAAAATTAACCCCCCTCACAGGGGGAAGGAACCGATGCCCCCACATGCACAAATTTTCTTTCCTAGTTACCTACTACTATTATCAATAATTCATATTAATTTTACAATAACAAGTTTAAAATAACTCTCATTATGCACATTTATACGAAATTTTGTCCTATACTGCCATGTTAAAAGTTTACAAAAATTGCGATCATAGCGCCACTTTTTGAGCGATTGGTCCCCAAATCTAATCATCACCAGTTTATGTCAGGGTGCAACTAAATACCAAGTTTGGTTAAATTTCATTCATTGGTTTGTAAGATACAGTGTCCACAAAAATCGTGATACACAGACACACAGACAGACAGGCATTTTCTAAAAACTATCAGTTCGTGTTCAGGACATCCCAAAACGGGTAAATCCATCAAAATACGGTGGTCGAAAATTTTCACGAATTCAATACTTTCTTTATATTACGTATAGAAAAAAAAATTAAAAAAGTTCTGCTTATTGATGTAAATATCTATAGTTATTCATATAGAATTAGAACAAAATGCTTGAAATCCAGCATTAATGGAGCAGTTACACGACCATTTATTTGAACAGTTCTGTTCAATTTGTGCACAGTTTTAATTTTGTCGTGTAAAACTGAATCATTGAAGTTTGGTCATCCCCGTTTTTCCCATTTTGACAATGGTAGATTTGCGAATCTCATTGCTATCGGTTGTTACTTCAAAGTTCGGACAGGATTGTCAGTTGACCAAAACAAAGTCATTTATTTTGTTTCCAGGGTGAATTTTGAATAAATACAGTTTTACGTTGCTCTTTTGAAGTTCCTGGGTGGTGCAGTGTGTATTTCAACCAAGAAAATTCGAAAGCAAATATAGATAATTATGAAAGAAAGATTTTTGAATACGCAACATTTTCTTAATGAATGTTTAAACAAGACTTTTGTATCAAAAAGAATTATGTTAAATTTTTATTTTAGTGCTACAATTCGAGTTTTTCATATTTAAAAGAAAATGCTTTTCTTGATTCTCGAAAGATACTTTTTCAATCATTTCATCAAAATATTTAAAACAGTTTGTTTTCTGCAATATATTTTCCGGTTCTAAAAGCACGTTACAGACAGAAATTATATTTTTTATAAATGGCAACATGTGATATAAATCAAACTATTAAGTGACGTTTTCCCTCCGATAAAAAAAGGTAAAATATTAAAAAAACTGATTATAATATGTCTATGGCCACCTTAATTTCTATGCAAAATCTCTTATCTCTGATTTTCAGCAAATTCAGTTGAACTCATTTTATCCTATAATTTTCTCTCTTCCCTGTTGTTTGTAAAATGGTAGTTCACAATAAATATTATTTTCTTTTCTAGCACTAATAATTCTTTTAAAATGTGTAAGTAAGTTGTGTACAGTCTATAAGTAACCATAAAAATAACTAAATATTGAATAACAAATTGCACAAAACATGCTTAAGGCGTGTGCGATGTAACAGAGTTTCTTATATAATTATAAACTGTTTTAATAATTTACCCAAATTTTTGATATTCTAATATATAGAAAAATATTTGACGAATTATTCTGAAACTTCAGTGGCGTAAAAATATGTTATGACACATATATGTCACAGAAAGTGTTGTTTCAATGGCAAAAAGAGAGCCACAAAACAAATTAAAGAAGGAAAGCAATGTTTGGGATGACCCTGTAAATATAATTCTTGAACTGATTTGTAGATGTAGCATATGATTATGATTTCTTGTACACTCTTGAGTACTTTTAATCTAAGGGGAGACCATGAATATTGAACAAAAACAAAACATCCCTATATGATACACATTTAGAATACCAAATTTGAACTTTCTGCCATAATTTGTTTTTGAGATATGCTGATAACAGACAGACACACAGACACACAGACACAGACACACACACAGACACACACACACAGACACACAGACACACAGACATACACACAGACCATTTGCTAAAAACATGATTTTCGTATTCAGGGACCTCAAAACGTGTAAATATAACAAAATCTCGCTTTCGAAAATTTGACCCAAAAACAATACTTTCTCTACCTTATGGGTAAGAGAAAGTAATAATTAATACTGAATTAAAAATGAATAGTTTATTTAATAATTTTAAATGTACATATTCTTACTTTAACAAATTTTATTTGGCATGATTTACTGATTACTAAAATATATTGATACAAAAACCTGTAGCAAAGATCATGAAATTGAACGAGATATTGCTAATAGAATAAATTAGATTTTTTTTTTTTTTTTCGGAAAAAGAAAAAAAGAGTTCCATCAATGTTAATTTTCATTCAAGGAATAATATATTACAATTAATTAATTAAAAATAAAAATGTTGACTAATCTCCTTTATTGTTTTGATTTTTTTTGTTTTATTTTATTCCATCTTGATTTATTTTAAAACAAATGAAATCCCGTTCATTATATTGTTATAATGTTTTGAATTTTCACTATATCAGCTTCAGAATATTATGCTGTTGAGATTTGCGTAGGCGTAGTTAAAATTTATTTTGCAAAAAATACTTGTATTATAACAAGTATTGAATATTTTCATATTCTGGTTACAAAACATCGTATCTCAGTATATTAAGTTTTCTAAAAATGACAATGCATTGATTTAAGTTTAAAACGCCTGCATTCCATAAACCAATGTTGCCAATTTGTAAAGACTTTTTTTCAATATTTTTCAATAATGTCGAATTATTATGTATTTTTTAATCAACTATTATATATATCAAACATAGTTTTTCAAAATTAGTTGCATTTATTAAATAAAATTGCATCGACAAGTTGTTAACACTTCTATAAACAGAAAATTTGCGAATATATTTCTATTTCTTTCTATATCTTCATGAATAAACATAATTTTATCATTAAAATAAATATCCGCGATTCTAATGAAATGCTCGCCCTCTGGTGGGCTAAGAGGAAATTACAATAAACATGCTTTAATTCGAATTCCATCAAGCCGCCATTGCTAGCCGATGTTTAGTTTCACATATATTTATTGAATAAAAATGAATAAATCATGTAAAAAAAAAAAAAAAAAAAAAAAAAAAAAACATACTGTTGTGTGCTCCACTGTAACTCCAAAGGACCAAGAAATCCAGAATTAAGCTTCCATTCTGTTCCATTCTGTATTTTTACCTAATTTTATTATTTATTTTTTTAATCAAAATTAAAAATGACTGTTTCTAATTTAAAAAACATATATATATATTAAAAAAAAATTCCATGTCCGAAATATATTCTCACCGTAATTTTACGTAAGACTGAAGATAATAGATTACACAGGGTTTTCTGTTGAAATTTTTAACAGTGTGCTATAAATACAGTTTTTTTTTTTTTATGAGGTTTTTTATTTTTATTTATTTATTTTTTTTTTTTTGAGGTTTTTTTTTTTTTTTTCTAACAAGGTAATCTCAAACTTTTTTTTTTCTTTCATTTGCTATCGGCCTCTTTTTTAACTTCTGAACCAAATTCTTTTCACTGATGAATTTTCAGAATAAATTATTATTATTTCTAGATATTAAAACAAACATTAAAAATATAATTTAAGACAAAATTAGTGTACTTTTATTACGATTTTAAAGATAAAATTTGTTATAAATATTCTTCTTAATCCGTGTTGCGTAAAGTTTTAATGTGTTTAAAGCATAAAAATCTTAAGGATTTTTATACAAAGGTATAAAAATCTTAAAAATTTTTATACCTTTTTAAAAAGAAAACGAATAATGATATAAAAAGAAAACTCGTAAGGATTTTTTCTCGCTTCTAAGAATTTATAATTAAAAATCACATGACATAGACATTTTTTTTTTTTCATTGTACGGATAATGAATTTGCGTACTTTGGAATATGAGGACAACTTCATATGTAAAATAACTTTACGAAAAATACTTAATATATAATTTTTAAAACTAAATATTTTAAGAAAACACTTTTTATTTCACCTTTGTACAGAATTTAAAAATATGTAAAAATAATACATTGAAGAATAAAGAAGGTGCATTTGAATTTTAATGAAGTATATATCTTCAAGAATATAATGCTCTTGATTATTTGGTGTGCATTTATATGTTAATAGGCAAACATGAAATCTGTCGTGCATTTTTAACCAATTTTTAGTAAGATGAGGGGCTTAAAAGTAGTATCACTTGAAAGGTATGGTTAGTATGAGATGCAATTAAAAAAAAAATAATAATAATAATAAAAAGAGGCCAGGAAAACACACAAAATATCTTTTTTAGGACAACAAGATATCGCTTTCAGACAAAATAGAACATTTGAGAGAATTTTTTTTTTCCTACATGGCAACAAGTTTTAAAAATATTAAATAAAAAACAGGCGTAACACATGCAAAAGACATTTTAAGAAATGAATATTGTAATCGTTGCTAAGGAACAGCACTTCAAATTTAAGGGTAAAAAACAGTTATTTATTTTATTTTATCTTAATTTGCGCAATTTGTATATTTAGAGCAATTATTATTTTTCTCCTGTCGCATTAAGTTAAATATATATATTTGAAACAAAATTGAGAGAAATCAAGTGAAGAAATTTTAATAAAGAATGTAGTGACTGTTGCTAAGGAACAGTTATAGAATGTTTTTATATGGAGGAGCAGACTTATAAAAACATCCTGTCAATCTAAATTAAATTCTATGACGTAAAGAATATTACATCTATTCTTTTTTTAAAGAAAAATAAGCTTCAGTTTTTTTTTTAAACGTACGTATAGAGAAACAGATAGATATTCATTTTTATGCGCAATCATTTGTGAAATTTTTATTTTTCCGACTGAGTGAAAATAACGCCTGGACCGAGAGTCGACTCCCAGATCTTTGACTTACAAGGTCAAGGCTCTACCAATTGAGCTATCTAGACCAACAACCGGTCAGCATTACTCACTCAGACAACCTTTAAGCAGAAACATCTGGTCTATCATTTAGATAGCTCAACAGAAATAAGCCGCAGGTAAAGGAAAACACCATTAAACAATGGGAGAAAGAAATACAATTTTTATTAAAATCACAATCAACTGATTGGAAGAAAATCATATTTAATGAAATTTTTATTTTTCCGACAGAGTGGAAATAATGCCTGGACCGAGAGTCGAACCCCGGATCTTTGACTTACAAGGTCAAGGCTCTACCAATTGAGCTTCCCAGGCCGACAACCGGCCAGCATTACTCACTCAGACAACCTTTAAGCAGAAACATCTGGTCTATCATTTAGATAGCTCAACAGAAATAAGCCGCAGGTAAAAGAAAATACAATTAAACAATGGGAGAAAGAAATACAATTTTTATTAAAATCACAATCAACTGATTGGAAGAACATCATATTTAATGAAATTTTTATTTTCCGACTGAGTGAAAATAATGCCTGGACCGGAAGTCGAACCCCGGATCTTTGACTTACAAGGTCAAGGCTCAATAAGTTAACAATCAATAGACAAATCAATAGGCTCAATAAACAAATAAGTCAAGAGTCTATAGAGATGTGCATTGTCATGTAAATAGGGATGCTTAGAGTGACTTTTTTTTTTTTTTTTTTTTTTGGGGGGGGGGGGGTGGGGGGGAGGGGGAGTTATTTGAACAGGAATTTTGATCTTGTATATATTTATTATTTAAATGCTTACTTAAAAAAAGAAGAAAAATTAGTCAAGATTCTGCTATTCGGATATATTAATGATATTTATCATATAACGAACATTTAACATTTGCAGTTAAAGTTAATGAGTAAAGTTAATGAATAAAAGAATAAACAGAGTGTAGATTAGTAGTTATAACACGTTGAGCGCCACGCAAATTCTTAAAATCCATTAAAATTCTATAATGATTCCTCCTGTAATAAATAAAGCAATTTTTTAATAAATTTCCAATCATTAAATGTAATATATATATTTATTTTATATCCTATTTTATATTCGCCACCAGTGGTTGACGCGGCTTTATATAATATTTGACACTGTGAGCCACCGATGGTTGACAGGGCGCTCAACGTCTTATTTTTTTATTGGTACTGTTTTTACTTTCGGGGTAAAACTTTCACTGAAATGTTTGAAGTATGACATGTTCTGCACACTTCTAAAGTTTCAAGATGATTCCCTCAGTACTTAGAGATATATAACAAAATGGCTAGAATCTAGAATGGCTGACACGGCGCTCAAAGTGTTAAATTAATACAGAAGTTGGAGGACGTTCATGTTCTATAAAAATGCAGACATGCCAATATTTCTAATTCATTCATGATCATTGTTAGTAACCGCCTTTACTCACTTTTTTTTTTCTTTTTAATAGAAGAAATTTTAATCAATATGTAATCACTATTAAATAAAAGGAAGAACATTCTTAAAAAAAATAGTGTGAAAAAAAAAAAAAAAAAACTGGTCACTCACAATTTTCCAAGATAATTTAAAAACATTTGCTTATATGTAAATGTATATAAACTTATCTCATTATGTGAGAAATTGAAATTTATCTAGAGATATTTAATGAAATCTGCTTAGTTTAAACATACAAAATTCTATATTATTTTAAAAGTAAATAAACTAAAAAGAGAAGGTAGTTGATCTCTATACACATAATTTTGTTCATACGCTCAATAAATAGTTTAAAATTAACATACCAGTAATTTATATAGTCAGTGAAATAATTAAGTTAAATAAGTTAAAAAGAAGAGAGTTCACGCCCTAGTAATAGTAATAATAATAAAAATAATACACTCATGTTTGCGAAAATTGCAACACCAAGAAGGAATGCGAATATAAGAATGATATTTATTGGGAACATACATTACAGTAGGAAGAACAATTGATTAAATTTTCAGGAAGTTTTGAGTAATATATCCTGAGAAAACAGTACATAAAGCAGCGATCTTTGGGAGCAATAACTACACTTATCTGCCTAGGCATTCAATCGAACAGCGATTGGAGGACACATTCGGGTACAGCACTTCATGAAGCTTCAACAGGATGCCACAGTTCATAGACCATAGTTACTGGTCAGTGGTGGTGTGGGGGGGGCACTCCTTTTCAATGATTAAACAGACGTTTTCATTGGTGCGAGATCAGAAAAACGCGCTGGTCGGAGCAACGGTTGAACACATTCTGTATTAAGGTATGTCCGGACAATACAGACAACATGCGGTCGTGCATTATCCTGCTTAAATGTTGCGCTGCGGAGGAATTAAATATAGAAAAGAGGGGCGGGCCTTAACTCACCAGGAAAATAATGGCCGCAATTCAGAGTGCCGGGAATGCGAACAAGAAGTAATCGAGACGTGTATCCAATGGGACCCCATACCGTCACTGCAGGTGATGGACAGTGTGACGATGTCGAATCCCAACTGGCAATGTGCATTATTCACAATGCCGTTAAATACGGATGAGGCAATCTTGATGCTGTAAACATGATTGTGATTTGTCTGAAAGGCGACTTCACGCCATCCCTGTGCCCAGGTATGCAGTTTTGAAGATAATCAAAATTTTAGTAGTCGCATACTGGGTCACCACCTGGAGTGATGGTATTCGGTACCATTGGATACACAACACGATCACCTCTTGTTTTCATTCCCGCCACTCTAAATACCAGCCGTTGCATTTATGACGAGTTTAGGCCCTTCGCTCTGCCCTATATTCAAGGCTTGCGAAACGCAATATTTAAGCAGGACAATGCACTATTGCAAGTTGTCCGTATTGTCCGGACCTTCCTTGATGCAGGATATGTTCGACTGTTGCTCTGGCCAGCACGTTCTCATGATCTCGCACGAATGAAAATGACTGTTTAATCGTTGAAAAGCGACTGGCTCCCTACCACTCACCAGTAATTTCGATCGATGAATTGTGGCATCGTGTTGAATCTTCATGAAGTGCTTTAGCCGTACATGTCATCCAATCGCTGTTTGATTCAATTTCTTGGCAAATAAGTGCTGTTATTGCTCACAGAGGTTGCGGTTTTATGTACTGTTTTCTCAGTACACATTACTCCAAATTTCCTGAAATTTTAATGAATTGTTCTTTCTACTATAATGTATGTGTCCAATAAATATCATTATGATATTCGTATTCCCGCATGGTGATGCAATTTACACAAACATGAGTGTATAATATAATACACATTTTTTTTTTTTTTTTTTTTTTTTTTATGTGCTATTTTGTGTTTATGAAATGTGGGTGAATAATGCATGTATTAAATTCCACTATAGTTCACTTTTAAGAAGTCAGCAGGAAATTATTAGAAAATATTTTACATTAACTGTAACTATTGAGCCCATAAAAAAGATTATAAAGGAAGGTTTCTAAAACATGTTCTACGAGGGTTGTAAATTAAATAGTGGCAACTTAACCTTGAAACTCGCAGAAAGGTGGTATACTATTGCCTAGTACAGTCAGGTTCGTTTCACACAAAAGCCGGATCGTAGAAAAGTTAAAAATATAAAGTAGAAGTCTTTACTTCGAAGTAATCAGGACACATCATTTTTAGTACTGTAATTTATTAATGCAGCAATATAATATTCAGTTTGCAGTCACTAATAACTTTACATTTCACTCCTATATTCGTAAGCATATACAAATATTCTATCCCCATCAACTAGACAGAGAGGGAGGAGGACCTCAAAAAATTTACGTCTTCTTAGGACTTGAACAACAGCGAAAAGATACCCTAAATCTGCTAGCCACAGATAGCTTAAAATCGCAACCCCGGAGATTGGCATTGTTGAAATGCAGCCAAAAGAATGCCAAACTGTTTCTTTGTTCTTCTAAGATATTCATACTAAATTTTGAATATAAAAAAGTCGTTACAAATATTAAATCGATTTGACATTGAGAAGCCATGCCAAATGACCTTCAACTCTCAATGAACAAAGAAGGCGACGCCCAGACTATCGAACATCATTATAAATCTATTTTTAGAATTATAATGACCCTCTTGAAATAATAATGGTTTTTTTTAACATAAACATTCAAGGGTAATAAATATGAAATCAAATGCTTGTTTTATTTTATTAATAGCTGTATATAGTATAAATATGTTGATAACGGCTTTTTAAATTACCCTCTGAAAATAAATAATTATGGCTAAATAGATTTAATGTAAACACTAGCGTGATAAATATAAATTGAAATGACAGTTATTATTTTATTAATAGCTACTTGTGTTAGAAGTAGGCTGATACGAATTTTAAATTACCCTCTCCAAAATAAATAATTATAGCTAAATTGATTTAATCCATTCGGGGAAAATGTATACACATACTATTTTTCACAAACCCCAATATAAAAATTGTTTTATTTTATTCCTAGATCAATGTGTTTTTAACGATAGAAGAACAAAGAAATGAAAATTTTGATTTAAAAATAAAACGGCAAATTCTCTATAATTAATTACTTGAATTAGATAAATTTAAAAAGATTTATTTTATTTAATCTATATTAATCCCTCCTTTTTGTTATATATTAAATTTGGATAAATAAATAAGCTTTTAAAGGACATATGTGTGAGAACACTCACACATATATCTCCCCTTCGACTAGTAATAAAAAAAAAAATAACTTCTCCTCGCCTCCTGTATAGAAATGCATATACAAATATTCTATCCCCATCAACTAGACAGAGAGGGAGGAGGACCTCAAAAAATTTACGTCTTCTTAGGACTTGAACAACAGCGAAAAGATACCCTAAATCTGCTAGCCACAGATAGCTTAAAATCGCAACCCCGGAGATTGGCATTGTTGAAATGCAGCCAAAAGAATGCCAAACTGTTTCTTTGTTCTTCTAAGATATTCATACTAAATTTTGAATATAAAAAAGTCGTTACAAATATTAAATCGATTTGACATTGAGAAGCCATGCCAAATGACCTTCAACTCTCAATGAACAAAGAAGGCGACGCCCAGACTATCGAACATCATTATAAATCTATTTTTAGAATTATAATGACCCTCTTGAAATAATAATGGTTTTTTTTAACATAAACATTCAAGGGTAATAAATATGAAATCAAATGCTTGTTTTATTTTATTAATAGCTGTATATAGTATAAATATGTTGATAACGGCTTTTTAAATTACCCTCTGAAAATAAATAATTATGGCTAAATAGATTTAATGTAAACACTAGCGTGATAAATATAAATTGAAATGACAGTTATTATTTTATTAATAGCTACTTGTGTTAGAAGTAGGCTGATACGAATTTTAAATTACCCTCTCCAAAATAAATAATTATAGCTAAATTGATTTAATCCATTCGGGGAAAATGTATACACATACTATTTTTCACAAACCCCAATATAAAAATTGTTTTATTTTATTCCTAGATCAATGTGTTTTTAACGATAGAAGAACAAAGAAATGAAAATTTTGATTTAAAAATAAAACGGGAAATTCTCTATAATTAATTACTTGAATTAGATAAATTTAAAAAGATTTATTTTATTTAATCTATATTAATCCCTCCTTTTTGTTATATATTAAATTTGGATAAATAAATAAGCTTTTAAAGGACATATGTGTGAGAACACTCACACAGGTGGGCATGCGCAAATAGGATATGGGAGCGGTGAGGTGGCGTTGTTTTCGATGAGTAGAATGCAAAAAACAGTCGATCTGCTAAGAAGGGTAGTTGTTGTGTGACGTTAAAGTGAGGAGTTTCGTTTCCATCACTCTAAAGCATGTTTGTTGTTGCAAATCCGCAGTCTCATTCCGACCCGAACGAATTGCTTGAACCCATCGTGTTCCTGTTCTATACGGTAAAGCATTTGTGCCACAGGCTTCCACTAATCCTCGATAGCATTCAGTTGCATTTTTGCCACGGACAACTTCGATTTTAAGCCACGACCGCTGATCACCTTTTGACAACATGCTTTAGAGCGATGGAAACGAAACTCCTCACTTTAACGCCACACAACAACTACCCTTCTTAGCAGATCGACTGTTTTTTGCACTCTACACATCGACAACAGCGCCACCTCACCGCTCCCATATCCTATTTGCGCATGCCCGCCCTTTTGCGAGTTTCAAGGTTAAGTTGCCACTATTTAATTTACAACCCTCGTATAATATCAACTATTCGAAACATTTTCTCTGAAGAATCGGGAATTATTATTATACATAGCATTCGAAATATATGATACAATTTTACTAAACTTTTTTCTTTCTCGTTTTAGTTACAAATGTGATTATGATAATTCTAAATATTTGTTGGTTTTGTTATAAAATTTTTTTTGAGTAGATATGAAGACTAGTACATTACATGTAAATATTTATCATTGTAATGAGGTTTAATTATACGATTATTGATAAATCTTATGAAAACTTTTATTCATATTTCATTAAGAAATACATATATTTTAAAATGGAATTCACTGATTTGAAATCTGATCTTTTTTTTTTTTTTTTTCATTTATATTACGAGTTAATAAGAATTTGATATTTCTCTAGTTATAATTATTAAAAATATTTTTCTATTTCAGTGTTAAGAATCATTCTAAGAGAAAATTCATACTTTTTGATGAATTTCATCTGAATGTTTTTGAACATGCTATAAAATAGCAATTTCTAATTAAGCAAAAAATTATAAAAATTACTACTGGTTATTTACTAATTTTAAATATTATTATCTTTATATGTTTATTTTTATGTGGTTTTATATTAAACAAATTTTCAAAGAAAGTCTCCTTAAAGCGCATACTCAGAATAGTTTAAAAGAATTCTACTAATATTAATTACTTTCGTAGTATAACACCAGTCAAATTTATCGGCTGTATCACAGTAGATAATTTGTAAAAAAGGAATTGGAGTGAGTCCACTCAACTTCCCGAACATTAAATAATTACCGGTTGTATAGATAAAGTAAGATAAGAAAGTTGTTATATATGCAGGGTGTTCCAAAAGTCCCACACACCCCTCCTAACTCGAAAATTAGTCGAAATTTTGAAAAAGGGCGAAACACGTATTTAATGAATTAGAGAGGGACCTCTTTTAGTCAAAAACGTTTAGGCCCGCGGGGGCTGGAGGGCCGCTAGGGAGGGCAACTTAAATTGTCAAATGGGAAGGTATGTCTTGTGATACATCCATGGAAACGTCTGTTCAAGACATTGATATAGTGCCATCGGAGCCCCTCTCTAAAGGTTGAAATCGCTCAAAACCGCTGCATAGTGGTGAGCGGCCACCTTCCGTCTTAGAATCTTAGAATAGTTTCGCCTTACGATGATTATTAAAGGAGAAACATGAGTTTTTAGACTTTTGAAATGTGTATTTTCTACTTATGTATCCGCTTTAATAATCACTGCAGGACAAAACTTTTTATACTAAATTCATTGTCTTGAAGAGACGTTTCCAGAGATGTATCATAAGACATACTTTGCCCAAAAATGTTTGGGCCCGGGCAAGGAGGTGGTAGGAGTGTCATTTGGGAGTGACACTCTAAAATTTCTAATGCGAAGGTGTATCTCGTGATACATCCCGTGAAACGGCTCTTCAAGGCAATGCATTTGGTACAAATAGTTTTGTTCTGCAGTGATTATTAAAGGGGATACATAAGTATAAACTCCATATTTCAAAAGTCTAAAAACTCATGTATCTGCTTTAATAACCATCGTAGGGCGAAACTATTTATATCAAATTCATTGTCTTCAAGAGACGTTTCCAGGGATGTATCACAAGATATACCTTTTTATTTGAAATTTTAAAGTTGCCCCCTATTCCCCCGGGCTCAAACTTTTTTCACCAAATGAGGTCCCTCTCGAATTCATTAAATACGTGCTTCGCCCTTTTTTAAAATTCCGACTCATTTTCGAGTTAGGAGGGGGGGGGGACTTTCGGGAAACTCTGTATAAATAAACAAAAGGGGAAATTGTAACAGGATGCTTCAGTATTTTCTCCACGTAGTATGTTGCTTAATTTAACTTTACTATATTGAAATAATTTGAGCTCATAAGTCATAATGATAAAGAATATTTTGTTCTGTCCCTGTAGAAATCTACAAATGCTAGATTCACCAAAATCCAAAAGGTTTTTGCGACAGTGACCTATAATATGTATACCAATTTTTAGATCAATCGGATAAGGCATTTAGACGTTATTGCACTTTAAATAATTTCAACCCATAGGCCGCAATGATAAAAGATTTTTTATGCGTCCCTGTAAATAAAACTATGATAGCTAGATTCATCAAAGTTTATACATTTTGTGTGACGATGACCTGTAACATGTGCATAAATTTTCAGTTTAATTCAATAAGGTGTTTACACATTATCGCATTTTAAATAATTTGAGCCCATAGACCATAATGGTAAATAATTTTTTGTTGTGTACCTGTAAAAAAATCTAAGTGCTAGATTCACCAAAATCAATACAGTTTGCTAGTGATCATATAATATAATATATAATATATGTATAATACATGTATAAATTATAATATATATATACTACTATATATTATAATTATATACTATAAAACATGTATAAATTTTTAGTTTGTTTGAAAATGGCATTTAGGCACTATCGTACTTTAAATAATTTGAGCACATAAGCCATAATGGTAAAGAATATGTCTTTGTGTCCCTGTGAAAAAACTATAAGTACTAGATTCATCAAAATCAATATACTTTGTGCTACGGTGACTTACAGTATATGTACCAATTTTTAGCTCAGTCGATCAAAGCGTGTAGACGCTATCGTGTTCAGTCTCACTCACACACACACACATCACCGTAAAAATAGGAAAAATGAATTCAGGGTACCTCAAAACATAAAGGTAAATAAAAATCTCAATGTATAATTTTTGTCATGATTACAGTACTTTCCTTACATAGTAGTTTTGGAAAGTAAAAAAAAAAAAAATTAGAGTATTTGGTGCGAAAATCCAAGCCACCATATGATTTGGTGAACAACATACTTTCTCATCAAATGTAAGTGATTTTAAATTATTTAAAATTTGCTTGCTACACAAATGTTCACCGGATAGTACAATATTGGATAACTCTAAAATCATTTGACTGCTTTTTAAATAAGCTTCTACTATAATACTAAAGTGGCTTGCTGTTGAAAATATTTAATTATACACTTTAAAAAATATTTTTTTTTTTTTTTTTTTTTTTTTTTTTTTACCATGTAATTAGCAAGTGTTAAGTCAGATACGCTTAACTTATAGGTATATTTAGTATTTTTATTTATTTAAAAGCACTTTTGTAATTTTCAAATTGCAACTATTAACTTATAATTTTAATTAAATGTTAAGATCTCGTTTTAAGTATAAAAGAATTATTTTTGCTTTTAATTTTTAATTAAAAATGAAGGATTTGTATATTAACAATTACAGTGTTGTTAACATATAATTCGGAAATCCTTGTTTCTTTTTCATTTAGAAGTTAAACAGTGAATAGCTGTAATTGTTTACGCAGAATATTTTTATTTTGTTTTATTTATTTATTTATTTTCGTGTAAATTATTTTGCTATTTCGAATATTATTTTCACAGATAACCATTTCTAAAATTAATATATTTTGTAAAATTATGATTATTTTCATAACATGTACATTCAATGAATGAAATATTTTAGCCGCAATTATCTATCTCTTTTAATACCCTCTCCTCCTTTCTTAAATAAATATATATTTAGTAAAATTATAAATATTTTCATAAAATATGCTTGCATTGAATGAAATATTTCAACAAAAGATATATTTTTCTTTTAATGTCCCCCTTTTCTTTTCTTAAATAAAAATAGAACATCAAAAGTTAAAAAAATATATATATGAAGGGAGAAATGGAATGAGGTCACATTTTCTAATTAAACGCATTTCAATGCCGACTCTAATGAAAATGAATTCGTTTTTCTGGATTTCTCATTAATCAAAGGTTCTTTCATACTTTTCTTCATACAATAAATTATAGTCAGTGTGTGCTTAAACCATTTATAATTTTCCATTAAAAAAAGTGTAAAGTTTTCATAAATATCATTAAATATACATATAATTATAATTATAGTCATAAACAGGTATTTATTTAAACTAGTATCGCCCAGTGGTCGAATCTCGACCAGTTTTTTGCAAAGCAAAGCAAAGTAATTGATTTATCGTAAACGGAATTAAATTGCAACACAGCTGCGTCAGTTGTTTCGCTATATGCATTCAAAGTGAGTCAACAGAGTTTTACTTAATATATTTCTCTAAGTTTGGTACACTGTAGATGTTGAGTCTTTCCTGAAATGATAGTAAATCGTAACGCGGAAGCGCCCCCTGTTGGATGCTATAGCCCAATAGCTAATCGGCACCAATTCAAACCAAGGTCAAACCAAATATCAAATTCGATTAAATTAAGTCCATTGGTTCGTAAAGTACAGTGTTCAAACTCAAATATTTCTGAAAATGATTGAATTCAGTTCAGGAAATCTCAAAACGTGTAACTTCATCAAAACCGAGAATCTAAAAATTTTCTGATTCTTATACTTTCTTATTATATATGCAGAGGATAGAATAATAGATCCTCTTTCTTAAAAATTAGTAGTCAATTTCAGTTAATTCAAATGCAAGAAAATTTCAAAACGTGTAAATTCATCGAAAACCGGAAATCGAATTTTTTTCCGTATCTTCTACATTCTTCTTATACATGCAGAAGCTAGTAAAAGAGCCACTTAAAAAAAAAAAAAAAAAAAATAGGTAGTCAATTTCAGTTAAATGAGATGCAAGGAAATGTCAAAACGTGCAAATTCATCGAAAACTGGAAATCGATGTTTTTTCCGTATTTTCTACTTTCTTCTTATGCATGCAGAAGCTAGTAATAAATCTATGTATTTATTTATTTATTTATTTTAATAAGCAGTGAATTTCAGTTGATTGAAATGCATGTAAATCTCAAAACGTGTAAATTCATCGAAAACCGGAAATCTAAATTTTTTGTGTCTCTTCTGCTTTTTTCTTATGCATGCAGAAGCTAGTAATAAATCCACTTTTTAAAAATAAGTAGTTAATTTCAGTTAATTGAAATGCATGTAAATCTCAAAACGCGTAAATTCATCGAAAACCGGAAATCTAAATTTTGTGTGTCTCTTCTGCTCTTCTCTTATGCACAGGGTTTAAACTGCCATTAGTTCTTTTAGCATTTTACTAAAAGATATTGCATTTTGCTAAACTATGTCAGTAAGAATTTCGCTAAGAAGCTAAAACTAGATTACTTCATAAAATATCTTTATACAACTACCTCTAGTTTTTATACAAATATTCGTGGAAGGAAATTACAAAATCACTGAAAATATTGGGAATCATTATCTATTTAGCATATTCGGATTTAATTTCGACTTTTAATAGTTGAATTTAAATGCAAAAATATTTAAAAACCTAATTAAGAATTTGCTTCATAGATGTATTCTCAGTGCTAGTATTGCGGTTGTTGAAATCGAAACAAAATTTTGCTGATTTATTTTTCTTAAAATGCAATATATGCTTGGTTAAAATCGTCATTGAACAAAACAAACAGAAAACAAAAATGGGGATAACCAAGTTAAGAAAAAGAAATCAATACTATTCAAAGAATTTTCGAAAAAGCTAAAATACTGCTTATAAGTTTTAGCTAAAATGCTAAAAAAACTTTTTAGCCATGTTAAACGCTACTTATGCATGCAGAAACTAGTAATAAATCCACTTTTTAAAAATAAGTAGTTAATTTCAGTTAATTGAAATGCAAAAAAAAATCTCAAAACGTGTAAATTCATCAAAAAAACATAAATCAAATCCTTTTTAACATGCGTATGTTTTCAACTGTATAAATTTTCGATCTACCACTCATTCACTCAAATTTCTACTATAATGACAGTTTTCTCTTAGAATAAAAAATTTGTACTCGAGAGTATAGTGATGCTACACTGTACAAATTATTGTGTCTATGGTTTTATTTGAGTTTTCAGAAATTGCCAGATTTAACAGCTTTCTACTTTAGGTATTTTTCGATATAAAATATAATTGAATACGTGTATAAAACGGACGTAGAATTGAAAAAGTGTATTGGTAAATTTTACCCATACCGTGTAATAAAATGTTAATGACCGGAAAACTGTATATTTTCAATATTCATACGTATGCTATGCTAAAAATTGGGCCTTAATATTTAGTTAAATATGATTTTAATTAAAATGTTCTTTTAAAGCAGTCGATTTTAATAGGTTATCCATAAAAATACGAAAAGCGTTTAGTTTATTGATCGATATTTCTATCTAAACAATCATGTTCTTTTTCATTTATTATGCATTAAAAAAAAGGTATATTATAAACTTAAGTGCCTTAAAATTAATAAAAGCTGTTAAAATGAGATCGTTAAGACGATTAGATTTCAATTTATACAAATATGATGAAATAGCAAAATTGTAGTTACAAAAATGTTTATTTGAAATAATATTATAATCTTATTTAAATTATTTTTATGTAAAGAATATAGAAAAATGTCTTCCTTAAGATTATGTCTATCTATCTATCTATCTATCTATCTATCTATCTATATATATATATATTGTTGCGTACTTGGGGTTCGTGAATTGTTTCCGAACGAAAGGCGAAATTTGCTGAGGGTCAGAAGTTTATTTACAAAAATTTCAAGACTACAAGTTTATAAACCAAGTACCAACTTCACTTTCACCAGCAAACACAGCTTAAATAACAGCGAACAACAGCAAATTCACAGTATAAACTGTATTAGAGCATTAACGCACAGAAAGGCTGTAAACAAAGAAACTAATCAGTGGAGCACTTTATCGCAAGTAGATTGGCGAGAGACTGACTACTTGGCCGTATTAGGCCTCCTACCCCTCTATAAAACCCAGAATTTTCTTTTAACAAGTAGAATATTCAAGTTAGAGCTTCCATATTTGGTATATAGGTAATAATTTTTTTCTCGCTGAGGTCCCCAAAAAGTCGCTAAATTCGAAGCCAAACCCATTACTTGTTTTAATGAAGCTTTTTAATGCATTTTTAAAGGAAAATTAGCTATTTTAACGCGAAAACAAGTTAGAAATGCAGAAAATTGATGTTTAATAACCTGACTAAACCTCTTTGAATGAAATTACAGAAAAATAACTACAATTATTTAAAAGTTCGTAACAATATATATGTATGTAAACTTTTTTTTTTTTTTTTTTTGAAATTTTATTGTGTTGTCAATGAGCGATAAATTGCCAAGAAACTGACATTTTCGTTATTATTATTATTATTATTATTTTGACAGATTATATATATAAATGCTACTAAATTTTTCTATAAAAATGCATAACTTCATAAAAGGGCCTTCTGTTTATTTATTTTATTATTTTTTCTGTGTATGCGTATATGCATACTTCCATTGTTAGTAGATATTTACAAGATTTGCAAATGATATTAGGACAGTTTTACGGCCTAATTTTAAAACTAGGTACCATCTCTTCTTTTATAAATATATATATCCCTTTTATATCACACATATTTTCAAATAATGATAATAAATAAATGAATTAATTAAAAAATATAGATAGATAGATAAAGGAAAAAGATAAAATGTACTAGATCTTTTTATCTGCTATGTATATTTACTGTCACAATTAATCCATTTGGTGCAAAAACATGAAGTCACATAAGATAATACATTTTACGCATATTATAGAACTATAAGATGGGTTACTGGATAATTATTTGGTGCGTAAGAAATTCACGAATTAATATGTCAAAATCAGACAGTTTTATTACAGCGCTAGAAAACGTGATAATTTGAATGATGCATCCGGAAAATGATATTATTTGATGTCTATTCTAATTAAACTAATGATATAGTCAACACATTAGTAATAGTAAGTTTTAAAGAAAAACCCAGGTAATATGAATTCTTGATATATCACACATATTTTCATATAACAATAATAAATAAGTAAGTAAAATAAAGATAAAATTTACTAGTAGCCTTTGTTGTCAGCGGTACACTTTAGTTGTCACATTCATTCCATCCGATGCATAAACGTTCACTAAAAAATGACAATACATTTTACGTATTATATGCAACTTTAAGATGTAAGAGTTACTGGATAATTATTTGGTGTCTAAGAAATTTATGAGTTAATATGTCAAATGCAGACAGTTTTATTATATCGCTAGAAAATGTGATACTTGGAATATTGAAATTATTTGAGGTACAATCAGGTTAAATTAATGATATACTGAACATAGTAGTAAAAGTAAATTTCAAAACAAAACCCAACTAATATGAATTCCTGATACATCACATATATATTCAAATAATAATAATAATAATGATAAACAAATAAACAATTCAAGCAGTGTTATATCAACAAATATATGTAGAATTTATCGGTGAAAAATTCTAGAATTATTTTGAATTAACGCAAATTTACTTTATTATTATTAATTCAAATTTTACAGAACTCTCGGTTCAATTTTTAGTTTTTACTTTTTCTTCAAATAGAAGTTCAATTTCCCGTGCTATACTTTTATCCAACTTAACTATTTAACCATTTTAATCTATTATACAAATCTTCACATTACACAAGCCTAGTAAAACAGTACCCGCATGTTTCGTTCTTCTTCAAAAGAAAGTTCAATTTTTAATTAGATATTTTATGTAATCTAAGCAGGATAAGAAAAAAAAATATAATAATGCAAATTAAATATCATTAATATTTGCACTAGAGATTTGTTTTAGATTTGTAGAAGTTCTATTGAGAAAATATAGAATGTATGTCCTATGGTTTATTTTTTATTTATTTATTTATTTTGTGGATTCAAGTTATAAGCAGGTACAACTATTTAACTGCTACTGGGGAGCAATTTTATGTTCCTAAGAATTCTGAACTGACGTTTAGGATAATTTTTGACGTTGGTTACAAATATGCTATTAAAACTTTCCTAATTTGAGCCGTTGAGCCGCTAAAAAGAGCAAAATGAAATTGTGCTGGGAGACAAATGTAAGTTTTTACACGTATCATAATATGCATTTTGTATCATTTCTGAGATTGGTTGTGAATGTACTATCTGCACAACTAACTGTTTGTTTAAAAACTGTTTGGAGTCAAACGTTTATTGGTGGTTAATGTTCCCTGCAGGCACACAAATATAATAAATAAAAATAGACAAAACATATATTTTGGAATTTTTAGGAACATCCGTATTTTTTCTTTAACATTTTGACACAAAATTGTTGTAAACTTTCTGTGGCTTAACATTCAAGATACAGAAAACTCAACTGCATGCGTGATAAAATGCAGAAAAGAAAATATTTAGGAACGTAATTTTTTCTCCTTTCACTAATTTAACCCAAAACGATATTTGGCCCATAGCGTTTGAATGGTTCCTATCTGCACACGCTTACAGTGTTGGCTAAATTATTGATTTTTTTTTTTCTTTTTAATCCTTCATATTTTTACAAAAAGACAAATTTCTAATGCAAAATTATTTCTTTAGGTATTAATAAACGCTTGTTCGTAAACTGAAAAACAAAATGAGAATCAAAGCGAGCAAAATAATAATTTAATATTTGTTGAGTCCTCCTTTAGCTTTCGAAAGAGTCAGCCCATGTTTCGGCATCCCTCCAACGATTTTTTTGCAAAAAATTTCGAGTTCGCCGTCATGGTGCTACACCTGTGTTAGCTTTTCTCCATCGTAATGTTTCATAGATATGTTCTATATATAAAGTTTAACACATGCAAGCTACCATGACGATGAACTCAATTGTTTTTTGCAAAAAAATTGTTGAAGGGATACAAATCATCTCCGTTGTTGTTTTTGTCATATAAACCAGGGTACATATTATTATTATCATTTTCATCAGCGAATTGCTTTGTCGTGCCCCTTACCTCGAGGTATCTTATCAGTGTAGCACTTATTGAGCCAAGTAACCCCATATCACCATTTTTATTTCTTATGAGTATAAGGAATTATTTTCAAAACATTTCGATAAACAAACACATCTTAAAATTACTATGAACAGTCTTTTGTCTGAAGACTATTTATCAAAATTTTAAATGTAATTTACAAACAAACAATAATCGATTACTTGTATGCGAGAAAATTTACTTGCTTTACCAAAATTTTGAAAATTCTCGCTGATTCTTTAAGGTACGCTCCTTCTTCAATGACAATGTTGTATAAGAAAGAAGACGGGTCAACACATACTTGGCTTAGAGTCACTACGTGGCAAGAACCCAAGCACTGACCAGCTGGCCGATCGTCCATGTTTATTTGATCTATTATGTGGAATAATACTCTTAAGCTCTGCAATTTACTTTAATGACTCTCTGCATGGCTATGACCCTCTGAAATAATTAAAACTGTTTCCCCAGATTTTAATTAAAAGAAAACTCTCAGACGTTAATAAAAATGTATAACGTTCTACAGCAATCGAGTAATACTTGAACGAATATCCGCCATTTTTGGTCAATGTTCAGTTTCTCTCTATTAAGGGCCTCAAACTTGGCTGGAATGAGAGCACCATCTAACGCAAAGTTCAAAAAATATTGCTACTGGACCAACGTAGCCCTTTGGACAACTATCCCTGGTCTTCCTTACACGCATTTTTTTATGAAAACAAAACTAGATAACGATAAGCTTCTTTTCTTAGAGAAACAATTATCCTGTAGTTTGTAAACTAGAATTATGTTCACATTTTTATTCATAAATTGGTTGTTTGTTTCTCTAGAAACAAATGCATTTCAGAAATAGAAAAAAATATTTTTGTCTTTCCTATGTAACATGTTGGACATGTATGATTATATGTTTCTTTTCTTATCTTTTTTCTTTTTTTATCCCTTCAAAACAGTATTACATGAAAAACGTATCTTGTGTCAAGAATTAAATGTGCATAAACTTTATTTGTATTAGTACAATTTTAAATTATACGTTTTATAAAATTATGTATTTTTTTTTCCTCGTTTCTCTTAAATTGCATTTTACATCGCATTTAAATTTCTTAATAGCGCAATTACAGAAAATTTTCAAACAATTCCTGATACAGAAAATATATATGTATATTAATTGATAAATTTAATTCTATACGGAATATATTTCTAATAAATTTTATTTTATTACATACATATATATTTTCATCAAATATATTTCTCCCAAGTCTTATAACAAGTTTGTTGCAATTTGAGCTTACTTACGTTGACGAAAACTTTTCTCATATTTCTAAATGCGTTAAAAAACTTTTCTTCATTAAAAGAAAGATTTGTCAAGTATTTGCGAAAACATTTTCATTTCTAATTTTAGAACGCGTATGGAGCAATGTATCAATGTATCAATGTATTTCCAGTCATGCAACTTTTTTTTTTTTTTGTGTGTGTGTGTGTGTGTGTGTTTTTAAAAAAGAAAGATTTTTCAATTTTAAAACAAACAAAACGTATTTATAATTTTGTCTTTTATTATGGTGCAATAAACAGGGAAGAAATGCGCCTTAATACGTAACTCGTTTTAAACAAACAAACAAACAAAAAAATATCAGATTAAAAACATTATGTTTAAATTTTAATGTAAATATTTTACAGATTTTAGTAAAATGTTAAAAAAAAAAAAAAACCTAAATAAATAAATCTTAAAAAAGAAAAAAAAAAAAAAAAAAAAAAAAAAGAAAAAGAAAAAGAAAGAAAATGTGTTCTTATACTTATTTTTCTTTAAAAAATAGTTTTAAATGATTTATTTTTCTTATTACAAATTTTTTATTTATTTATCTATTATATTTTTCATAAAAAATTTAAATTTTTCAAAATTTAATAACTTTTTCTTTTCATCAAAGTTTATTTTTAAAAAGAGTTTATACTTGTTTGTTATCCAAATTCATAGGCAAGAAAAAATTCTTTCATTGGCCTTTTTTTTTAATTTTTTTTCAAACAATAAAAAAACAAAATTAAAATAACTGTTTAAATTCGAAAAGGGTTTAAAAATTATAACGTAATGATATATTTATTTATTTATTTATTTATTTATTTATTTATGCGTTAGATTTAAATGTTGTTTTTTAGGAAATTATTTACAAGCTTAACACATAAAAGTTTTGGAATTAAAAATTATAAGTTTTACTCGATTTTTATTTATTGAAACCATTAGAGAAAACTAAAGGTATGGACCATTTCGATTAATGTAAACGATTAGAAAACATTTGCCGAATAAAATTTGGTCGGTTAGAAAATTAGATTTACCTCTATGAAATGAGTTTTTATTGAAAATTAGTTGATCAGCGCCAACCTAGCACTTCATTTTCAAACATGCATTTCAAAATATATTTTTTCTTGCCAATTCAAATTACTAAACTTTGGTTTACATAAAGTTTAAAAGGAATGCCCTCATCTTACACATCATGATATTTATACGTTTTTTAACTTCAAACGTCTCCAAGAAATTAAAAATCACGTTGTGATACACTGATGGAAAAAAAATCCCAACACCAAGAAAAAATTATTGTACGTAAATGAAATTTTAGCAATACATTTGTCTAGGTAACATATTTAATTGATTAAAGTTTCAAGATCACAGGTAGAGCCATTGGCGAGAAGAGCCATTTCAAATGTGAAATGTTGGTACATTAGTAACCGGTGTAACCGCCAGAATTTTGAATGCAAGCATGCAAACGTGCATGCATTGTGTCGTACAGGTGTCGGATATCAGTTTGTGGGATGGAGTTCCATGCCTGTTGCACTTGGGCGGTCAATGCAGGGACGGTTAATGCTGGTTGTGGATGACGCTGGAGTTGTCGCCCAATGATGTTACATACGTGCTCGATTGGAGAAAGATCTGGTGATCTAGCAGGCCAAGGCAACATGTCGACACTCTGTAGAGCATGTTGGGTTACAACAGCGGTATGAGGGCGAGCTTTATCCTGTTGGAAAACATCCCCTTGAATGCTGTTCATGAATGGCAGCACAACAGGTTGTATCACTAGACTGACGTACAAATTTGCAGTCAGGGTGCGTGGGATAACCACGAGAGTGCTCCTGCTGTCATACGAAATTGCTCCCCAAACCATAACTCCAGGAGTAGGCCCTGTGTGTCTAGGCCGCAGACATGTCGCTAGCAGGCGTTCACCTGGCCTCCTTCTAACCAACACACGGCTATCACTGCGACCAAGGCAGAACCGGCTTTCATCAGAAAACACAACACATCTCCACTCTGTCCTCCAATGAGCTCTAGCTTGACATCACTCACGTCGCAAACGGCAGTGGTTTGGAGTCAGTGGAATGCACGCTACAGGGCGTCTGGCTCGGAGCTGTCCTTGAAGTAATCGATTTGTAACAGTTCGTTGTGTCACTGTGGTGCCAACTGCAGCTCCAATTTCAGCTGCAGACGCAGTACGATTAGCCACAGCCATACGCCGAACACGGCGGTCTTCCCTCTCAGTAGTGCCACGTGGCCGCCCGGAACCCGGTCTTCTTGAGGCAGTACCTTCCCATGACTACTGCTGCCAACACTCATGCACAGTGGATACATTCCTGCCAAGTCTTTCTGCAATATCGCGGAAAGAAAACCCACCTTCTCGTAGCCCTACTACACGACCTCGTTCAAACTCAGTGAGCTGTTGATAATGGCTTCTTCGTCTTCTTAGAGGCATCCTTGACTAACATTAACCCACTACGTCAAATCTCAACTGTAAATAACGATCACGAACCTTACAGCGCTTATTTAAAGCAAACCTCAATTGCATGTTTATAGTGTCGGTACTAGCGCCACACTTATGCGCGTAGCTCGAAATTTGAATCGACGTCATCTTTCAGATGTATAAACACGCCTACCAAATTTCGTTTATCTAGCACAGCTCCTTCCTGGTGTTGGGATTTTTTTTTTTTTCCATCAGTGTATTTCAGTTCAAATTTTACAAATTCCTGTCTATTTCTTTATTAACACGCTTTTATTAGCTCCACCTATATGTATGTTTTTATATATGTTTGTAACCACTCTGGGAGCAAACAAAATATCTATATTGTAAATAATATTATAGTTTTAAAAAAATTAAGGAACACGCTTTTATAGAAATGTGAGCTAAAAAGCACAAATTTTCTATCTTAGTATTAAAATGCAGGGTAAGAGAAAATCGTGTGAGTGACACACCATAAAATTTACATACATTTAAATCTTTAATTAAAATAAATTAGAATTAAACAAAAACCGTTTTTAAAAATTTTCTCCTGACTGGGCTCGAAACCTAAACCTTAAGGTTCGTAGCGCGGAGCTTTACCTCACAGCCACAGCGTTTACGTAGGGAAAGTCTTTTTTTACAATATAGATTTTTTGTTTGCTCACAGAGCGGTTACAAACATACAAACATACATACAGGTGAAGCTAATAAAAGTGTGTTAATAAAGAATTTCACTACGTGAACGCTGTGGCTGTGAGGTAAAGCTCCGGGCTACGAACATAAAGGTCTAACGTTCGAGCCCAATCAGGGGAGATTTTTTAAAAATGGTTTTTGTTTAATTATAAATTATTTTATAATCACCCTGTAATATAGTGTGTCACTCACACAATTTTTTCTTACCCTGCATTTTAATACTATAAAGATAGATATTTTGTGCTTTTTAGTTCACGTTTCAATAAAAGCGTGTTCTTTAATTTTTTAAAAGTATAGTTTTATTTTTATTTTTACATTATTGTGACGTTAATTTCAACTTACTATTAAATTTATTATTTTCTTTTCCTAACGTATTGAATTCTGTATAGAATTTATTTTTAAATAGAAATTGTTTTGATTTGTGGATAAATAATTCTAGTTTATCAAGGTTTTTTTTTTTTTTCTGCAATGAGAACAATTAAATTATTCATCATACTAAAATAAATTTTTCAAATAAATCTATGTAAATGGTTTTGTATAATTTATTTATTATTTAAAGCAATAAACAAATTTCTCAAAAATATGCAAACTATGGATAAAATCTTATTTTCTTTAACTCAAAACATTGTTGTGATTGTGGTGTAGGATCGTCAAGTAAATTATCATCTTTCTTTATTTTATTCAGTTTGAATGCGCACACGGAAATCATGAATAAAATTTTATTCTTTATTACAATACATTTTTATAGCAATGACCTGAGTTTCAAACGTTAGTTTTGGAAAATTTGGGATTAAAGTTATGTTCTCTCTCTCTTTTCTTTTCTTTCTTTCTTTCTTTTTTTTTTTTTTTTTTTTTCGTTTTTATAGGAAAAACACTCAGAAATACACTCAGGGGCATTGAAAATTGCATACCAAGAAGGAAGCATCGGATTGAAATAAAATTTAATACACCTAATCCTACTGATGAGAGATTCACTTGATCCCGAAATCAAGACAATTAAACAAATACAGTGTGTCCAGTCAGACAAATACAGTGCAACTTTAGTATCGCGTCGGACCGCCTCCTGCTGCAATACATGACGCAACACTGCCCGGCATTGAATTGATTAGACGTCTGATGCTGTCCTGAGGCAGATGGGCCCACAGATCTTGAACTGCCACCTTTAGATCATGTAAAGAGCGACACAGTGGCATTTGGGGTTTCAGCTGGTCACACATGCTCTATAGGAAACAGGTACGGGGAGCTGGCCGGCCATGAAAGAGTCTGAACATGACGTAGGAAGTCTTGAGCAACTCGAGCTGTATGCGGACAAGCATTATCTTGCTGAAAAATTGCCTGTGGAAGACTATTGAGGAAATGTCCCACGTGAGGTCGAAGAATGTCGTCAACATATCGCTAGCCAGTTAAAGTTCCACGTATGACAATTAGAGAATCGGCTCTCATAGGCTATTGCCCCCAGACGATTACGCCTGATGTGCGTGCAGTGTTTCGCACGACAGTGCGGGGAGAGATTGTACCGTTCACCAGGGCATCTCCATACCCACACGGGATACAAATCGGGATTCATCACTAAACACCACTTTTTGCCAGTCTGTAACATTCCACGTCGCTCTTGCTTGGCACCACTGTAGACGAAATCGCCGATGTTTCGGTTCTAAAGGCTGTACACGAAAAGGGGCGCTTGGATTGTGGATTAGCTTTTGCAAGCTGTCTGGAAAGGATTTTTGGAATAACCCTTAGATTTGGTTTTAAACCCCTAGATTTGGAATGCGTTACTGTGGGGTCCACGAGCGCTTGTCTCACGATCCTTCTATTCTCTCGCTTTGTCAACTTCCGGGCAGCTCCAGACCCATTTCTCCGCACATGGGTACCATCTCGTGTCAACTGCTCCCAAGATGTTTTGACGGCACACTCAAAACGAAAACAGATGACGTGGCGAGCAACACGACGCGTCGACCAGAATGCAGTTTTCCAAACCAATGACCAGTCCCTTCTCAAACTCGCTTAACTGTGGGAAATGTTTTCTCACACGTCTGCCTGCCATTTTTCGCTTACTAAAGTCCCTCTAGAGTCGAAATGAGGTCTTCACGTTTATGAATCTTCCCATTTGCGCCGGTTTATATATGGCCCACTTACTGATTGCAGCGATTCTGTAGCGTGTGTGCCAAACTTGGATCATTTGCATATCAGATCTGACTGTACTTATTTGGAAAGTTTCGCAGCTGTACTTACTGATTGCAGCGACACTGTAGCGTGTGTGCTAAACTTGGATCATTTGCATATCAGATTTGACTGTACTTATTTGGAAAGTTTCGCAGTTGTACTTACTGATTGCAGCGACATTGTAGCGTGTGTGCGAAACTTGGATCATTTGATATCAGATCTGACTGTACTTATTTGGAAAGTTTCGCAGTTGTACTTACTGATTGCAGCGACATTGTAGCGTGTGTGCCAAACTTGGAAAATTTCGCAGTTGTACCTTTCTCCTTTCTTGGTGCGCTATTTTCAATGTCCCTGAGTGTAAAACGACTTAAACTTCATTTTTAATGAAGAATCAAAGGTGAATGGTTACAGAGAATTAAAACACTATCTTACTGATTCTCCATTACCAATTACTGGGAAAATGAGCTTTAACTGATACTTCATTCTTTGCCCAAAACAATTTTATAAAAATTAAACAGCTTTAACGTCTTCAAAAAAAAAAAAAAAAAAAACTTACAAAATTTATACATATATATATACATTTTTAGAAATTGATCTTTAAAAAGTCATCATCAAACGGCATCTTTAAAAATATGGCAAAAGTACTAATTAACATAGTAAGATAAAATTAAAGTTTCTGACACTAAATTAAAATTTGATTTCTTTTGTCTTAAGTAAAATTTGATTTTGAAATTTTAATAAAATGTTAAAGAAATATTTTGCTTTTGCTTTGCATAATGATAATAGAATAAAAAATTAATGATCTTTTAAATTTTTGTAAAACTTTTTTAGATTGAAAAATATTTAAATGTATTTCAATCTCGAAGAAGAACAATTTCTTTTTCATGTTGCCCATTGTAACGGCCTTGAAATAGAAAATACTAGAATGTTCAAACATTTAATTTATTTTATCTCTTTGATGGTTAAAACTTCAAAGTTAAATACTTCTATTTTTTCATCCCTTTGCGAATATCCTATTTTAAAGAGAAAGCTTTGAGTTTTAGCGTTCCTCTAAAGAATTAATGTATATAGCAAAATAATTTCAACTATTTTATTTTAAATCTTTTAAGTTTTGTCATCACAAATTGATGAAGTAAATGCCTCTGGTATATAAAGAATGTGTTGCTATATTTTTGTAATGAATTTGCAAAAGTATATATATATATATATATATATATATATATATATACATAAATTTTATTTCCTCAAATGTACAATCTAATAGCCCTTTTGTTGAACTATCATAATTCATCTTCATTTCCAAGATAACAGAGCATTTTTTTAAACATTGAGGTTGGTTTCGTTATACTCCTCCTTTACAATCTTGCAGAATCCTCCCAATGTTTTCAGATACCGCTTATAAAAAGTCCATGGAAGATATCGTTGGGTGGGATGCATTAAAAGCAAATAGCTTCAATTCTGTTTTCATTTCCCATTTCTTTTTTGCTCTTTTTTTTTCTCTTTTCAAAAAATAGAACAGTAGTATTAGAGGTGTGTCTGGCAGATTTGGGGAATTTTTTATTCAATATCCACCACTAAATTTTAATTGTAACGTTTGCCTAATCACCTCACAATTAATCGTCTATATGTCTATCAAATACCACTTCTCAATATTATTGGTGACTATTATATAAAAAGTCTCCAAGTCTGGTAACACTGATAACTTGTAGCCTTATCCTGATAGAACTTAAAAGAGTGAAGATTGTTTGGGTAAAGAGAAAATTTTTCATTTGAAATAGGTATTAAAACATATGTTTGATAGTAATATGAGTCAATTGACATATTTTTCTGCTTTCATTATTTTAAGGTTTCCATTAGGAGAGAGTCGAGTAATAAACCCAAAACCTTTAGAAAAACTTCCCTTGCTTTCTCTGAACTAACATTTTAAGTTTATTTTTCCGCTTTTTCCTCTTTTTTTTGGTAGTAAATAAATGTTTCGCTATTCCAGTCTGATAAATATATCCAGGCCTCATCAGTTATAACTATATATTTCCTTTTTTCACCTGCCAGATAAATTTCATACAACAATCTGCTGATAGTTTTACGCTTAGAAACATATTTCGACGTTAGGCGATGAATATCATGTTTCATTATTATTATTATTATTATTAGCTTTAAATCAGATTTTGTAATTTCCTAAAGAGATATTAAAAGATTTTGCGACAGCTCTTTGAGGAGGTTGAAATTTCTTTAAAAACATGAGTTGCGACTTTAGATTTACTAAAAGGTGTACGTACCTTTGTTAGGTATACGTTTTTTGTCTTTTTCGCAGTCAAATATAAACTTTGACGTTACTGCCCTATTTTATTAACCCTTTGCACTCGAGGCCTTTTCCGTTCCAGCGAACCAGCAGTTCGAAGTGATTTTCAGCATATTTTTTGAAATACTTATCATTAACTTAAAATGATTTCATTTACAATTTAAATTTCAAATCTTTTATTTCACCATTTATGTAACAATATACTTAGTAGAAGGACATATCAAACATTTCCGAGTCAAGTCAAGTGATGGCCAAGAATTTACAAAAAAAAAAAAAAACAATAAAATCTCAGAAAAGTTTTTTTTTTTTTTTGAGTTTTCATTTCCATAAGAAATTATGAAAATTTTCGTCTTATGTCATACCATCGTATTAATTTCGAGAAATTTAAAATATCTTCGTCGTAACAATCGTTCAAAGGTAAGATTTAAAAAATAAATAAATATTGCTTTGTTTGTCAAATATCTACAATATCTATAATAATAAAATATTTCTTAAGAGTTGTTATAATTAATTTTTAACATTTTTCTCTTAACAAATATGTTCCTTCACCATTTAAAACCATTATAAAAGCCATTTTATACAATTTAAAACAAAATATATAGCTATTAAAATGTATAATGAATTATAAAATATTTAAAAGCAATGATTACTGACCTTAAAAAAACGAAAAAGAAAAAAAAAACCTGCACTTGTAGCGCTGCTAAGTCCTATAATCTGTTACACATTCTTTCCTCAAAAATTTGTTTACTTACTTAAGCTTATTGAAGAAACTGTTTCTATCTAAAACGTAATGTAAGTTCTGCTAAGATATTTTGTTCCATTAAACAAAGTAGTTTTAAAAACCATTTTATTACAGAATTTTTCTTAAACTCTTCTCGTAAAAGAAACGTTGCATCGTAAAATGTCAAACCATTTCTTTCTTGCCTAGTTAGATTACCGAAGAGGATATTTTATATTATGTTATATGCAAACACTGAAAGATAACTATTTAATTTTATCTGCCAAGGTTTTTTTTTTTCATCACTTTAAATTTTCCGTACTAAATAAAGTAGTTTACAGTAGCACGAATAAATACTATTACGAAAAATCTGTCCATTTTCTTGTATAAAGAAAATAGCCCGTAAATGGACAGATAAGTTCTAGTCGATGAAAGCATTTTATTCAGCAAATTTCTCCAAATAGATGAACAAAACTGTGATGTCAATGAATATTCACGAAACTGTTCAATAGAACTGTCAATTCAAGGAATAACCTCAAAGTAATTAAACAAATCTCTCACTGGTATGACCAAAGTTACTTTTCGAACAATATTCTAGAAACAGTTCAAGAAAACATTCACCTTTTCCTAAAGTGTGAAGCAAGTAGCACTAAATACTGCACACAGCAGGAATAATTTTGCTCATACAAAGTTCAAACGAATGAAACACAATCTCCAAATGTAATCGCCTAGAATAGCTCTCTGAACACCACTTACTTTGGTTCATGGATCCACCATTATATATACTCTTATATATGTCTTTTCCGCTGGAATTTCACGCAATGCTTGGGAATTCTGTTCCAGATTGCAAAGGAGAACTCCAGTAACCAGCTTCTATTCATTATAGAGCTTTGAAACTTCGATAATCTTAAACTACGATATTTTGCTAAATTTGGTCACCAAATCCTTAAATTTATCGCAAAGTGGAAGTGAATGGAATACCATTTATTTTCACTTTGACTGCTATCACTTACTCCGCAAGAATAAAACAAACAGCATTAAATACTTCATGTAACAGGGATTTCGTTGATTCACGAACAAAAGTCAATATTCGCTCAGCAAGCAACTGAACACCATTATGTAGTCTTGGCGACTGAAATTTGGTGGTTTGATTTCTCATGAATTTTGTATTATAATATAATGGTGAATTCCAGAAATTTGCTTTTGTTCAGTATAGAGTTTCGAAACTTCAAGAACCCTATATTAACATTTTTGCCAAAATTGTTTGAAAAGTTACCAAATTTTTCGCCAGTTTGTCAAGTTTATCACGAAGTCTGAACTTAATGAAAGTGAGTGGAATACAATTTACTTTTACTCTGACTGTAAATATTTATTCATTGCAACAGGCCCAATTGAAGAAGAAAATATAACTAAAGTGTTGCAATAATACTTTGTTTGTTTTAATCGTTATAATATGACAAATGCCATTCAGTCGGACTGGTTATAATTTTTCACTTTTACAGATGATTTGAATTACCGTCCTACTGGTGAAAGTTGATCGGGAAACAACAGCAATTTATTTTCTAAATAGAAATAAATTTTATATTTTGACGTTGAAAGATAACGCCATGTATATCGTATCTTATACTCAATTTTTATCTAGTCATTAAAGAAAATACATAGAGCATGTAGATTTATTTTGAAAGAACTTTAGTAAGAAATATAACGGTTAGATGAAATTGATTAAAATTAGTGGTTTGCACGAAGAAAAAAAAAGCATGTTCCCATAAAAAGTTGAACTTCTGAAGGTAAGAAACCTTAGTTTGCAACATGACGATGAATGCCATGAAAGTAACATTTCTAACAATGAAAATGCAACGAAATTATATAAATCTTATAAATTCCGTTCTATTTGTCAGGTTGAACATTTGAAGAGCTTCACATTTTCTCCGGAATTCGCAGATCACTTTGCAATGTATATACATATATATAAATCTATCCAGAAATTTTTGAGTCAATAACATGTTTCTTATTAAAACACTTATGTAATACACATACAGACTTTGGGATATATGTTTCTAGATGACTAAGCATATTGTGTTACATGAGTATTTTAATGAGAAGAAAATTTAAGAGAGATAAAATACTTTACCCGAGATAAAATACTTCAGAAACTTTACAAACTTTATAAATTAAAAAGTAACTCAATATTTTTCTGGGGAAAAAAAAATACATCTATTTTTTTTTTTTTTTTCAAATTTCATTAAGAATAGTCGAGATATTATAATTAAAATAAGTTGAAGGATTTTCTTTCTTTCTTTTTTTTTTTTTTTTTTTTTTTTTTTTTTTTTTTAATTAACGAAACAGAAATATTTGCCGTACAATTGCAAATTTTGAGTTAATTTCAAAGTTTATTATTGGTAAAATATTGTGTATATCATTAGTATTTTTCGTAAAATTATTCCCCTACCTAACTTTGAAGTTAGTTTGTGCTTGCTCATTTCAATTATTTGTAAAAATTTCTCTAATAAACGAATTCCATGAAGTATTGATATATTTCCAAACAACACCAGTTAATTATGTCAAAGAATTTGCAAAATAATTGAATAGTTCCTAAAAACGATTTAAAATGATTTATTGTAAAGCATGTGAATTTTTTCAGGTAAAATCAATTACTTTTCGATAATATAGTATGATCATTAAATAAGTTGTTAAATATATATATATTTATGCTTTTGTAAACTATTCAACATATATATATATATATATATATATTCTTAACATAAGCTAAGCGAAAGTTAGATTGCGTGATTTCATTCTGCTGTCTCTTATATCAATAACTCTCAAACTCATTCAAGTCTGAGTGTTTTTAGAATTCTAGAAATGTGTAATTCTAGAAATGTGTGCCGACGCACTATATACAATATAAATGTCAGAGAGCTGTCATAATTAAATTAAAACTTTCAAAAGAATATTTTCCCCTATACGCCAATACATAGAGAATTTTTAAAAATTTTACGATTAATTATAATTTTGGTAGATAGTTCCAAATAATACAACCATGATATTGTTAATAATTTTCATATCCCAGTAGGCTGCAACTTTGCTTTTGTTCTCATCGGGGGAAAAATATTGTCCAATATTAACGCATATTGTTGATAAATACGCTCATCTTATTGGGAGAATTTATCTAAATATGTGTTATATGTACGTAACATTCACTTCCGTAACCTACAAAATAATTAATATGCACAACAATAACAAGGATTTCGTAACAAAATGAAATGGCGATTTTTTTTTAAATAGAAAATACCGCTGTTATTACGCATTAAGGAAAAGTGCAGCATGTCCATATTTAAAACCTACAATACAGTAAATATATATATACTTTTTTATATCTCGACATATATCTCTTGATATTCAATTTGCAGAAAAATTCTAGAATGTGTCATTGGAGAACTTTTGCCTTATACACCAGTGTCCTGAAACCTTTATTTTGCGCTTCTACCATACAAAATGCTTTGGTAAAAAATATTATTGGTATTTTTAAAAGTTACCATTCTGATTTTTGGATAATGTTAATTGCGAATTATTCACAGTAAAAATGTCTTCACCGAGCCAAAGTAATTGCGAATTTTATGCATTTCATTATTTATAATGCGTCTCACAGCCATTTAGAAGCGTCAACAGGAAGAGTAGACGTAAATTAGGCACTAAGAGATATCTATTAAAAAAATGAAAAATTAGTTTTTTATTGGTTTTACACGTTTCTATTCTTTTTCTCTGCACTTATTTTATTTATTCATTTACATTTATATGAACTTCTACAAAACTTGCTATAGTAAAATTCGACGACACTTGTGATTTCATAATTATTTTGTGAATGTTTTAATCACTTTTTTCAAAGAGTGAGTGAGTGAATGAATGAGCTTTGCGTCGCACTAGTGCTACACTATGGAGAATTGGTGAGTCTTTTTGAAGAAAACTTTCTGGTTTTTTTCGAAACTTTAATGCATATAGATGATGTTAATACTGCATTACGTTTTAGAGCTTTCTTAAAAAAATTGCGGTTAAAACTTCTTTCAACTACAGAAAAAAATCTCCTTACCATTTTACGCAATTCTGCATATTACATTATATATATATATATATATTTGTTTTTAATTAATTTATCTTGTTTCTTAATAATTTTCTACTATTATACTAATCTCGTTTAACTTCAGAACTTTTAAAAAGTTCTTCATATTTCTTTTTTTTTTTTTTCATTTTGACTTTTAAAATATTATAAAAATGACCGTCCACTTCGAATATAGAACACATTCCTTTTTCTCTATTTTAATATCCCGTTAGTAGTCGCTAGTTGGTCGATTCGCCGCCCTTCTTCCCTTCAGTGTTGCCACATTGTGCGGCATTTTTATTCAATAGCCACCAACAATTTTTAGAAGTGGCATTTGATATACATAATCGACGATTATTCGAGACGATTCGCCTTTTATGTAAATCAAATGCCACTTCTAAAATTTTTTGGTGGCTATTGAATAAAAAAGTCGCGACACTGAAGGGATGGGCCGCGAATCGACCAATTAGCTACTACTAACGGGATATTCAGCAACTTTTTTTTTCTCAAACAATTAATCCTGCTATCACTTTCTATATTGAATTTATTAAGATTTCTTCAATACTGAAGTAATAAAAATAAATGCAATTAGCTATGGTGTAATCTATGTTCTTTTTTAATCCATTTGAACTTCTTCATGCCTATTTGTTCTTGTGGCATCTTCTTAAAAAATAAATTACATGTGTGCATCTTCACAATAAATTTATTTCCTTTGTCTTTTCGCATCCTATACCTATAATAAACTACTGAGAAATCACTCTTCTTTTCTTCGTTGAATTATATTTTGAAACCTCCTGCAATTAAGCAAATTGGATATTTACTCTTTCAATACACTATAAAATATTTCAGATTACTGCGCATCAAAAATCGGTGTTACTTTTACTGTGTTACACAATTTTATTATATTCTGATGTTAACACCAGGTGGAGTTAGACGTGATGTGGAGGAGTGGGGGTTAAGACTGATTACCTGCGCTAGAAACCTAGGCATCGGTAGGTTACTTGCCATGGCGTTCTTCTAAGGGGGTCCAGCCCATATTTACGCATGTTTAGGAAAAAATCAAGGGAAACTCTGAATGTCTGTACCGACGAGCGGGACCGAGACTACCACTTTTTACCTCCTAAATTAGAGAGCATAACATCTCGGTCACTGGCGGGACAAAACACAGGTGGAAGTAACGAAATGTAGTAAAAATTGTGCACCATCTTTACTAGTATGCAGATTAACACTGAATTTTCGGTTCAAAGTTATTATTATTTTTTTACACACTGTAAGTTACTGCTTCACAAAAATATTCATTACATATTCAATCTGCCTGTAAATAATTATTAATATCATTATTGTCTAAATTTTTTTGTCTAAAAAATGGAATAATATGCCTGTTGACAATATAATATGCTATCATCAACAAATTTTAATTCAAAAAATATCGCAAACCATTAGAAAATACACTCAACCTAGTTTTTAGGTGCATATGTTGTATTTTTTAAGGCCTGTGCATTTTATATTAAAACAGAAATTACAGTGTAAACTTATGTTCCTAAGTTAATATAATGACATAACTATACTTAGATATAATACAACATATTTTTCAGCAGGATGAATTTATATGATTTAAGCTACAAGTTCGATGAATTACTCCTTTACGATTGGGGGAATGATTAAAATATTTCTATTTATTAACTGCTGTGATTTCTCAATATAACTCTTTTAGATTCCGTTACATAATCCCATTCCAATGAAAATATCAGGAACCCTTGTTTTCAATCATCGATTGAAATAATTTATCGTGTTCATTTTTAAATAAATTTCAAATATAAAATATCCTTTACAAAAACTTATGGGAGGACCTCTGGTTCCAAAATTACCCTTATGTAACGATCACTGTTGAGATTACCAGCAATGTGCACTACATGGGATCGACAATTATACCCAATAGCTCCCCACACCATGAGGCTAGGCGTTTGTGCAGTATGACACTAGATAGCACATTGTGGGAGCAGACATTCCCCCCTGTAACGACTGACGCGTACTCTTCCACCGTTGTACTCCAGATTGTATCGAGATCCATCGGAGAAAATAATTTATTGACACTGGGCGCACCACGTGCTGTATTGCTGAGCTCATTGAAATCGAAGGCGTCTGTGATTCAGCGAGAATACTGCATACAGGAACCCTTGCACGCAGTTCATGCTGCAGCAAACGGAGAGGAAACGTGGAGCTAGACAACAAAACAACTTTAGCCGTGCTCCAACGTTGTGCTAATACACGAGAGGACGCTATACGGTCCGTCACAGCCATGTGGATGAGGTGTATATCGTCTCGTGCCGTTTTTCAATTGCGTGCCCCACTGCCAGGTTTCAGTTTGTTTGGTTCGTCTCTGTCCATTTCTTCCAAACACGCATCACTGTTGTGGCATTACACTGTGTGTGGGCTGCGATTACTCGAAACGAAAATCCACCCTCTCGCATACCAACGATGCGTTATTTTGTCATATGCATAAGTAAATTTAACTTTTGATATTTTTTTTTTATTATTATTCGACTGTAAGTGCATTTCTGTTTATGTAGAAAAAACAAATGAACTGGTAAACTTTTTTGGCAACAATTAAATTTAAAACTAATATTTAAATGGCTAGTTTTAAAGTTATTATAATGTTATTATTTTCATACTTTAATTAATTAAAAAAAATAATAATTTCTAAATCGGGTATTAGGTGGATTAGGTGCGATCATTACGAAATTCCATGTAAATTTGTGTAGCTCTGCGATCAGTCGTTTTCCTAAAAAGTGACGGACACACACACGCACATCTCCTTTTATTAAATATGTAGATATATGTAAAGAATATATATTTATTTCTTAATTATAAACAAAAAATAAGTTGATATGCATGACTTGTGTGTTAATCTCCAAATGTGCCAAAATGCTTGACAAGTCATCTAATTGGAAATTAATGCCGGCAAAATAAAATAAAATAAAATAAAATAAATAATAAATAAATAAAAATAAATCATACATTTTAGCAATTCGTCTATTTAAAATATAATGTTTAAATGTCAATATTTAGAATGTCTACAATTTTTGTTCTTTTTTAAACCTTTTTTTAGAAAAAGAAATACATTTTAAGCTATAATAATGTCAATTTTACATCAGTTTACATACAATAGATGAATTTTCTAGAACAGAATATTCTAGAATTTGAAAAGTCTTGAAATTTCATAACATCAACCGAATAATTAACATAAATATAATTAACATAATGATGGCGGGGAGCGAACTCACAATCTCGCAATTCGTAGACCGATGCGTTACCTGGGAGGCACGGTGTTCACAGGTGAATTAGCTTTCATTAAAATATCTCTTTCTTTTTTTCATGGCTTTTATGGGTATTTTTATTAAAATATTGAAATTTTGAATGAAAATATTATTTTATCAAAATTAATTATTTCTTATAGCACTCAAGGATAGTATAGCTTTTCATTAGCGTATTATTTTATTTTATCGGTTCAGTACCTTCACATACATAATTTTCCTCTTTATACATTAGTATAAATGAAACTATTCCTAGACCTGTTTTAAATAGTTTTGAAAATGTATTCACAGTACTTGTTATGTTACCGCTTAATCTGAACTTTGTATCAGGATAAAAGAAATTTGTATGAGTTAAACACAAATTCTTTTTATTGTAAAAGTTGTTTGATAAATAAATGACTGTTTCTCCTATGTTATACCAAAAATAAACTCTTTATATACCTCAGTTACTATTAAAAAAAAAAAATTTAAATGAAAATTAATATGTTTCTGTAGTTTATTTTTATGAAAAGTTTGTTTGAAAGTAATTGATTTGTTGTACAACAGTTGTTAATAGATTTTCAAAATTTAAACCGAAAATAATTATTTTGCTGAAAATTATGTTAACATAAACTATTAAATGCAATTTAGTTTTCTGAAAACTTCTGTATAGATAACATGTTAATTGAATCACTCAATTTAAACGTAATTAGGCTTAAAACAACATTTTTAATGGAAATTTTTAACATATCACTTTTTACAGTGTTTTAAATTACTTAGTATAATGATTTAAAATAACTCATAATTTATTTTTATTTTTTGTCTTGTTATTTCTATTTCTAATTAAATTTTCAGCCTTCCTGACATTTGTAATATATGTTATAATATTTTCGTGATATAATTATTCCTTTTGTTGAGAATAATTCAATTTTTTATTCTTGAAATCTGCAAAGAAATTAACAATTAAGGAATTGTGTACTGAAATTACGTTCAGGTAATAGAAAAATTTTAAAAACTTAAATTAATTAATTTTTTTTCATTAATAAAAATAAACACAGCTTCATAATATTTTCATTTTTATATGCGATATTGAATTTTTCAATGTGTACTTTGCTAATGAAATCGTTAGATGTATGTAATAACTTATTACAATATGTAAGATTTCTTTATACTCTATTGTAAGTTCTGGTAATATTTATCTAGTTTCACATTAATTATTTTTATTAAAATTGTTAATCAATTAATATTACTTTATTCGTATCAAAATATAAATATTAACACAAACACAATAATATTAAGCATAGGGGAGAGTTGTCTCAAACGGGGACGGCGGGTCAAATGGGGACGTTCATTTCCCTATTGGTTAGTGAAGCCTTCTTTGAATCCAATAGTCTACGATAATTCTAATTCGGCTATATGCAAGTTTGAATCTAGTTGTTGACATATTTAGCCGGTTCTGTTATTTTCTACAAAGTTTTCAATTTTTTGCGATTTTCATTTCGATTGTGGCCGCACGCTGTATTGGATCTTATCAAGTGACCGTCGAACGTTAGATTTTGGTAAGTACGTTATGAATTTGTCTAGATTTAATTTACATTTTCACATATTGTTTTATAGTTTTGTCTAACACGTATGCGAAGGGACGCCACGTTTTTTATCATATGTCATGGTCGGCTCAATCGGCTCATATGTCATGGTCGGCTCATGACGGTAGTCCAAAACGGGGTCGTCACCATTTTGGACGCCATGGAAGTACGATAAATTTGTAATTGTTATTTCGTTTTAAAGTGTTTTAAATGAGTACAAGTGCTTATTTATGTGTGTAATACGTATGTGGAGAGGACGAATAAGAGACATGAAAATGGCTCATACATCACCCTGGACGCTACGTGACAATTTACTAGGTCGGAAAACTTTTCGGAACTGCATTTTCAAGAGCAGCTACTGTGCAAAATGTTATAAATGGATTTAAAAGAAAACAAGCATGTATCCCTTTAACAGAGATGTGTTCCCTGAACATTTATTTGCGCCTTCAGAAACAACTGAAAAACCTGCTTATAACTCTTTAGAGTCTCAGTTAGCATCAAGGTGTGAAAACGTCACACTCCAACCTTCCACTTCATCATTTGGTATATCTCCAGATATAGAACCCCAGAAATGTTCAGCTTTTAACACTTCTCCTAATAATGTCTTTACAACAAGCAGGGTTGGGTTTCTTCCAGGACAGTGGAAGAAACTGGAAAAAACCAGAAGAAACTGGAAGAAACCGGAAGAAATGGAAGAAACCAACCAGAAGACAAAACAGATGTTCAAAATTAAAATTTATGGACTATATACACTCAAAGCATAAATATAATGTCAAATATAAACTATAATCTAATTAATATTAAAAATATTTGTAGAAAAATAAGTTATTTGATAACGAACACTAAATATATACAGGTGATGGGTTTTTACTTTTCAATGCTAATATTTTTGGAATTTTTTGCATAGATACTATCTCATATTACTATACCTTCAAACAGTACAAGTGATAATTACGGAATTAGCCATAATATTTGCACTTTTTTTTTTTTTTTTTTTTTTTTTTTTTTTTAAGGATACAATTTTTTATATAAACTCGAAGCTGGTACCCAACGAACTGTATCAATATGTACTAAGATACCTATTTTTAAACTCTCCTGCAGGCTCTCTAAGATAAAAAAGAAAAAAAAAATCCATAGTTTGTATTTATCTATTTTAAATTGAAAAATAAAGTGCAGTATTGAACTACTAAAAATCTTTTCATTTGCTTTACAGTCAACTCCCTCTAACTCTCAAAAGTTTTGTCCAGAGGTTGTGCGGATTACAGGAATTCGTAGATTAGAGATCATTGCTTTTGTTTACAGTTTTCTTTTGCAGATAAAGAGTCAGTTATTATTAATTCATAAATAGACATCAAAATGGAAAGACAATTTCTAATAATTCTAGAATAAAATATTTCTTCAATATTAATAACACTAATCTATCATAATTCATATATGATGGTAAAGAATTTAAGCATATTCAAATAATATGCACATATAAAATGTAAACAAACAAATTTAAAAAATACGAAACAAAATATTTTTGAAAGTTCGGAAATAATATTCATCACTGATTAATTTTGTTAAACGTTGATGCAATAGTGATTTGTTTTAAGCACTAGTCTGTATGAATTGCAGGATAATAAATACAAGACTGTTATTCCCCTTTCTCCCCAATTATGTTTCAAAGTAAGGTTTAAGCTAAAAATTTGTTTTAAAAAAGTAAAAATGTGATTTTTTTTTAAATATAAGATATAAATTTCTTTTTCATTCAAAAAACAATCACGGGTTAGAAAGATTTGCAGATTATAAATCTGCGGATTAGAGGGAGTTGACTGTACTGTATATGACTAGTATAAGGAAAATAAAGTTTTTGATGACATTTTGTAATACAGTAATTATTGAATATTAGTACTCATAATTAACTGGATATTTGTTAAGAGCTGTTTTATCAGAAAGTATAAGCAAGTGATCCAAACTATTATTTATTACCAGTTAAAGAAATAAAATCGTCTAGATTATAAAACTGTACACTGTTTAAATTGAAACTGATTTTGTTTTACTGGATTTTGAGTATTTTGGAACGTGATCATCAGATACCAAAGATCACTTCGGTAAAAATCTCATAATTATTAATTAAATTTTTATAGGTATAATTAAAGTTACTTAAAGTTGTTTATAAGAGAAATGAATCCACTGTATCTTACAAATCTGCAATTTATAGGATAAATTTTTAAGAAAAACAGTTTCTTCCATTTCTTCCACTTGGAAGAAACCTATTTCTTCCGGCTGGTTTTTTCCATGGTTTTTTCCGCGGTCTTTTCCACCTTAGAAGAAACTTGCCAACCCTGACCACAAGAAACTGAACGTTAGCAAAAAAAAAAAAAAAAAGTGAATGACACGAGGAGAGTAAAACAGTCATACTCACTTCATCACTATACAAAGCAGAATTGAAAGCTGTAGAACAGGAGGAAAATGCAAATCAGAGTAAACAGAAAAGAAAATCGTTCAAAAAACCCACCGAACCTAATCCTAGATATCCAAAAGCTAAAAAAGAGAAGGAAAAAAAAAATTCAAGACACAAAATTATCATCTGATGAGGGTCAGACTAGCGATGATGCTTGCATTTTTTGTAATGAACTTTCCATTGACTCGAAAGACAAAGAGGGGTAGATTCAATGTATGTAGCAGCTGTCGAAGTTGGGCACATGAAGTCTGTTTAAGTGAAAAGCGATGTCAATTTCGTATGTGACGTCTGTGTTTGATATTTTTTGTGTCATTCTAGTAACTGTTGGAAAATATAACAAAATACTTTATTTGCATCTTGATTTTGCATTAACTTCACCTTTTCGTTGTAATACAAGTTTTTCTAATAAAATTTCGCATTAGGACTTGATTTTACGTTATTTCTTATGAGTACCCCATTTTACCCAACCGGTTGTCCTTACGGGGACTTTGCACATTTTTCAGAAAAGTGTGTTTTCTGCCTATACTAATGATATATTTTTTAAAAATAACCTTGTCATCTGATAGTCCAAGTCATGTTCTAATCAGGAAATGCTTTGCCGAATTTTTCTTATTTATAGATTTTTTTTTTTTCGGACAAAGATATGTTAACGTCCCAGTTTTGGACAACTTTCCCCTACTACTATTTTGTATAACTGCTGTAGTTTTAATATGGTTGTGTATCAGATGAGTGGTGGCTCCTACTATGCTTCAAAAATAGAGACCCTGCACTGTTAAAAATTTCAATAGAAAACTCTGTGTAAACTACTATCTTCAGTCTTACGTAAAATTACAGAAAAAAATAAACAAAAAACTTATTTTATACATTCATTTTAAATAACTAATATTAATTTAATAAATTATTGGTGAGAATATATTTCGGACTTGGAAGCTTTTTCTAAAAGAGAAAGAGTCATTTTTTATTTTAATTAAAAGATTCAATAATAAAATTGCGTAAAAATACAGAATAAAGGTTAAGAATCTCGATTATTCACTTTTAACTAAGAATTACTGTAAATTTACAGAGACTCTGGATAAATATTTACATTAAATTTACAGAAATTTGTAACAGTGTATAGTAGGAGAGAGTGGAGATTGGCGCGCCTGGTTTTCTACGATACCTGCTATATAAATGTCAGTTGTTGCAATATGACCATTGTGCTAAACAATATTTCTTATTATTTTGTGTCATAATTTCAGCAGAATTTACTATGAATTAAATTACATTTCACAGGTCTACATCTAAAATTTTGATTTCATAAATTTGTAGACCTTTCTGATTTTTGGTGCTCTGAAATTGAAAATAAAGCTAGCTTTTTTCTATAACGTATAGATTTTTGTCAATACACGGTTTCTAGCGACAAAATTCTACGATTATAAATATGTTTCCATGATTAGTTAAAATTAATCATGGAAACGTCTCTCTATTCTAAAAAAAAGTAGCTATCGCTGTCATGTTTCAATTTATCGTGTCTTTTTCGCTTTCTTTGCTTATACAGAAATAAATTTTTTACATAAAAATATGGAATTTAGCAGTTTTGTACAGAAATATGCGATAAACATGCTGAAATAAATCATTTATTTATAAAAGCATTATTTTAGGTGCTATTAAACTTTGGTACAGGGAAAAACATTTTCGTTATAAAAGTTTTATATACTCAAAAGCTATTTATGGCATTTTCATCATATTTTGCATGATATACATCAGATGCTTGGGGTGTGCAGCATATAACTATCTTTTTGATTTTGATAACCTATTAGTATTTTTTTTTTCTAATTTTTTTTCAATGCATATTTATGCTCTGTTTAGATTTCTTCCGGATATAAATTTATGTGTCGAAAAGTGCTTGAAATAACTTTTTACAACATTTGTAGAACACAGAAAAGGTATTTAATTCCTGATTCTTAATTTATGACATATTTCAACAAAATATTCAGTTAGATGATATTATGCGATTGTTTTCCTTATTTAATGGAAAAACGTTTTAAATGAGGAGAAATTTTGCTTCTTGCGTTACACTTGACATATCTTAACGAGCGGTGAATACAAATGTAGGCGCTACTTTCAAAGTCATAAAACTGTCAAAATAGAAACCGATTGTGTCTGTAAGAACAAAGGGGACATGAACAAGATTTTTTTCCTTTTATAGAAGGCAATCCTCTTTCATTTACGGATCTTGCATGTACTAAAATATCTTTTCTCACGCTTATACTGATATTATTAACATGGATATAATAATTTCTAATAAATATGGCAGATGAAAAGGAATTTAGTAAATTTAACATTATTTTGCGATATCGCATATGAATATACACTTACATTTCAGTCATTAAAAATATATCTTTATATATATATTTCTTTTGTGCGTGTGTATGTCACTGAACTCCTCCTAAACGGCTGGACTGAGTTTAATGAAATTTTATGTGTGTCTTCAGGTGGATTCGAGAATGGTTTAGATTTACAAATGAAAGTTGTAACTTAATTAGTTCTTTCTTAATTAATTTTTAACCAACTCTTTCAACAACTTTTCCACCTAGATGGCGTGAGTTGTCGTAAACACGATGTCAGAATTTATTTAATGTTGAAATGAAAAATGAATTTCTAACCGTATCTTACGAAGTGTTTAAAATATTTTTTCAATGTTAATATTTTAGAATCGTAAACACGATGTCAGAATTTATTTAATGTTGAAATGAAAAATGAATTTTTAACCGTAAGTGTTTAAAATATTTTTTCAACGTTAATATTGTTAAAATGTTAAAATTAGTTAAAATGGTATATTCTTTTAAAAAATTCGTCAATATCCGACGGAGTTATTTTATGTTAAAATGAAAAATGAATTTTTAGGCCATTATTATTTGTGCAGATGGAAAATGTACTAAAAGTTTTCCGAAAACTTTCACGATCACAAATGTTGACGGATATCCAATATATCGTCGAAGAAATCCCGATAATGGCGGACAATTTTATCATCTATGGCGGTCATCTATGTCAACAACATATATATTGACATTGATAGCCGTTGGGTGGTCCCATATTCGCCTCTGCTGAGCAAAACATTCAATGCTCATATTAATAGCAAGAAATTCAAACTTCTTCACACACCATAAATTTTAAATCAGCACAACCGGTTTCGAAAGGACGTAGCCTTTCTTCATCAGGTGCAAACACGTGCAACTGCCTTGGAGGCAAAAGCAAGACTGAAAGCAGGACAAAATCCAGAGGGGGAGGCGCAACACAAACAACCAATAGGAAGTAACATGCAGGACAGGACCAATCAGAGAGGAACACACGTACACACACACCACAAAATGAGGAAGGAGAAAAGGAGTAAACAATTATTATTTTTTTTTTTCAATAATATTAAACTAATAAGTAAATTTAATAAAATTTATCCATTAATTATTATTATTTTTATTTAAATTAGAATTATTTTATTATAACTAATATGATGTTATAAACATAATGAAGGAAATTATTTAATTGAATTAAACAAATTTTTCCAGGCTGTAGACAGCAAAGTGGAATCAGATTTTTCATTGACAATTTTATCACGATTAAGGTAAATAGCTAAATTTTCTAAAAAATTCAGTTCGGAAACGTGTTTGGCATGAAAGATAATTTTTGCACTCTTAAAATTAAAACTATGTTCAAATTCCCAACTGTGCTTCGCAATAGAAGATTTAGAAATTTCTTGATTAACAACATACCGAGAATGTTCACGTAAACGACATTCAAGATTTCTTTTAGTTTGACCAATATAAGATAAATCACAGTTATTACAAGGGACATTATAGATACCCCATTTTTGAAGCTCAGGAACAGGGGATTTGGTTGAAGGGAATTGGAATTTATAAATAAAATCCAATAAATTCCTATTCCCTTCAACCAAATGTGAGTAAGTATGTGACTAAAGGCAGTGATATGGCTGTATTTCGAGTTGAAAATACCAATGTGAATGCTCCTCCGGTGAATAACAACGATGAAATAACACTTTACCAAATTGGTCGGTACGTCAGCTCCAATGAAGCTGTTTGGCGTATCTTTGGTTTCCCAATTCATGAACGGGATCCAGCAGTTCTTCATTTAGCCGTCCATCTTGAAAATGGCCAGCGCGTATGTTTCACGAGCGAGACAGCGATTGATCGTGCTATAAATCCACCAAAAACTACACTCACCGAATTTTTTGAATTGTGTAATCGTGCGGATGCTTTTGGTGCTTTTCCACGGACATTACTCTATTCAGAAGTAACACGCTATTTCACATGGGCTCCAACAAAAAAATGGATGCCCCGCAAGCAAGGCACGCCGATTGATGCATGTCCCGGTTTATTCAAATCAAACACCTTGGGACGAGTATTTACAGTCAATCCAAGGCAGACTGAGTGCTTTTATCTTCGACTGTTATAGGTTAATGTCATCGGCCCTTTGTCATTTCAAGATTTGCGTAAAGTGAATGGACAACAGTATCCAACGTATAAAGATGCATACCTTGCACTCGGCTTGCTGGAAGACGACCACCAGTGGGAGTGTATGCTTGCTGAAGTAGGACTGAACTGTACAGCAAAACAAATTCGTCTACTATTCGCTATAGTGTTGACTACATGTTTCCCGGCCCGAGCAGAGACATTATGGGATAATCACAAATATTCAATGACTGATGATATATTGCATCAACATCGTTCACGGTGCAACGATCTAACGATAGTATTCAGTGACGCTATGTACAATGAAGCATTGATTGCTATTGAAGATCTTTGCATTATCATTGCCAACATACCACTCAGTCATTTCGGTATGCATTCAACAAATCGAAATGCATCTGATTTAATAAGCACTGAATTGAATCGTGAACTACAATACAATACTGTAGAAATGGCAGCGATTGTTGCTCGCAATGTCCAACTGATGAATGAAGAACAAAGAACCATTTACGACCGCATCATGCTCGCAGTTTTGGCAGGACAAGGTGTATTCTTTTTTTTTGGGGGGATGCACCAGGTGGAACTGGCAAAACATTCTTTATTTCGCTAATTCTCGCCGAAATACGATCAAATAATGGCATCGCATTGGCTGTTGCATCATCTGGCATTGCGGCAACTTTATTGGATGGAGGCAGAACAGCTCATTCATCATTTAAAGTGCCACTAAATATTCAAAATAACCCAGACGCAGTATGCAACATAAAAAAACAATCGTCCATGGCCACAGTGCTGAAATAGTGTAAAATTCTTATCTGGGATGAATGCACTATGGCACACAAACATTCGATTGAGGCGTCGAACAGGACATTGAAAGATATAAAAACAACGACAAACTATTTGGCGGCACTCTGTTACTCTTTCAGGTGATTTCAGACAAGCACTTCCCGTTATTCCGCGTTCAACATACGCTGATGAGATCAACGCGTGCTTAAAATCATCGTCATTGTGGCGTAATGTTGAAAAAGTACAACTGAAAGTAAATTTGCGCGTTCAAAAGCTTCAAGATCCATCCGCTGAAACATTCTCAAAACAATTGTTAGATATCGGCGATGGTAAAGTTACTACAGATGAAACTGGATGCATAAAATTACCGACCGATTTCTGCACAATCATTGATTCTCAAGATGCTCTTATTGACCAGATATTTCCCGATGTACACAGACGATACACAAATCATGAGTGGCTGGCAGAAAGAGCAATTTTAGCAGCAAAAAATGTGGACGTCAACGAATTGAATCTCAAGATACAACATTTGTTACCAGGAGACTTGGTGTCATACAAATCTAATGATACAGTTTGCGATGCCACCGAAGCTGTAAATTATCCAACAAAGTTTTTAAACTCATTGGATTTACCAGGCATGCCACCGCATATTTTACAACTGAAGGTTGGATCTCCGGTTATTTTGCTTCGTAATTTGAACCCACAACGGTTGTGCAACGGCACGCGATTAGTCATAAAAAAATTAATGAAAAATGTTATCGAAGCTATCATTTTAAATGACAAATTCCGAGGTGAAAATATATTACTACTGCGAATCCCTATTATACCCACAGATGTGCCATTTCAATTTAAACGCCCTCAATTTCCAATTAGATTGGCATTTGCAATGACTATCAATATGTCTCAGGGCCAAACGATGTCTGTCTGTGGCTTAGATTTGAGCACATCATGTTTTTCACACGGACAATTAATTATACGCGGCTCTCGAGTGGGCAAACCATCCAGCTTGTTTGTATTGGCGAAAGATGGGATAACAAAAAATATTGTACACTCTGTTGCATTAAGGGATTGATATTGTTTTTTAGTAATATTGTTATAAGTAGCGATATGTATATAATTTTAAAGAATCAATTTTAATAAATTAAAAAAATAAATGATTGGTGTTTTGTTATTTTTATATTCTTTCACCGTTCACAGCGCTCCATACATCTTCCACTTATATACCACATACTTACACACTTGCAATAAGTTAGTTATTTTTTTCTAGCAAAATATTCTCTAGAAATAATTTATATGACAAAACAACGTTTGTCGGGTCAGCTAGTATATATATATATATATATATATAACCAAATAAAAACTATAGTTGCGATAAATAATAATTATGATATTTCAGAGTAAATTTTTGCAAGGAATTTTATTTCTAATTATCTAAAGTAAGAGGGCGAAGCTACTATAGAATTTGGTTGTTGGAGAAAGTTAGGGCGAAACTCCGGAGGGGGTTGGTGAGAGAAGCGAGCAGGGGGAACAGCCTCCTATTACTATATGTAATATTAACATATAATTATGTCGGTGAAATTATTTCCCGACATATATTACGCGTATTCTGACGAATGCCGTATGCATTCTTCAAAGAAACAGTATTAATTTTAAATAATTTTATTTCATGTAATGGTAACGAGCCAGCAGCACGTTTTGATAGAATGTGGCGCAATGTCATTACGAAAGAGCCCAGCAGAGGAAAAACACTTACAGCAGTTTCACCACTGAACAAGCCGCAGAGGAGTGTGGTAATCCCCACTGAAAGCAGCTACAGCTACATCCTAAGCAAATAAGGTCTCCTTTGTTATTATAATTTGTAAATATGATTTGATTTTCTTATTTAGTAAAGTGCCTTTTCTTTCATTTTAAATTACACTCAAATCTTTCTTGTGTGACCACATAAAATATATTAATCAATACCGTTAAATAAACAATTTAACATAAAAATACTTATAATAATGATAATAATAATAATTTTTTATTATTATTTTACTTTTTTCATATTTATTTGTTACGGGTATGTAAAACAGTATACACAACAGATAATAACATAAAATCATAATATTTTTAATATGAATAATTATATTGAAAAATGTAATTTATAAATTTCTGCGATATACGAATTTTAACAACGTACAATATAAATATAAAAATTGTGAAATGTTTTATGATTTAAATTTATTTTACTGAATCATTCTGGGAGAAATAGCTTATTAATTTTATTTTTATTATATTTCAAATTACTTTGAAAAAAATCTGTTATATAAATACTGAAAATTATATTTTGTATTTTTCTTTAAGTATTAATAAAATATCACGGCTTTTATGGATTCACTACTTTTTTATTTATTTATTTTTTTTTTTTTTTTTTTTTTAAGTAAAATACTCTTCTTTTTTAGAGTAATAAATTAAATAATTATTAAGTAACCTTTGTCTCATTCTGCATTTTACAAATCTATGTGAACTTATTTATTAATTTAAATAAAATAAATATATTTACCTTAAAGTCAAATAAATTGTTTATATTTATTTAACATAAATATAGAAAACTTTACTTGAGAATACCCATTTAAATATTGTAATATTTTTAACAATACATTCAAAATTACTTATGTAATTGAGTTAGCTCCATTTCATAGCAGCATTACCAAAATAATATAACACTTAATATATTTCAATTGTGCATTAAATTATGCATAATTTCGCTACTATAAATTTTCTATGTGACAAAAAACTCAAATTTAGCTACAAAGTAGTAGTTTACATATAAATTTGATTTATATATAAATTTCTTTTGTTTTATAAATATACTCGTTAAGAAACAATACTTTCAGTATTTTCGAACATAAACCGCGGTATTAATTTGACTTGCATAAATAACTAAACAGAATTAAATAATTTAATTTCTTTTCCCAGACTTCTTTAAAATGCAGAGTGAAAAAATTTTAATACGTTTCATATAATATAAAGTTTGTTTTTAAATGATGATAATAAATTACGCTTTAAAAAAAATCTTCATCTGAAAGTTATTAAAATCATAAGTTTATGAAAAAAATTTAAATTTTAATAAAATGATGGTTTATATATGTATACTGGGTGTCCCATAAGTCTGCAGACATTTTGAAAATTCATAAAAAATGAAGGAATTTGTATAAATGAACGCAGTTGTCGAAAAAATTATTCTCGTTAAGGGGATTTTTTTTTCTGGAGGGAGAAGGGAGTAAAGAATTTTTTTTTTTTTTTTTTTTTTTCCCATAGAGGGAACTGCACGGATGCCTAACAAGAAATATGCAAATCGGAGTCCTACAAATTTCCGGTTTTACGATTAACACAGCTCATTCTTTTATTTTGCTTCTTACTAGTGCATACATGATATTTTAATTGCGATGCTGTCTTGGGGGATAAAGCGTTATTGGTGTTTTCCCTCAGGTGACAACCGGTGACTAATATTATTTAAACTTTATATTTGTTTTTAAACTTTATCTTTTTTTTTTTTTTGTTGTTGTTTGTTTCTAGGTGTTTAATTAATTATTTTTCATTCTTCAAATCAAATTCATGGGCATAATATTATCGAACAGGGAAAGAAATTGAGGGAGGGTGTGGTGTTTCTAGAAAACGGCGGGTGACTCAGCAAAATGGGAGTCATATTCGGATTCAGGAGGTTATTTTACATAAAAATCAGCAAGAATGCTATCAGACCTCTTTTTCTTTTTCAGAGCATTGTTATTGGTGAGAATATATAATGCTTTTTCTAAAGTAGAAACATTGAGTTTAAATTTTTATTGATAAATTAGACAACAGAAATACAGAAAAATACAGATATAAGATTGAGAATCTCGATTACTTAGTTTCAATTAAGAATTACCCTAAATTTACAGGGACTCTGGATAAACATTTCAAAAAAAGTACAGAATTTTTTTACAGTGTACAGTACAGTCGGTAACAAAAGTGTCCGAACACTAGCAAAAATTCCTATATAAAGAAAGTACACTTCCTACGATTTTGTTAAATAAATCCTTATCGAATCATGTTCTTAGACTGACTAAGAACAGGATTCGACAAGGATTTATTTAACAAAACCGTATGACGTGTACTTTTTTTACATAGGAATTTTTGCTAGTGTTCAAACACTTTTATTACCGACTGTACATGCACACAAACCTTTTTCTAGCTTACTACTATTATTATCAAAAATTCATATGAATTTAAATCATTTGTTAAAAAATAACTCCATTGTGTAAATTTATACGAAATTTTGTTCTATACTGCCATGTTAAACCTTTTGGAAAAAACTGAATGGCAGCGCCACCTGTTGAGTGATTCATCCCAAAATGTAATCAGCAACAGTTTAGGAGAAAATCCAACTAATTACCAAGTTTGGTTAAATTTAGTTTATTGGTTCGTGAGGTACAGCCTCCAAAATTTTTATGATACACACACACTAACAAACACAAATACACAGAGACAGATGACTGACATTTTCTAAAAATTGTCAAGTTATATTTAATACACCTCAAAACGTGTAAATCCAACGGAAAACAAATGATGAAAATTTTCACCAATCAAATAGGGTAGGTGCTCCAGTAATTGGAATGCTCCAGTAATTGACAACTATCCCGAAATAATTAATAAATAAGAAAATTAATAAAATCATACATTTTACATATAAGAATTTTAACATTTTATGTCAAACACTGGAGATTAGGCTGCTAATAACTGGAAAAATGAATAACTAGCAGTGTCAAACACTGGAACATAGGGTGCCAATTGCTGATAAAAGGAAAAACTGGCAGTATCAATTACTGGAATGTTAAATAAATGTCAAAAAAAAATTCATAAAAAAAATATTTTTTATGAAATGTATATATTTTAAAATATATGTGGTTTTCATGTCATATGTACTAACTTAAATTATGTCTTATGTACTAACAACTTATGTGTAAACTGTCTTATGTACTAACCTTTAAATAAATGTAAAAAAAAATTCATAAAAAAAAAAATATTTTTTATCAGATGTATATATTTTAACGTATATGTGGTTTTCATGTCATATGTACTAACTTAAGATTTCTAAAAATATTTTCTGATGACTAGAACATTAAAAAGATCACAGATTGCTCTAAAAGTGTCAATCACTGGTGCACTTACCCTACTTTCTTCTTATATATACGGAAGAAAGTAAAAATATCCATCTTCTACGATTAAATGTTGGTTGAATAATTATACACTGTTAAAAAAATGCAGAAAAAATACAGAAATTCTCTGTAATTTCAGAAAAAAAGGCGTAAATTACGGAAAAATTACGTAGACAAAACGTATTTTACGACTTTTCTCTGAAATTACAGAGAATTTCTGTATTTTTTCTGCATTTTTTTAACAGTGTATCTTAAAATGTGAACTGATTTTTGGGGATAGTATACAAAGTAAATAATGAAATTAATCCGAGAAAAGTGTTTCATATTATATGATATTTTAAATGTTATTAGATTATATATATATATATATATATGTATATATATATATATATATATATATATTCTATTCATTTGAAATTATAGTTTAAATTTTCCCCTTTTTAAACTATTGAGTGAGGTATTCTCACAAAAAATATTTGTGTGAAGTAAAAAATATATATATATATTGAGAGATTTTTATTTCAACAATATTGTTCATTTGTTTCGTACTGTAACATTAATATTCTTCAATTGATTCTTATTACCAGGTTTTGATCCCTCATCATAAAACACATATTAATCGATCCACAATCTTGTAAATATCATTATAAATGTCTTAATTTCGTAGAAGATTTTCAAACTTCTCCAGTTGAAGAACGCCATGATTATTGCCAGTGCATCGGGCATGCGCAATTTTTCTACATAACACTAATCCTTTATGAATTGGAAATCTCATTTTTGTTGTAATTGTGTAAGACTTGGGGTTGCCCATTAGTTTTAATCCTGATTTATTTTAAATATGGTACTCTTTGACCGAGTGTTATTGGAAGCCAACATATGTCACAATCGTAGACTTTGAAATAAATACCTCGGTCACTTTTAATCGTAGAAGGATTCTTCTTTATCAAATTAGTGTATAAAAATAATTTAAATTACTAAATAGAGCTATAAAGATCTGGATACCGTATAATAATACAAATTTTGCATTTTTACACAAAACTAAATTTGAGGATTTTGTCATGACATAACGTTGTTAATTCATTCATTTAACATTTTTTTTTTTTTTTTTTTTTTTTTTCAATTATTAAAAGTACATTATTTAGCAACGTTATTGTATTTGTAAAAAAAAAAAAAAAAAAAGATTTATGTTCATACATAATAATTTGTATGATAGATACAATGTGTTATTTATAATAAAAAAAATAAAAGTAAACCTTTACGATCTACGGCTGTAAATATTTGTTTAGGCTCTAAAAATTAATTAGTTTAATCTGTGTAATAGAACTAATCGATAAAAAAAAATACTATTGAATCTTAAAAACTGTGTACCAATTATGTATTTTAAATAAAAAAAATAAGTGATAAAAAATATTTATGTTTTTTAATTCAAAAATTTGTATCATACATCTGTACATAAATATAATTATGGCGATTGCAACAATATGCGCATTTTCAGTATTGCACATACATATAGCATAAAAATATATTTACACTAATTTTACATATATAAATGTCATTTCAAACTATATTTTTTATACACCAAACTGTCAAAAAAAAAAAAAAAAAAAAAAAGAGGTAGAAGAAGAAGTAGAAGTGTAATCACTTTACTGCGAAATTTTACTAAAAAGATTAAAATGTCAGAGAAAGTGTCATAATGAATATGACGAATTGAAGAAAACTAGAACAAATGAGATATTTAATGGTGTTTCAAGAACTGCATTTTTCACTAAAGAAAAATATAACATGACAAGAATGTTGTTATAATAATAAAATATGGTACAAAAATTCCTAAATACATATCTTTAAGTGGATTTTTTACAAATGCCACCGCAAGAAAAGAAACTATCTTAGAATAAAATTCAAATTGTATCATTATCCGGTTATATTGAAACGTCCGTTCATAGGTTGAGAACCTTAAAAATAAATAAATAAATAAATAAATTGTGATTTTAAGACACAGATACTAAAGTCTTAAAACTATTTAGATTAACTTTAAGACAAAAGTAATAAACTTGACCCTTTTCTGTGAATCCATAGAAGATAGACTTATGAAATTTTAAGACAAGTGATACAAATATTCGCAGCAGTTATAATAAGGAACAAATTTTATGACCTCGGAAATGGATCTAACGATTTTGATAAAAAATTAGCGTTAGAAGATTTTTGAGATGAAAACCCATTTGGCTTACCTTTATGCTATTGAAAATTAGCGTTCAATGTTAACCCTTATTTCACCCGTGGCATAAAATGATAGGGACTTTATTTTCTTCGTAATTTCTTAAACGTTTTTGATAAATCATTTAAGGTCCTTTTTTGATTTTACAATTCAAACTGAATAGCAACCTCATCAGCTATCGTTCACTGGTGACATGCAGTTCGCCACGGGGGAAGGGGGGGGGGGGGGTCTCGTTTTTTCGAAAACACTCGAATGAGTTTGAAAAAAAAAAATGTCTAGTGTGTAACAACCACACGATTCCTATCACCCACTATTACACATATTATATGCAATTTTTAGAGACAATGTGTTCAGAAGACAAAATTTACCTAACAAATTTGACATCTAACAGTTTTCCTTAAAAAAAAAAAAAAAATAAATAAATAAAAAATAGCGCATGTATAAAGATATATAAAATTGTATTTACATACTGAGTTTAAAAAAAAGAAAAGAAAAATCCGTTGAGCGGTTTTTTGAAGCATCCAACTTCGAGATACAAAAATGACTTACTTAAAAAGGACGGCTCTTAGTTTTCCTGCTATAACCACGTAATATAAGCAAATGTGTATCAGAAAAGGGTTTTATGTAACAATTTTCAAGAAAAGCGTCAGAGACGTTTTGAAATACCGACTTTCACCAAAACGTCGCATACTCAATTGTTGACTGGGAAACAGCAATTATATATAAAAGGATATCCAAAAAAGTGTTATTAAAGCGAGTTCGAAATAAATGCGGGCAACCGTTTTTAAAGAAACACACTTGCGAGTAGTGTTGTCTGATCTGGTGGATTTTTATTCAATAATCACCAAAAATTTTAAGATGTGATATTTGATATACATAATAGACTATCAATCTTCGAAGTGATTAGGCAAACGTTACATTTAAAAATTATTAGTGGTAATAGAATAAAAATATCCTTCAGATCTGGCAACACTGCGTGCGAGGTCTCAAATTGACCCCATATGCAATCCTATCAATTTTCCTAAACTAACCAACTAAAACATAACGAAAGGACATCTAATAAGATGTTTATATAGTAACTTTGAAGAAAATTGTTAGAGCAGTTTTTGAGATACTGACTTAGGGTCCCATTTCCGGTTTCCCATGTCCCACTTCGGTTTTCCTATTTACACCAAAAGAAGAAAAATCATCTGTACACCAGACCTGTCTCAATTCTGAAATTTCCTCCTTCTATCTTTATTAGTTTCGGCGATATGATAGTCAAAAAAGATATTATCAACACACAAACGCACATAAAAACATGTACAGTCGGTAACAAAAGTCTCCGAACACTAGGAAAAATTCCTATAAAAAAAAGTACACTTAATACAGTTTTGTTAAATAAATCCTTGTCGAATCCTGTTCTTAGTCAGTCTAAAAACAGGATTGGACAAGGATTTATTTAACAAGACTGTATTAAATGTACATTTTTTACATAGGAATTTTTGCTAGTGTTCGGAGACTTTTGTTACCGACTGTACACATACGCACATAAACATACAATGTCCAGTTGTCAAAAACCACTTTTTTGGACTCAGGAGACCTTAAAACATGTAAATCAGGTAAAGACTCGATATCGAATTTTTTGACCGAGCAAGTTACTCCCATTACCGTTCACTGGTAATTCGCACTCTATCCGGACAAAATTCGGCAGAAACTCGGTTTTATGAGAAATCTCTGGAAGGATTTTGAAAAAAAAAATAGTATTACATTTTTTTTTTTTTTTGAAGATGAAAAACTGATCTGATTTATCTTCCTCCTTGCGAAAATTAACAGTTTCTGGCAACCTGTACTTCACGCGAAACAAAATATAGCAGAGACCTGATTTTCTAAGAAACTGCTTAAACGATTTTGATAAAAAATTAGAGTTAAGTGTTTGAGATTGTAATTCGATTTAAATTTTCCTTATCTTCAGAAAAATTATCTTTCATTTGTAACCTGTGCTCTGCCTGAATGAAACAAGTATGAAATATATTTCGAAAACCAAATCACTGTATTTACTCTACGAATGGTTTTTACAATGAGACTGAGTGAACTGTGGCATTCAGGTACTAATATTTAACTATCTTTAAAATTCTAAAATTTTTAATTTATTTTATTAGTAAATTAGTATGTTGTAGCCATCTCAAAACTTTCTTCCACATTTCCTATACAAATTCACTCAGTACAAATTATTTAATATTATTTTTTTCCATTATGAATGCAGACTTTTTTCCTCTCAGAGAAGTATAACACGAAATGTCCAACGAAAGTGAAATTTTAATAAGCAGAATGACATCCTTCCCGTTCTCGAGAAATTTTAAGTATAGCTGCACCATATGTCGGCCGATATGCACCAAATTGAATGAGCATTACGTCTCGTAATAGCCTTTTTACATATAAAATTTTATTCGATTAGCCATTAGCATCAAACCGTGATAGGCACTAATTCATGTGGAGGTGCATCTACATATAAATTTATATGGAATTTTGAACAGTAGTTCTTGAGATATAGCCTTCTGTGAAATTGAGGATTTCACTGTGTAGCAGTGCCACCTGTTAAACATTAGGACTAGAAGATAATAGGTACTAATTTGTGTCAGGTTGGAACTGCATATAAATTTCTATTTAATTCTGAGCTGTAGTTCCTGAGATACATTTGGAACAAAATTTTTGTTACACGTACACGAACACACAGACAGACATTTTCTAAATTACTCAAATCGTGTTCTGGACTTCTCAAAATGTGTAAATGCATCGGAAGTCAAAAGTCACAATTTTCTACGATTCTAATGCTTTAAGAATCTAATAATCTAAGAAAGTAAAAGTATAAAAAATAAAAAATAAAAACGAACAGTTTGTGTACTTAAAAGCCACGTTTCGCAAACAAAAAGCGATCAAACATTACGAAACCTTTTTGAGAGACTTGAGACAATTGTGTAACCAAACTTGAGAAATTGTGCAACCGAAAGAAAGAAAAATAACTAAATTTTTTTTTTACATATTGTTACATAATTATATGTCATTTTCTAGAAAAATATGAGGCTAAATCTCTCATTTTATTTCACGATATAAGAAATGATTTATGCAATAGTCAAATATTTAACTTATCACCGCATGCTTTTGAAAGTATATGTATTTAACAATTTGTTATGAATGTTTAAACTGTATTGACTTAAGATATATACATACATTCTTAAGAATTACTAGAAGTTAACTTTTTGCGAGAATGCAGTTCAAGGAAAAAAAAATAAGAAAGCTGATTATATCATATTTAATTTTACTGAATGTGTGTTTGTGTGTGCGTTTCTATCATCGAATTAAAAATTCTGCAATTCAAAACTTTTTTTTTTAGAAGTTTTAATAGTATAAAGGTACTATTTCACTGCAGGATATTCAGAACATATGCCCTGGACCTCCAATGAAAGCAGCCCAAAATATCTTTTACATAAAAAAAAAAAAAAAAAAAAAAAAAAAATCTAAATATGAAAACATACATGCACAAATATCACACACACGCACATACCTATCTATCTATATATATATATATATTTCTTTTAATCTTTTGACCAAAAATAGAACTCGCTGAAACTCTACTCATTTTCTGATATTTCAATTGGTTAAATTGCGCTTTGTTCTAGTTGTAACCAACTAGACTTTTGAGAGTGTGTGAGTTAATTGTGTTTGCGGGAGGAGAATCTGTGGTTATTTTATTCTACATCCCACATTTAAGTAGGATCGTATTGATGTAAAGTTACCATTTTTTTACTACGAGAAGCAAAACAGTTTTTGCGAGTTCCTACCGTTAGATTTTATCAAAAATCCGTACACTTATTAATCAAGACAAAATAAAGATAACGCCGTATTGTTTAGCTCAAAAAGATAATTGCTCCAAAAGAGCAATAAAAACCCCATTTTAACTTTAACATTATTAAAAGGAAAAGAAATGAAGCCAAAAATAAATAAATAAATAAGTAAATATATTTCCTGAATGAAAAAAAGTAAATAAATAAATATATAAAAAATGAACGTGTTAACATATTTTAAATAATTAAAATAAAATTGCAAGAAGTCGTGCTGCGAAATGGAATAGTTTCAGTATAGAACCCTTTGGTGAAATTTGAAATTTGGTACCGAAGTAGCTCAGTGGTTTCTCTCCAAAATGTTTTATTACGCAATTACGATAGACCTTTTTATTCATCCTGAAAATGACAATAAAATTTTAAAAGCAGCCAAGGGGTTCATATTCTAAAGGTATACCAAAGACAGTTTAAGAAATTAATGTAGTAACCGATGCTAAGGAATGAAACACAGCTACTGCATAACTTTATATGAAAGAACAGATTAAAATAAGTCCTGTCGTATTAAATTAAATTCTGTTTTGTGCATAATTCTATACCTATTACTTAAAATACAGATTTAGTTTTTTTTTTTTTTTTTTTTTTTTTTTTTTAACTAAAAAGAAAAAAAGTTTGAATATGATATCCCAGAGGTAAAGTACGCAGAAAGTTAAACTATGTCACAGTTAAGTACAATTGGAAAGTGTTTTTAATCTACGCAAGCTGTATTTTATTTTATTTTTTAAATAGTTTTTTTATTTCAATTTATGCCCTTAATTATTTAAAGGCAACATTCCCCTTTCTTACTTCTCAAAAAGAATTAATATATCTATTATCTCAGCAAAGTTGTTCAGACTACCCCGTTTTAGAGAAGATAAAATAATTGCTAAAATCTGTTTACAATTTTGACTAACTTTAGTCAGATAATATGTCATTTAACCCGTTAACGCCAGAATTAATTTCTCAAAATATTATTAAGTAGTTATTTCACTTCTAACTTAATATAGACAACTGACAGTAAAATATAATTAACTTAAACAATTCTTCTGATAGTTTTAAATCTAAAGCCATCCTCATTTATTGACGTTTAGTGTTCTAGCGAGAAAACTTCGAGATTGAAAAACTTTGAGATAACAGATTAATTTCCTATTATATGTTGGCAAAGATCTCGAAAGTAAAGTATTATAATATATACTATTATATATATTATTACAATAGTTAGTATACCTGCGAAAAAAGCAAATATATGTGCGACGAATGAAAAATCATAAAATGACTATCCTAATTATGAAATAATAAATAATAGTAGGCACATAAAACTTTCAGGGATCATTTAGAGTGACGTTATAAACTGTCACTAAAAAGCAGAGATCATTCCAAGAAACCACAAAAAATATTCGTGTCTTTTTATTTGCTAAATGAGGACACTGGGCACTAACGGGTTAAAAAAGTATGGAAAGAAAAGTTAGGTTAAAGTCCCATAACTGTTGCGATTAAATTCACTTATTATTACACATAGATATTTTGATTAACTATTATTTATAATAATGAATCGATTCAATACAATGTATGTAAATGTAGATAATTATTTAAAAAAATAATAATATTTTTAAATATATTAATATTCCCTAAACATTATAACACGGAAAAAGAGAGAAATGTCTATTCATGCCAAAAATGTACTTCATATTTTTTTTCTATGTTAAATATTCACATAATCAAATATATTTTGAATAATTCATAAATATTAAGAAGCATCTGGAATAATACATAACATTAAATGGATTATTCTTTCTATTCATTTTTTTTTTCATACAGTCTTATTTAAAATGTCAGAAAATAAATAGGAAATAAAATTCTACGAAAAATATTAAATATATCAAATTAATAAATTTAATTTAATTTCAAATGAGTGTTTAAACTTAACATGTGATTGTATTCTATAAAGCTTATTCAATTCTATCGCCAAGAAAAACACCCCCATCGTTTGCAATAAATCATCGATACTACATTAGATTGAAACTGGCAATATTTCATAATGTAGATAAATATAGAACTTGTTGAAAGAAAAATGAAGAATTATATGAATTATTTATATTTAAATGCGTTTAAAAAAAACCCGTTTTATATTAAAGCAATAAAGGTAAATTTATGCATAATTCATAAAAATGATGCATTTTTCCTTAGTACGCGATATAATTGTCGCAAAACTGAGTGAAAGAAAGAACATTGTTAAAAAAGAAATAAGAAAATAAAATTATTTATATAACATGAAACACATCTTCCCATATTACAGGATCCTTACAATAAAATGTGACTGATTCAGACAATAATTGAGTTAATGTTATTTTATTTTATTTATTTATTTATTTATTTTAAATAAAAACATGCATCACTTATGATCTATAAATCATTTTTTTATTTTTTGGAGCATAGTTCTATTACAATTGAGATTGATCCAAGCATTTTTGTATTTTATTTCTGAGTATTAACCCTTTGCACTCCACACGTGACCCTCCATGACCACATATAAAAAGACGTATGAATCTTATCGTTCAGAAAATTAACTTTTTTAAAATATAAAAATATATAAAAAGTCAAAATATAAAACTTTAATCATTAAATTGCCTATGAAATCGTTTTAAGTAAGTTGTAATTAAAGTACAATCAGGGAGTACCGAAAAACGTCTCGAGTTGCTAGTTTCCAAGTGGGAAAATAGCCTCGAGTGCAGAGGGTTATGAGGTTACATGAATTTCCAAAACTTAAAAAAAAAAAAATAAATAAATAAATAAATAAATATTTTCTCTATTTTTTTTTTTTTTTAATATAATATATTAAAAAAATATATTTAAAATTCTAAAAATATAAAAGAGGAATATTTAAAAAATATTTTATAAAATTTTCATTAAAACATTTCAAAAATCCAGCTGGTGGTCCTCGTTAACACACATCCTTCAGGAAAGAAGAGCATACGCTTTATCAAAAACTAATGCACCGAACTTGTTGAAATTATGCACATTTCTCTAAAATAGAATCAACTAGTGTTTTAACAAGGGATTCCTTTTTTTTTTTTTTTTTAATGAAATTTGGATTTTTGCCAGTGATATCTGCAATAGTAGTGCAATTTTCGTTATATTTTACCCCACATATAGCCTTGAAAAATTAGTCGTAATAGAAAAACAGAGAAGTATTTCTTTCAAGCTCTGGTCAATTCTGTTTTGATGAAATGTGCAAAATTCCAATAAGATCGTAAACTAGTTTTTAAACAATCGTGTCCATCACTTTTCTGGAAGGTCTCCGAAAACCAGAAACCATAAGGTGAATTTTCATAAATTTTCAATGAAAATTTACAAAATATATCGTTTAAATGTTGCTCTTTTATATGCTCAAAACTTTGAATGGATTTTTTTTATTTATCATATGCATAAATATATAAAGAAATATAGAGAAAATATGCTTTTAAAGCTATCGAAATTCATGTGACCTCTTAAGAACTAGATTTATATATATATATATATATATATATATATTTCATTGAATCCAATCAATATTCATTATTATTTATTTATTTATATATTTATTGCTTTTTAAGAAAATTTCTCCACATTATTTCCAGTGTGAAACATTTCGTTTATCTATAGCATAAGATCGTTGATTTGTATTTTTGACATCTGGTAGTATTTTTACCGAGAAACTCCTTTGAATCATTGAAATTCATTAACCTCAAGAAGTAAAGTATGTTGAAGAAGAATATAACTTCTTAAAATATTGTATAGACAAAAAGGAATTATGAATTCAATTTATACAATTCTAATCAAATAAGGGCAGTCTTTTCGATTCATGGTCGAACCTGTCTGGATACTGCAATATAACATTTATGTTTCAATTCTTTCCCGGTTTGAATAAACATACCTTATCCAAAATTAATGCTCATTTTTTATATATAAGATTCCTTATTAATTTTTTCCACACTTCGAAGAGCTTAATGATATTTCTGAGAGATATAATTACAAGGGAACACTGTAAAAAACTTAACAGAAAAAATTTCTAGGAGCAAAGTCTTCAGAAAATATTTATATGCTACGCAAAAGATGGATACAGACATTTTCGCGAATATTACAATGCATAAATCATTCGTAATGTATATGTATATATATATATATATATCCGTAGGATACATTCCCTAACAATACACTTATCCATAGTACATCCGAGGGAGTCTCTTGGATGTACTTCCATCCATAGGATATCCTGAGGATGGCTTGCGCATGAGTTGTACTGTTAGGATTGTAACAAAAATATCGCCACATATAAAACTCACTAATTCCACCAGCCACTATCGAATCAGGGTTTACTGCGTAGTGGTAGGCAACAATATCACCTTCCAGTAGGCTGACCAGATCAAAGTACCTTTATAATACAGAAGCATTAAAAATTGCTACAATTATCAAATTATGGATGCATTTTTTCATTCCTAATTAATAAGGACTAAAAAAAAAAGTATTATTGATTAATAATTTAGTTTCTACATTTTTTTAAAACTTAGTAAAATGCCTTAAAGGAGTCCCTGTTTGTCCCCAGAAAATGGGGACGTTTGGTCAGCATACCTTCCAGCCAAAGAACAGTGTTGCGAGATTTGGGGAATTTTGTATTCAGTATCCGCCACTAAATTTTAATTGTAACGGTTGTCTAAACACTTCTACGATTAATTGTCTATTATGTATATCAAATATCGCTTCTCAAAATTACTGGAGACTACCGAGAAAAAAGTCCTCAAGTCTGGCAGCACTGTAAAGGGAAAAAAATGCTGTTATTTAGTACTTTACAATCTGACTTTAATAGCAAAATTCCTTTAAGGAAAACAAAATCTAATATGTGCCCATCAGATAACATCTGTATGAATAGTTACAGGTTTTATCTAGCTATAGAAAGTTATGTGTTTTTTGACAGATTGAGAAGTAATTTTATCACAAAAATATGTATAGTTTTAGAAAAAAAAAAAAAAAAAAGCAGTAAAAAATCGGTGTCAAAACAACTATGCAGCAAATTACGTAGTACAGAATAGTCAAGTTTACATCCCATGTATTTGTACTGCAAACCTTTCTTTTATCGTCGGTGAAAATACTACATTAATTATCTTGAAAAAAAAAAATCTCTGCTTTTGACCCATAACATAAAAAAATCGTAAATAAATTAAATTTTATTAGATTTATCTTTCAAATGAATATATTTTAATTCCACAACAAAGCATCTTTATACTTTAGACAAATCGGAGAAAATTTCACTTTCTAATACAATAAAATAGGTATTTAATTGCCTCTATCACACACACACACACATATATATATAAATTGATTAACTGATAACAAATGAAAAACAATCTCAAAACGCATGGGGGAGGGTCTTCTTCAGAGGACCACCCCCCTTCCCCATGTACGGAAGGCAAAATTAGAAGTTTCTGAGGGAGCGTGTGCTTTAAGTAAAAAAATACGTTCCCATTCCCCGACTTCTCAAAGATGAAAACAAAAATATATAAAGCCATCGAATTCAAGTTAAAAATGAATTAATATAAAAAACTAATATAAAGAATCAAATTTATGAATAAGATACGTTAGTAAATAATAATACATCAATAAAAGTATAAAAATATAAAAATATATAAATACATGTTTATAGAACAAGCAGAAGGTAAAAAAGGGAAAATGGAAATTCCCCCACAACAAAAAAGAACGAATCCTCTTGCCTGAATATATATTTTATTGAACAAACCTAATATAGTTAAAGTTATGAATATGAAATGGAAATATATGTCTTTATATGAAACCTGTAGTTGTGCCATGTCAAATGTTCCAAGTTTTCTTAAATAATAATAATAATAATAATAATAATAATAATTAGACATGTTTGTTTAGGAATAGTACATGATATTTGCTTAATTTATTATTAACTCATTATTAGTTCCTTTTCTTTTGAATACAAAAAAAGAAAAACACGAATTTCTTAGTCATTTTTATTTTTATTACGAAAAAATTTATAAATAAGAAACGAAAACTTATAGTATATATCAATAAAAGTAAAAAAAATCTGGTGTGAAACAACCACACGACTTCCATTACCCACTATTACACGTATTACATACATTTTTTGGATATAATGTGATCAGAAGATATTTTACGAAATATGAGTATTTGTACTAAACTAGTGGATCTGCAGATCAGGAGCGCCTCAGCGTCCTATTTTCATCACATATTATTCAACAGATCATTTTTATTTATTTCTTATTATATAATATATATATTGCTTCGATTGACTTGCTACATAAACAGATACGTTTCTGAGGGGTGCTACTATCCCCCTCAATTCTCCGCTGTATCTCTCTTTCTATATCTATCTTTATGTAAATGTATTCCTAATAACTGATACTCTTGTATTAATTCCCTGTAATTCATAAATACTTGCACCAAATTTAATGCAAAATGATTACACAACACATCAGAATTATTTTCTTTAACATGTGAACTAATTATCAATTCCACGCCCACAATTTTACAGAAAAACATGCTTTTAAAATTCTAATAAAATTTCATTATATTTAATGGGGTGTAACCATATTAAAATATGGTAAGAAACTTAAAAAATACCGACTTAAGAAATACTACTTTTAAGCAGTACCGACTATAGATCGTAATACTATGAAATTCTTTTATGTATCCTCTGAAAGGAGTTATTATATACACCAAAAAAAAAAAAAAAAAAAAAAAAAGGAATACGCCTTTTTAATTATAACTCCTGAATATTTCAAACTAATTTTACATCATGTGGATGACTATAAGATTAAACCCAAAATTGAAGAGCTAATTACGTGTGGTTCAGGAAATGTGTACTGAGTTACAAGTCAATAGGATGATGTCTAAGGCTTCTATCGCAAGACAGACAGGCTCGCAGACAAACAGAACCACAAATCTCTTTGAGTCTCCACATGGAGGCCTCCATTGATGTTTCAGCAATAATTTTTAACTACGCATGCGCTAGCTTTTAAAAGCTTTCATTTGCATGATTTAATAGCCAAAAGTATTGAGCAACTTACATGAAAACCCCAAACAAATATCGTGTAAATTAAAAAAAGATATGAGAGATAAAATGTACAGAATCTCAGTTCTTACAAAATAGAAGCTAAACTATAAGGGGTTTTACTCACATTTTTTTTTTTTTTTTTTTTTTTTTTTTTTATTCTATTAATGCCCAATGATAATGCAATTTTCGCTGATTGTAAAAAAAAATATGCATGAAACAAACTATCATCTTCTTTTTCTTTTGAGAAGAACTGAAATATTCTGTTCGTTCTATCTTTGATAACTTTTTGAATTTACACGATATTTGTTTGGGGTTTTCAAATAAGTTGCTCAATACTTTTGGCTATTAAATTATGCAAATATATTTTTTAAAGTATAACGCATGCGTGGTTAAAAATTATTTAGTAAAAATCTTATATTTGGCAAGATATTTAAAATTTTACCATGTTTTTATTAACTTCGATTCTTGTGTGTTTGTTTGTGGGTTTGTTTGTGTGTTTGTTTGTGGGTTTGTTTGTGGGTTTGTTTGTGGGTTTGTCAGGGACAAATCTTGCAATCGATTTTTAACTAACTTCCCGATTAGCTAGATACTTGAAATTTTCAGGACAGCTCACAACACGGTGGCAATACATTTTTCTAATAATTTTAGTCAACTATTTCAAGTCCCGCTGCCTTTGGCAGCGCTTATATGATTCGACAGAAAATTTATTTAACTAACTTCCCGGATAGCTAGACATTTGAAACTTTCAGAATAGTTCAGAACAGGGTGAAAATGCATTTTCTTAAAACCTTTAGCCAACTGTTTCGGGTTCCCGCTGCCTTCGGCAGCGTTATCAGTACAGAGCTTGCAATCGATTTTTCACTAACTTTCCGACTAGCTAGACATTTGAAATTTTCAGGACAGCTCACAACACGGTGACAATACATTTTTCTAATAATTTTAGTCAGCTATTTCAAGTCCCGCTGCCTTCGGCAGCGCTTATATGATTCGACATAAAATTTATTTAACCAACTTCCCGACTAGCTAGACATTTGAAACTTTCAGAATAGTTCAGAACACGGTGAAAATGCATTTTCTTAAAACCTTTAGCCAACTGTTTCGGGTTCCTGCTGCCTTCGGCAGCGTTATCAGTACAAAGCTTGCAATCGATTTTTCACTAACTTTCCGACTAGCTAGACATTTGAAACTTTTAGGACAGCTCACAACATGGTGACAATACATTTTTCTAACAATTTTAGTCAACTATTTCAGGTCCCGCTGCCTTCGGCAGTGCTTATATAATTCGACAGAAAATTTGTTTAACTAACTTCCCGAGTAGCTAGACATTTAAAAGTTTCAGAATAGTTCAGAACACGGTGAAAATGCATTTTCTTAAAACCTTTAGCTAACTGTTTCGGGTACCCGCTGCCCTCGGCAGCGTTATCAGTACAAAGCTTGCAATCGATTTTTCACTAACTTTCCGACTAGCTAGACACTTGAAATTTTCAGGACAGCTCACAACACGGTGACAATACATTTTTCTAATAATTTTAGTCAAGTTTTTCAAGTCCCGCTGCCTACGGCAGCGCTTATATGATTCGACAGAAAATTTATTTAACCAACTTCCCGACTAGCTAGACATTTGAAACTTTCAGAATAGTTCAGAACACGGTGAAAATGCATTTTCTTAAAACCTTTAGCCAACTGTTTCGGGTTCCTGCTGCGTTCGGCAGCGTTATCAGTACAAAGCTTGCAATCGATTTTTCACTAACTTTCCGACTATCTAGACATTTGAAACTGTTAGGACAGCTCACAACACGGTGACAATACATTTTTCTAATAATTTTAGTCAACTATTTCAGATCCCGCTGCCTTCGGCAGCGCTTATATAATTCGACAAAACATTTATTTAACTAACTTCCCGACTATTTAGACATTTAAAATTTTCAGAATAGTTGAGAACACGGTGAAAATGCATTTTTTAAATACCTTTAGCCAACTGTTTCGGGTTCCTGCTGCCTTCGGCAGCGTTACCAGTACAAAGCTTGCAATCGATTTTTCACTAACTTCCCGACTAGCTAGATATTTGAAACTTTCAGGATAGCTCAGAACACGGTGGCAATATATTTTTTTAATACTTTTAGTCAACTGTTTCAGATCCCTACTGCCTTCGGCAGCGTTCATATGATTCAACAGAAAATTCATTTAACTAACTTCCCGAGTAGCTAGACATTTGAAACTTTCGGAACAGTTCAGAATACGGTGAAAGTGCTTTTTTAAAATATTTTTATCCAATTGCTTCGGGACCCTGCTGCCTTCGGCAGCGTTTCCAGTACAAAGCTTGCAATCAACTTTTAACTAACTTTCCGGCTAGATAGCCATTTGAAACTTTTATAATAGCTCAAAAAAAGACGATAGCAAGGAATTTTTTTTAATACTTTTATCCAATTGCTGGGGTTCCGGCTGCCTTCAGTAGCGTTTATATGATTCAACAGAAAATTAAAAAACATGGTTTATAAAAATTTTTTTATCTTATAATTATTTTCATTTTGATAGCAATATGCTGTGCCAATTTTCCTAAAAATGTTTTTCCATTGGGTCTAAAACCCTACGTGTCATAATTCAAAAAGTGGTAATTTTATTTTTAGTTTTAAAAAAGACCGTTATATCTCCTTGAATATATGTGGTAGCCTAATAATAATTGATAGAAATAAAGAGAAATTCTTCATAATCACATGCTACACAGTCAAAACGCATTTAAAGCATTACTTTTTACAAGGTGATCCAAAACATTTTCATTTTTGTATAATTTTTTACTGGTCCCCTTTTTCACTTCAGGAAACAACATTTGCTTAAATATATGAGATATAACAAATTCTTAACACTACGAAAGTTTCAAGATGATTCCTAAAGAATTTTTCTTGATCTTTCTCAAAACGTCAAAATCCGAAAGTGTCCAAATACTTATTAGTAGATAATGGATATGCTACTTTTAAATGATTCAAAACCTCTAAAACTCCTGTTTGATTTCTTGGATCACTGAGAAAAAAATATATATACCGCATTCCTATAGATTGAATAAATGGTCATTTTCTAAATCCTTAAACTAGAAATATAGATTTCCCAGCTATGCGCATAAGGCAAGTCAATAAACTGAATAGACGAAATGGTCGAGAATTTCTAATCTACGCATTTCTAGATGGTGAAACAATATTCTGAATATTTTGAATCTTGTATTACGAGAAATTCTCGCTTGATTTTCTAGAATTGGGTCATAAACCATGATTATAGCTGCTGAAACCCGCCTCTTGTATTCACATTTATTTGGAGATATTTTCAAATAGGTTTGTCCTCGATAGTGTAGGCAAACAAGATTTCTAATAGAGGTCTCTAGAATTCGCTTTCGAAGGGGACTAGAAAAACTTTTATAAGAAATTTATAAGGATGACGTGGAACTATTTTTTCTAGAGCCACATTTTACATTCTAGATGTCAGTTATAGATTTTTTTCTCAGGGTATTGGCGTGCCTTATACTCATAGCTCGGAAATCTATATTTCTAGTTTAGGGATTTAGAAAAGGGCCACCTGTTCGTTCTAGATGAAAGCGATATATTTTTTTTCTCAGTGATATTTGTACCAAATTGGAAAAATTAAAAGTTTCATTATCTTAAATCTCCTCAGCTAATTTCCAGCAGTGAAAAGTTGTTCAATTCAATTTTATATAAAGAAAGGTGGAAAACACTTAATTTTTTTTCTAATCCCATTCACGTTTCACAATAAATTGGGCATCAAGAGATCTTCGAGGGCTGCACAAATAATTATCGCGGTCCGTAACTTGGAAATCCATGATATATAGCACCTACCGCTACTTAACAAAAAGTTATATTGTAATTTATGAGCTATAATTATACAAAGTAAAATTCAGTATTGTTTATTTAACTAAGGAAAATTTCTGTGACTAGCGCCTAGAAACTGAATTGTGGCTCTAGGAAAAATAGTTCCAAGTCATCCTTATTATTCTAGTTCTCTTTGGTAACGAGTTCTAAAAACCCTTACTAGAATTCTAGAACGTTTTCCTATATTATCGTAGTCAAACTTATTTAAATATTTCTCCAACTAAATTCGAACAAAAGAGGCGAGTTACTATAATTTTGGAATATGACCCAGCGCAATACAAGGAATTCATAAGCTTCGTAATATTGTTTCACCATCTAGAAAAATAATGACTAGAAATTTTCAACCTTTTTTCTCTTTTTTTCTATTTAGATTATTCGTTTATTTTATACGCAAAACTCAGAAATCTGTATTTCTAGTTTATGGATTCAGAAAATGGCTACTTCTTCGTTCTAAATGAAGGCGGCATATTTTCTTCTCTGAGTGTGTACACAATTTCAAATGTAAAGAAAGTAATAGGGATATTCATTTGCGTGTGGACACGTTTTATATATAAAACTGGGTATCAAAAAAGTTCATTTATATAAACACACAAAATAATTTTAAAGCGATAGACTCTACTGGTGGTAAACTTTAAAGGGCGAAATAATGATTTGGTCTTTTTAAATCATAAACAAATTGCTACATAAAGAATAAATAAATTAATCACATTAAAAACCAAAAAATATATAAATTGTTTAGCTTAACAAATTTTTAAAAATGTATAAATTATAAGCAACTTATATAAAATGTATAAATTAAAACAACTGATAACTAACAACCGATTTATACTAAAAACAATCTGGGCTTATTTACTGTTATATGTTCTAGGCATACATATTTAATTTTATGCTGAATTTCGCAACGAAGATACATTTTAGCTTCAACAGCATTAATAATTAATTTATCATTTATGAATACAAAAATAGCAGAAAAATATCTTCTAAATATATTTAAATATTAAAGCAGTATAAAAAATAAAGTATCTAAATTAATTTTAATAAACGATAAAAATGGAAAAGAAAAACAAATCTAAGCATTTTATTTGGAGATAAGAATTAGCTGTAAATATATATAACCCCCCCCCCCCAAAAAAAAAAAAATAAATAAATAAAAAAATAATAATAATAATAATAATAATAATAATAATAATAAAATAATAAAATAAAATAAAATAAAATAAAATAAAACACTGCTTGTTGTTATCTATCTATCTATAATAATAAAAGGAAAGGTTTGTCTGTCTGTCTGTCTGTCTGTCTGTCTATCTGTCTGTCTGTCTGTCTGTCTGTCTGTCTGTCTGTCTGTTCTTTTATACGTTCAGCCCCTATTGAACGCAGAAGTACAAAAATTGACATACGGATGCTCTGGAGCCTTTCCGATGTTTTCCTCGAAACAGAATTTAAAAATTTTAATTAGTTGTGGAGATATTAATTAAAATGTCCACTCATGTCTAATCTAAAAGCGATCTCAAAGCAGAAAAAGTGGAAAATAAATTAGAAATATTTGTCCGATCGTTACAATTTCGATACGAAATGAAAGGGGCATTTTTTCTTAATCTAAGTGTGCAAATGGTTTATCGGTACAACAATTAGATTTTTTAAAATTAACTAAAGTATGAATTTTCTGTGGCAACATCATTTCAAATGCCAGAAATGTAGACCCATCGTCTGCCATGGAAAAGGAAATGATAGTAACCGATCAAGATGTCACGTGTTTTGTAGTGGGGAAAAATATTGCAATTTTCAATTTTTTTCAAATTTTAATTCACGTTACATTTGAATTCATATTCGGCCTAGACAGCATATTATAAAGCTACTGTTCAATTTTCATGAAAATATGTGGATAAACAAAAAAATGAGATTAAATTTTGTATTATATTTTGCGCTATTTTAAATTGAGATAAGCCGTTGAAATTTCGTAATATTTCTTTTTAACGCCCGATATTTCGATTCTGAATATTTTTGAAAGTGTAGAATTATTAGGAAGGGCTTGAGGGGGAGGGGGGGGGGGAGCAAACGGCCAGAAAAAATAAATAAAAAATAAAAAGAGTTACAGCGTTTGAAATTGTTATTATTAGGTTTCAAGGAAAGATAAATCGATTGCGGATATTTTCAAGTGTAAAATTATTAGAAGGGACGGAAAGGGGGGGAGGGGCAAAAACGTAGAAAAGGAACGGTTGTTTCGCAGAAAACAACGGAAAACCCAGAACGCCTTTATTCTTTTATATTTTGAAGAATTTCGAATTCTGATACTCCTTTCACATTTCATACTATGGATTTTTAACAGGATTTAGCCCGGAATTACGCAAGTTTCGGAGAAAACCACGAAAAAATCAGACATAAATCGTTTTATAATAGTGTTTATATCATTTTTGTATCTCAGCTTCTAATTAGCATAATTTCACAAGTAATATGTCATTTTGAAAATTTTTTGAATTGAATTTTAAGAGCAGACGCCAAAAATTTCTGTCACCTTCCATTAACCGACCATCATAAGTAATGAAATTCGAGATTTCACGTGATTTACACGTTTTAAGGTTTCCTGATTAGGTTTTCTTTTGTATCTCAGCTACTAATTAAAATAATTTTATAAGTAATACATTATTTGAAAGCTTTGTTGATTTAGAATTGAACAGTAGATTACAGAATTTTCTACCGCCAGATGGCGCTGTAATATTTTTAAATTTCTATATTTCGAATTCTGAATATGATTAAATTATTTTTAATACATCATTCGAAAGATATTTTAAAGTACTTTTGTACTATCGAAAGTGGGATTCGAGATTTCACCTAATTTACACGTTTTGAGGTCTCCTGAATCGGTTTTCTTTTGTATCTCAGCTACTAATTAAAATAATTTCATAAGTAATACATCATTTGAAAGATTTGTTGATTTGGAATCGAACAGTAGATTACAGAAATTTCTACCGCCAGATGGCGTTGTAATATTTTAAAATTTCAATATTTCAAATTCTAATTATTATTAAATTAATGTTAATACATCATTCGAAAGATATTTTAAAGTACTTTTATATTATCGAAAGTGAAATTCGAGATTTCACCCGATTTACACGTTTTGAGGTGTCCTGATTAGGTTTTCTTTTGTATCTCAGCTAATAATTAAAATAATTCATAAGTAATACGTCATTTGAAAGCTTTGTTAATTTGGAATTGAATAGTAGATTACAGAAATTTCTACCGCCAGATGGCGCTGTAATATTTTAATATTTCAATATTTCAAATTCTAATTATGATTAAATTATTTTTAATAAATCATTCGAAAGATATTTTAGAGTACTTTTATATTATCGAAAGTGGGATTCGAGATTTCACCTGATTGACACGTTTTGAGGTTTCCTGAATCGGTTATCTTTTGTATCTCAGCTACTAATTAAAATAATTTCTAGGTTTACTTTTGCATCTCAGCTAATTGAGTTAGACCGTTAAAAATTGGTATATGTAGGTTAATTAGTAGGGCTGGAAGAGTGGGGAAGGGATAGTCGCGCGCAGCGAGTACGAGACTGCGCTGCTGAAGGCAGTGGGGACCCGGTGCAACTTTTTACCTGATGAGAAATGATTTTTAAAATTTTCTTTTCTTAAGAATAAAAGTGTCATTTCAGAATATGTGCGCGCGCATCGCGCATGCGTTTGTGATCCTGTGCGAGTTTTCACCCGATGATAATTTTTTTTTTTTTTCTTAATAATAAATGTTTGAGTTGAGAAGGAATATACGTGCACATTGCACGTATATCCTCACAAGCGCGCATGGATCTGCGCTGCCTAAGGCAGTCCTATCCAGGTGTGAGTTTTTACACACTTAATATACAACCTTTTCAGCACAAAACCAACCTGCAGTTAAAATTTCATCAATTTCCATTAATAAACAAAGCAGTTACATTTTAATAGCAAAATAAATTTTTTCTAACACGTAATCCATCTTTCAATAGACGATAGAAGTTTCCATAGCAACAAAATACATTTGAAGGAACTAAAAAATACTTTTTATTTTTCTTTTTACTTCCATTACCCGACTACCGTGGTATATATAGGTTTCGGGGAAATAAAAAATATTTATTTTTCTTTTTACTTCCATTAATAAAACTACCGAAGATAATGGAATTAGAGATTTCACGTGATTTACATGTTTTAGAATGTCCTGAGTAGGTTTTCTTTTGTATCTCAGCTAAAATTTCGATATTTCAAATTCCAATTAAATTATTTTTAATACATCATTCGAAAGATATTTTAAAGTTGTTTTAAATTATCGAAAGTTTTCACCAAATTTACACGTTTTGAGGTCTCCTGAATTAGTTTTCTTTTGTATCTCAGCTACTAATTAAAATAATTTCATAAGTAATGCATCATTAGAAAGCTTTTTTGATTTGGAATCGAACAGTGGAATACAGAAATTTGTACCGCCAGATATCGCTGTAATATTTTAAAATTTCAATATTTCATTATTTCAATTTCTAATTATGATTAAATTATTTTGAATACATCATTCGAAAGATATTTTAAAGTTCTTTTAAATTATCGAAAGTTTTCACCAGATTTACACGTTTTGAGGTGTCCTGAATCAGTTTTCTTTTATATCTCAGAAATTAATTAAAAAAATTTCATAAGTAATACATCATTTGAAAGCTTTGTTGACTTGATACACATTTTAAAGTACTTTTACATTATCGAAAATGGAATTCGAGATTTCACCCGATTTACACGTTTTGAGGTGTCCTGATTAGGTTTTCTTTTGTATCTCAGTTACTAATTAAAATAATTTTATAAGTAATACATCATTAGAAAGCTTTTTTGATTTGGAATCGAACAGTGGATTACAGAAATTTCTACCGCCAGATGGCGCTGTAATACATTCAAATTTCAATATTTCAATTTTTAATTATGATTAAATTATTTTTAATGCATCATTCGAAAGATATTTTAAAGTTCTTTTATATTATCGACAGTTTTCACCAGATTTACACGTTTTGAGGTCTCCTGAATTAGTTTTCTTTTGTATCTCAGCTACTAATTAAAATAATTTCGTAAGTAATGCATCATTAGAAAGCTTTTCGAGCAGTGGAATACAGAAATTTGTACCGCCAGATGGCGCTGTAATATTTTAAAATTTCAATATTTAAATTTCTAATTATGATTAAATTATTTTTAATACAGCATTCGAAAGATATTTTAAAATTCTTTTAAATTATCGAAAGTTTTCACCAGATTTACACGTTTTGAGGTGTCCTGAATCAGTTTTCTTTTGTATCTCAGCTACTAATTAAAATAATTTCATAAGTAATACATCATTAGAAAGCTTTTTTGATTTGGAATCGAACAGAGGAATACAGAAATTTGTACCGTCAGATGGCGCTGTAATATTTTAAAATTTCAATATTTCAATATTTCAATTTCTAATTATGATTAAATTATTTGTAATACATCATTCGAAAGATATTTTAAAGTTCTTTTAAATTATCGAAAGTTTTCACCAGATTGATTTACACGTTTTGAGGTGTCCTGAATCAGTTTTTTTTTTTGTATCTCAGTTATTAATTAAAAAAAGTTCATAAGTAATACATCATTTGAAAGCTTATTTTAGTTGATACACATTTTAAAGTACTTTTACATTATCGAAAATGGAATTCGAGATTTCACCCGATTTACACGTTTTGAGGTGTCCTGATTAGGTTTTCTTTTGTATCTCATCTACTAATTAAAATAATTTCATGAGTAATACATCATTTGAAAGCTTTGTTGATCTGGAATGGAACAATATATTACAGAAATTTCTACCGCCAGATGGCGCTGTAATATTTTTAAATTTCAATATTTCAATATTTCATATTCTAATTATGATTAAATTATTTCTAATACATCATTCGAAAGATATTTTAAAGTTCTTTTACATTATCGAAAGTGGAATTCGAGATTTCACCTGATTTACAATTTAAAGTGTCCTGATCAGGTTTTCTTTTGCATCTCAGCTAATTGAGTAAGACCGTTCAAAATTGGTATATGCAAGTTAATTAGGAGGGGCTGGAACGGTGGGGAAGGAATAGGCGCGCAGCGCGCATGGGTTTGGGACCCGGTGCGAGTTTTTACCCGATGATAAAAGATTTTTTTTAAATTTTATTTTCTTAATAAAAGTTTGAGTTGAGAAGGAATATGCTTGTACAGCGCACGTATATCCTCAAACGTGCGCGCGCAGCGCGCATGGGTCTGCGCTGCCGAAGGCAGTGGCGTCCCGGTGTGAGTTTTTACCCGATGCTAAATGATAGATTTTTTAATTCCTTTTCTTGAGAATGAAAGTTTATGAGTAATAACATGGAATTTTGAGAAGTCATAAGGATGGTCAAGGAATACGTGTGCGCAGCGCACGGGTCTACGCTGCCGAAGGCAGTGGGGACCCGGTGCGACATTTTTCCTGATCAGATTTTTTTTTTTCTTTTTTTATCACATGATAAAAATTAATGCAATTTTGTGAATTCATTAATTATTGTGATTCATTTAAAAATAGTGACCAGCGAAGCGGGCGTAGCCTGCTAGTCTATAATAATAAAAGGAAAGGTTTGTCTGTCTGTCTGTCTGTCTATCTGTCTGTCTGTCTGTCTGTCTGTCTGTCTGTCTGTCTGTTCTTTTATACGTTCAGCCCCTATTGAACGCAGAAGTACAAAAATTGACATACGAATGCTCTGGAGCCTTTCCGATGTTTTCCTCGAAACAGAATTTAAAAATTTTAATTAGTTGTGGAGATATTAATTAAAATGTCCACTCATGTCTAATCTAAAAGCGATCTCAAAGCAGAAAAAGTGGAAAATAAATTAGAAATATTTGTCCGATCGTTACAATTTCGATACCAAATGAAAGGGGCATTTTTTCTGAATCTAAGTGTGCAAGTGGTTTATCGGTACAACAATTAGATTTTTTAAAATTAACTAAAGTATGAATTTTCTGTGGCAACATCATTTCAAATGCCAGACATGAAGACCCATCGTCTGCCTCGAAAAAGGAAATGATTGCAACCGATCAAGATGTCACGTGTTTTGTAGTGGGGAAAAATATTGCAATTTTCAATTTTTTTCAAATTTTAATTCACGTTACATTTGAATTCATATTCGGCCTAGACAGCATATTATAAAGCTACTGTTAAATTTTCATGAAAGTATGTGGATAAACAAAAAAATTAGATTAAATTTTGTATTATATTTTTTTTAATTGAGATATGCCGTTGAAATTTCGTAATATTTCTTTTTAACGCCCGATATTTCGATTCTGAATATTTTTGAAAGTGTAGAATTATTAGGAAGGGCTTGAGGGGGAGGGGGGGGGGAAGCAAACGGCTAGAAAAAAAAATAAATAAATAAATAAAATAAAAAAATAAAAAGAGTTACAGCGTTTGAAATTGTTATTATTAGGTTTCAAGGAAAGATAAATCGATTGCGGATATTTTCAAGTGTAAAATTATTAGAAGGGACGGAAAGGGGGGGAGGGGCAAAAACGTAGAAAAGGAACGGTTGTTTCGGAGAAAACAACGGAAAACCCAGAACGCCTTTATTCTTTTATATTTTGCAGAATTTCGAATTCTGATACTCCTTTCATATTTCATACTATGGATTTTGAACAGTATTCAGCCCGGAATTACGCAAGTTTCGGAGAAAACCACGAAAAAGTCAGACGTAAATCGTTTTATAATAGTGTTTATATCATTTTTGTATCTCAGCTTCTAATTAGCATAATTTCAAAAGTAATATGTCATTTTGAAAATTTTTTGAATTGAATTTTAAGAGCAGACGCCATAAATTTCTGTCACATTCCAGTAACCGACCATCATAAGTAATGGAATTCGAGATTTCACGTGATTTACACGTTTTAAGGTTTCCTGATTAGGTTTTCTTTTGTATCTCAGCTACTAATTGAAATAATTTTATAAGTAATACATTATTTGAAAGCTTTGTTGATTTAGAATTGAACAGTAGATTACAGAATTTTCTACCGCCAGATGGCGCTGTAATATTTTTAAATTTCAATATTTCGAATTCTGAATATGATTAAATTATTTTTAATACATCATTCGAAAGATATTTTAAATTACTTTTATACTATCGAAAGTGGGATTCGAGATTTCACCTAATTTACACGTTTTGAGGTCTCCTGAATCGGTTTTCTTTTGTATCTCAGCTACTAATTAAAATAATTTCATAAGTAATACATCATTTGAAAGATTTGTTGATTTGGAATCGAACAGAAGATTACAGAAATTTCTACCGCCAGATGGCGGTGTAATATTTTAAAATTTCAATATTTCAAATTCTAATTATTATTAAATTAATGTTAATACATCATTCGAAAGATATTTTAAAGTACTTTTATATTATCGAAAGTGAAATTCGAGATTTCACCCGATTTACACGTTTTGAGGTGTCCTGATTAGGTTTTCTTTTGTATCTCAACTAATAATTAAAATAATTTCATAAGTAATACATCATTTGAAAACTTTGTTGATTTGGAATTGAACAGTAGATTACAGGAATTTCTAACGCCAGATATTTTAAAATTTCCATATTTCAATTTCTAATTAAATTATTTTTAATACGTCATTCGAAAGATATTTTAAAGTTCTTTTAAATTATCGAAAGTTTTCACCAGATTTACACGTTTTGAGGTCTCCTGAGTCAGTTTTCTTTTGTATCTCAACTAATAATTAAAATAATTTCATAAGTAATACATCATTAGAAAGCTTTGTTGATTTGGAATTGAACAGCATATTACAGAAATTTCTACCGTCAGATGGCGCTGTAATATTTTAAGATTTCAATATTTCAAATTCTAATTATGATTAAATTATTTTTAATGCATCATTCGAAAGATATTTTAGAGTACTTTTATATTATCGAAAGTGGGATTCGAGATTTCACCTGATTGACACGTTTTGAGGTTTCCTGAATCGGTTATCTTTGGTATCTCAGCTACTAATTAAAATAATTTCTAGGTTTACTTTTGCATCTCAGCTAATCGAGTTAGACCGATAAAAATTGGTATATGTAGGTTAATTAGTAGGGGCTGAAAGAGTGGGGAAGGGATAGTCGCGCGCAGCGAGTACGAGAGTGCGCTGCCGAAGGCAGTGGGGACCCGGTGCGACTTTTTACCTGATGAGAAATGATTTTTAAAATTTTCTTCTCTTAAGAATAAAAGTTTCATTTCAGAATATGTGCGCGCAGCGCACGTTATCTTAACACGTGCGCGCGCATCGCGCATGCGTTTGGGATCCGGTGCGAGTTTTCATTGATGATAATTTTTTTTTTTAATTTTATTTTCTTAATAATAAAAGTTTGAGTTGAGAAGGAATATACGTGCACATTGCACGTATATCCTCACAAGCGCGCATGGATATGCGCTGCCTAAGGCAGCGGGGTCCAGGTGTGAGTTTTTACACGATGATAAATGATATATTTTTTAAATTCCTTTTTTTAAGAATGAAAGTTTATGAGTAATAACATGGAATTTTGAGAAGTCATAAGGATGGTGAAGGGATACGGGTGCGCAGCGTACGGGTCTACGCTGCCGAAGGCAGTGGGGTCCCTGTGCGACATTTTTCCCGATCAGAATTTTTTTTTCTCTTTTTAACAACATGATAAAAAATTAATACAATTTTGAGAATTCATTAATTATTGTGATTCCTTTAAAAATAGTGACCAGCGAAGCGGGCGTAGCCTGCTAGTATTAAATAAAATCTGGTGTGAAACAACTACAGGACTTTCATTACTCACTATTACACGTATCATATGCATTTTTTATAAATAATGTGATCAGAATACATAAAATTGACCGAAGTAGACACCAAACGAATTTCCTTTAAGAGGACGCTGATATATATATATATATATATATATATATATAGCGAGTAAAAGAAAATAAAAACTGATAGAGTTATTTTTTGAAGCACCAATTTCCGAGATCTAAAATTGTCCCACGTAATCAGGATGACTGCTAATTTTTTTTTTTTAAATAACCACGTAATGCATGATAAATGATATCTAAAATGGATTTATGCGACAATGCTCAAGAAAATCGTTAGAGCCGTTTTTGAGATACCAACTTTTGCCAAAACTTGGCATACTCAATTATTGACCGGAAAACAATAATTACATACAAAAGGGTATTTAAAAGGGAGTTAATATGGCGAATTTGAAAACAATTCGTACAGCCGTTTTTAAGGGAACACACTTGCGAGACCTGAAATTGAGCTATTTATACAGGGTGCCTATCAATTTTCCTGAACTAACCAACTATATCATTCGAAAGGACATCTAATAGAGTGTTTATATAGCAAATTTAAAGAAAATCGTTAGAGCCGTTTTTCAGATATGGAGTTACGTCCCATTTCCTGTTTCTGATGTCCTACTTCCGTTTTTAGAATTTTCACCAAAATTTGGAAAATTCTTCTGTACACCAGTCTTGTCTCAATTCTGAAGTTTCGTAGTTCTATCTTTATTGATTTCGGAGATATGACAGCCAGAAGATTTCCCACATACATACATACACACACACTTACCAATTGCCAATAACTACATTTTTCGAATCAGGAGACCTTAAATCATTGCTTACGTTACTCCGGTAATGGAAGTAAAAGAAAAGAATGAAAATGCTTATCTAAATAAATTAATTTATATCAGGATACAAAAAAAGAATCAGAAATATTACATACATTAATCATTTATTTTTGCTCTATATTTTATATAATTGAAATTTTATTGCATTATATTGTTATAAAATGAATATGAAAAATTCATAGAATGATTTACTTTCAATTTAGTATTTTTTGTATCTGTAATACAGAATTTTTTAATAGTAAGTTTCTTTCAAGAAAATGTAACTGTTATTAACTTAATCAGTTTTAATTTAAAGGTTAAGTTTTTTATGCCTTTTAGACAGTTTTTTTTTTTTTTTTTTTTTTACTACAGCTGTAGCTGTCCGTCAGGTAAAAAAATTGGGAATAGACTTCAGTGGGCATCCAATATATATATATTAACATAAGCAGCAATGTAAAAATTTCTTTGATTAGGATGGACACTGTTTATCTATAATCTTGTATTCCCCTAAACAGTGTTTATGAAAGTATTGCGCCATACATAAGTCTACAAACACCTGGTGACAAGCAAGTACGTTAAATCTGTCTTTGATTCTCCCTTCACTTAATACTCAGAAAAGGTTTTAGTATTTAACTACATTGACGTCTATTCCTTTCAGTATTTCATTGGAATTTATAAGTGCATCTAGCTTTACTTTTTTGTGACACATTGTTTTGTCCAAGTCGACCAGTCCAAGGAGACAAGGCTTTTGTTGGGATGAACGTGTTTTTATTTTTGTGACCTCTGTGGTACTATCTCGTGTGTCAAATAGGAATTTGAGAAAGTGTACATTTTACTACAGCACCCCTTTAATTGAAACACGTATGCATTGTTATTTTTTGTAAATAAATTGATTTACACAGAAAAGCCTAAAATTTCAACCACTTTTTATTTATTTATCTATTTGCTTGTTTATTTTTTTAGTATATACTAAAATTTCTCAACATTGTTAATCATGCGAAAATGAATATAAATATCAAAGGATGAAAAAGGTTTTTAACCCTTAAATACATAGCGATGTAGATCTGCATCGTATGTTTAAAACCTCATATCTCTTTATGTAGCAACCTTTTGCATAGTGTTTCTTCTTTTTTTTAACAACTATTTTAAATTTTCCGAACGCAACTAGAATCCTTGACAGTTTATTTCTTTACCCATGACAATTTTCATTGTTGGCTGGCTATCTGAGTAAAATTTCACTTCTGCGCTGGTGTAACGAATTACAAATATTTATATAAAAAGTAGTAAAAATATACAGGAAAAATTGTTTTCGGATAGAAACAAGGTAAGAGTAATAAATAATAATTATATTTTTGAATATACTGATAAATTATGCAAGAAAAATGTAGCTTTTTTTATGATATAGAACATTTGTGTATATATTGAACAAATAAATTATGATGCTATGTGTAATATTTTAAAGCAAATATTTTTATACAATTAGTATATAAAGCTTTTTTTAATGGTAAAAATGTTTTAAAAACAATAAATTTAAATTTTTTATTTTAATTTGATATGATTGTCATTAAATTTTCAATTCAGAATTAACATACAATATCGACACAAAATTATGTATGGAAGATTGAACGGAATTCTATGTATCGATGTAGATCTGCATCGTATGTTTAAAACCTCATATCTCTTTATGTAGCAACCTTTGCATAGTATTTTTTTTCTCTTAATCAAAACTATTTTATCGTTTCCGAACGAAACTAGAATCCTTAACAGTTTATTTCTTTACCCATGACAATTTTCATTGTTGGCTCGCTATCTGAGTACAAATTCGTCTATGCGCGAGTGTTACGAATTACAAGTATTTATATAAAAAGTAGAAAAAATATACAGGAAAAATTGTTTTCGGATAGAAACAAGGTAAGAGTAATAAATAATAATTATATTTTTGAGTATACTTATAAATTATGCAAGAAAAATGTAGCTTTTTTTTATGATGTAGAGATACATCAATATGTTATTTAAAAAAAAAAAAAAAAATTCTAATGCGGATTTTTTTATTCCATTAACTACTCCCATTACTCGGTTGATTTCAAATGTTATTTATTAAAATTAAAAAATCATGGATGCAAGGATTAATAAGAATAATAAAACATATAAATGAATCACAGTAAAATTAGTAAAAGTTTTCTTAAACTTTTCTTCTCTTTATTAATGTAATTTTATCTAGTTAACACGTTTTATATTATTGTTTTTCTTTCATTTATGAAACAATATTGTGTATCTTTATATATATTACACAGTTTTTTTTTTTTTTTTATTGTTATTATTACTATTTTAATGACTGATATATGAAAGTAAATTTTACATAAAAGTATTTTGGTGGAGCATTTGAAAGCAATATCATTACTTGTAAACTATATCAAGAAGAGAAAATAAATCTTCCGTAACAGCTAAAAGAATTTTTATAGAAAGGATAAGTAACTAGGGTTGATAATATGTGAATAGTTGCGCGCAGAAAGGGCTCCAGCCATTAAGAGCACTTTTTGAGAAAGCTGAAAAAAACTGTTTATCGTCTTTCCTGTAAGAGATAAAATCTAAAAAAAAATGAAACTTATGGTCTAGCACATAAAAAAAGTTCTATTTACTTTAAATATTAATTTTTATTTATACACTGCTGATGTCTTTGATGATTGAAACATTTAACATATTTAAACCACACGGAAAAAAATTAAGACGCTTGACTGAGAGCTTGTAAAAAATACTAACATTTCTCTCAATTTTATATTATCCTACAAAGAATAATCTTAAATATTCATCTTTATTTGGGCGTGGATGATGTTTTACAAAGAATAAAATATTTATTTAATATATTTAAAAATAAGTGAGGTGAAAAAAAGAGTTTTGTATATATATTTTTCAGCTGTTGAAATATCTTGTTAATCATAAATATTTTCCTTATATATCAACCACATTTAAACTATTTGCTAGTAAAATTGTTGATATGTTGTAAATTAGGTTTGCTGACTTTACCTAGTCTAAAAGTATGACACACAATAACTTCTATTAATCGACTGGTAATTGCATATCCATTAGTTTTCGTGCTGTATTAAATATACATAAGAGAAATTATCTCGAAATGTATACATTGGACACCAGCACTTTAAGACAACATGAATCGTTAAACGGTGAAAAAAATACCACCATCGGGCATTAAAGGTCGTTTTTTAGTACTTCCATCTAGTAGACGTTAGAGTACATTGTAAACAGTTAGAGCTTCAGTCCAAGAATAAAACCCAGTTTGCTCACAACAAAAAAAATTGGTCCCCCTGCCCCATCCTAAATAATGAACTAGATAAACATCTTTTCTATATACACTGATGGCCGCAAGAACAAAAACACTGAAACCACTGTTATCTCAACTTCGAAAAAAAAATTTATTGAATCCATTTCTTCACGCATTGATTCAGTTATATAATTTATATTTATACAGTGCCACTGTTGGAACAAGCTTTTTTTCATACCATATTTTAGGAAAAGTAACTTTTTCCACTATGTAATTATGATATAAAAAAATAATAATAACAATAATAATTAAAAAAAAAAACTTTTGTGTCTTAGAGAAAAGTGACGAAGACTAGAAAAGCTCCGGAATAAATTTGAAATGTTAGCAAGTTTGATTGAATATAATAATGAAAGTCTTAAAATGTAAACCTAATGTTTGTGTTCATCTAAGTAGCTATATTATTATTTCCATTTATAAATTTCTGTTAGATTTTAACAAAATATTCTTCTTTTCAAGGGATTCTGTTTCTTTGTGATTATAAAATTCTGCCTGTACATGGTATGCATTTAAAAGGTAATCTAAATTGTTATTCCTAGTTTATATTTACTGCTACTTTACTGATTGAATATTTAATAAAAATTCTCAAAAAGAAAAAAAAAAGACTCTATGTACGTCATATGTTTTACAACTTTAATAAATATATTGAAATATACAAAATAATCACGAATAAACAATTATTTCAAATTGAGAAAAACGCAGTGCATATATATACAGGGTGATTAAAAAAAAAACGTGGACAAAATGACATGGTAGATCAGTCACACAACAAGGATCAAAAATCGCATAGGAACAGAGGGTCGTAACTGCGATCCGGAGCTGCTACAGGGCGTCTAAAATAATACGTAACACAAAGAGAAAAACAAAACCATCACAGATCATTTTATTATTAATTACTCAGTCACATGCGACTAATTCAAGCCAAATGTTGAGCCTACAAGAGATGCTCAAAGTTTTTACCAGATGCATCGAGACATGCCTGGCATCTACGTTGCATAGAACGCCACACCTTCTCAAAGATACTACGTGTATCTCGAACACATCCTGCTGCCATAACGATTCTTCCTACCAAGTCTTCCGGCGTTGCAACAAGTGTTTCATACACAAGTCCTTTTAAAAATCCCCATAAGAAAAAATCCAATGGAGACAGGTCTGGTGATCTTGGTGGCCATGCGATTGGTCCACCGCGACCAATCCAGCCGCCAGGAAAAATAGCCTGCAAATGTGCTTTGGCGTTTGTGCTGAAATGTGCAGGAGCTCCGTCGTGTTGAAATCGAATGCGTTGACGAATAGGCATCGGAATATCATTCAGCATTTCTGGCAGAACCTCTTGCAAGAATGTTAGATAAATGAGACCTTTAAGTCTTTCTGGGAGAATGTACTGACCAAGTAAACAGTCTCCTTCAATGCCAGCCCACACGTTAACGGAAAATTTTCGTTGTACGCCGAGCGGACATGTGGCATGCAGGTTTTCTTCCGCCCACGTATGAAGGTTGTGAAAGTTCATCACACTCTCTAATGAGAACGCAGCCTCATCCGTGAAGAGAACACTTGCTGGGAAGTTTCGGTCTGCAGCACTTTCTTGCAAAATCCATACGATTGTTGTAGTCTCCCGGTTCCAGTGCCTGGTCGCGTCGCAAATGATAAGGATATAGTCCTTCGTCGTGTGCAATGCGGCAGACGGTAGCTTGGGGGATATGGGTCTTTCGGGATACAGCTCGTGTACTCGTTGAAGGATTACGCTGGAGTTCTTGGACAACTCTTTCTTCAGCATCAACTGTCCGAGTTATTCGTTGACGACCAGTATCCGGCTTGTGCACGTCGAACGAGCCGGTTTAACACAATCATCGATGCATAGTGGCAAAGAATGAGTGGCTAGACACCTTTCTACCAGGATATTTCTCACGATACATTCGCAAGGCTTCTCGTCCATTGCAGTTGGCCATGCCGCAAATTAAATGCATGTCAGTCATTTCGCGGTGCGTGTAACTAGCCATGTTACACCCAACGCATCCACTGCTCGAATGAAGGCAATCTCCGTTTGCTCAGCTCGTGTTTGTATCGCAACTCCCTCTCGTGGCTCTAGCGCCCTCTACAGGCGTTTGCGACCCTCTGTTCCTCGATTTTTGATCCTTGTTATATGACTGATCTACCATATCATTTTGTCCACGTTTTTTTTAATCGACCTGTATATATATATATATATATATATATATATAATACTGCAGTTACATTGGATATTGTTGAAAATATTCTGAAGAAGCATGAAACAAGATAAAATTTTGCTACTGAGAGCTATGCAAGAATATATTCAATAAATAATAAACATAATTTTATATAGTCCCTAGCAGCCTTTTCCAATTTCGTTGATCACACTAAATTTAAACGAATTCTCAAAATTGCATACCATTATAAATTGAAAAACAATATTAATAAAATAAATAAATATATAGTTGAAATCAGCCGAAACATAAGTTACATACCCACTGCCTTCGGTAGTGGGTTTTCCATTAAAAACATAACGAGTTCGAGTCCCCACTGCCTTTGGAAGTGCCTTATCCGATTGTACTGCCCTCCCCCCTCCAACTGTTAAACGTTCCGCGAAATCCCATAAAAGTGCATATTGCGTACATTTAATCCACACCCACACACCAATTAAATTCAAAATTATTCAAAAGATAATTTGAAGCAAATTTTGGCTTTAAAACTTTCTTTTTTTTTCTTTTTTTTTTTTTTTGCCTTCATCATCAGCCAAGAGTGTGTTGGAAGGAATTTCGCAAATTTGCTGTATACTACGTGTGTAGGGTACGCACAGCCATTCGACACATCGAGAAATTACTTTCTTGTAATAATTTAGAGTATAATTGATCTTGAAAACCTATTTTTTCCCGCCCTCGCCCTTAATTGAAGGAAGAGGAAAATTTCAAAAATTGCTTTACAGTGCATTATTGGTACTCATAATGAATTCATACATAGAAATCAGTCTTACTGCGATAATTTAAGTAAAGTAACGCTTAGAAATGTGCTTCTCCTTGCCTCCAAGGAGATTTTGCAAAATTCCATTACAATAGGCGTTTGATACACATAAACAATCCACGCACCAAAATTCGTGACCACAGCTTCCATACACTTACCAGGACAAATGTAGCGCTAAAAGTGGATTTCGAAATTTAGCCCTCGTAACTTCCCCCAAAATCCAAAATCACTAAAAAATAAAAGTGGGGTTTTAAAAATATCCCCAAGAAGACGCATAGCTATTTTCCGCATCTTTGTACCATAGAGTTCTTCTCAAAAATCCTCATTTTTGCGAAATTTTCTAAAATTTCATAATACTTAGAGAAATTAAAAGTTTCACATCTGAAACTTTCTTTAAAAAAATACATTTTTTTTCTGTGCCATTTAAACATACAAACAAATCGGATTACTTAGATAATGAGTAGATTTCACATATAAATCACTTTTACTAATGTTTGTTTCTTTTAAAATATTTTTAAAAGCAAACTGAAAATAAAGTATGTCAAAACAAGGGAAAATGTGTATGTTTTAGCAAAATATAGACATACAAATGTTAATTAGAAATATTTTTTATTCAAACCATATGTAACTTCCATGCTCAATGTAATGTTATGAACGGCTTAAAGTCTTTCCATTTTTCAATATAACATCGTATATATATGTTTTTCCATCGACATAATTAAGGTTTATAATATCTCTTGTTCCAAATTACACCATCCAATTTCAATGGCTGTTTTCAAGACATTTTCTGAATAAAAATGCCCTCCATTCCTACAAACCTTCCCAGATATAATGTCCTTCACATTCTTAATTTAGTTTAGATCGGGGTTGCTCGGTGGCCACTCAAGAGACGATGCTTTTTTCTTGCTTAAATAATTTTTCAGAGCATTGGTTGTAAGGATGGGAGCATTATTATACTGATACACCCAATTTTGTCCCCCTGTGTTTTCTACAAATGTTTCAATGTATTTATAATAATTCTGTCGACCATCTAGAAAGAACAAACCCACCTGACCGTTGAAACCTGAAGCCGTCAACAGAGTCACAAATCCATCACCACATTGCTTATTAAAATATCTTCTGGGCTCTTTACATAAATAATGCCAATAATGTATATGCTCATTAGGTACATCGAGGCTCCATTTTTTCCTCTAATAAGTACAGCCACCGATTTATCGCGATATAGTACATGGTTAAGCGCTGCGATCCATTTGTGTAGATAATATAACTGGTTTCTTTCATTCTTCTATAAATAGTGTTCTTCGAGATTTGCAACAGGAAGCCCTAGTAATTTCGTAAACCGAGATTTTTTGGCTTGAAACCATTCTGTGTATTTGTTTTTCATGGCGAATATCTCTGATTCGTATTCGTCCTGAATTGGATTTTAATTAATATGGCATTGTACAAACTAATACACGATAAATCATACTTTTAGAACGATTTTAAAGTTTTGATATTTTCTCAACAGTCTTACTGCGCAATTTCAAATTAGGAACTTTACTCACTTCTTCAATACAGAGCTGCGAAGCTTCAGACATCTTGAAACACTGAGCAAATGGTCACTTCATCTTTCATACAATTCCTTTTTTAAGCTGAAAATCGACAACATTATTACCGATATCAAATTTGCATAAATTTGCATTTGTTTATAAACTTTTGGAACGTGTTATTTATATTTATTCTGCAATTAAAAAATTATGTTAAATATACTTATATTTTGAATTGGTATCGCTATTTTCTCATTTTCAATGAAATAAAATATCACCACAATAAGTTACATTGATATGCGTCAATTTCGACAAAATATGTAGGTAAAATGCATTATTCTATTAACTTTTGGAACGCACTGTATGTATATGCACATATGATACAATGTGAGTTTCGATAATTCCATGTTTAATTGAAGTTTAGTTAATTTTAAAATGAATTCTTTTATTTGTCAACAGACTCCATATTTTCTTTCATTTTTTATTCAATTAAAAATGAAAATATAGAAGATGTTATAAGACTTTTATACAAAAATAAATATCTATTAAAATATTTTAGAAAAATTGTGAGCTCTTCCGTAAAGAATTTTTGGCATGAAACTGACAAACGCAGAAATTTGGCAAGTCTGATTGGTCTCCCTGGACTCATGATTAATGACATCGTTACTCATTTTTTATAATTTTATTTTCGTTCTACTTAAATAATTAATTGTTAAAATGTCATAATTACTCATGGAAATAAAACATATAATGTTTCATTGCACTGTGGATCTCTGTTATAGCGAGGGTAATTTTGTTGATTTATGGGACACTAAGCACCAAAGGAAATGTAATTGAAGTTTTATTAGGTGACACAACAGACTTTGTTCAGCAAAGCATACGATTTTTAACTAATAAGAATTGAATAATTTACATATAATGATTTAAAAAGTTCATTAGAATTATCATGAATATTGTAATTAAACTTTGAAATACCTCGTGACAGATACATTTTAATTCTAAGATTAATCAGCAACTTTACAATTTCATAATCTTTAATTTTTTTCAATTTTTCATAGTGTTTTCATTTTTTGTATCTTTTGTATCTTTTACTTTCTAGTTCCATATCTTAAAAATTAATTTATTCCTTTTATATTTTTTATATAACCGATATTCAATAATTAAGCATTCTCTTTAGGAAATTCTATGTCAAACTAAACATAAAATAATAATAATAATAATAACCCTACAAACACATCATCTTTCCAGGACATTTATAGGACATCTTGATGATGAAATATTCCTACAAACATACTTATCCAATATTCATCGTAAAGATATCCCTTTCATCCACATTACATCCTAAAGATGTCTATTTCATTCGCAAGATGGCCTATAATTATCCTGAAAAGAACATGTGTTTGTAGGGAGACATCTTTAAGATATAATGTGGATGAAAGGTATATCTTTAGGATGAACTGTGGATAAGTATGTTTCCAGGAAGACAATGTATATTTTTAAACCTAGAAAGTTCGATAATATTATATAATTTTAATTTCCTCCAACATTCTATTAAATTTACGTATTTGTGTATTTTTTCTCTTTCATTTATTTATTTATTTATTATTCAATGTTTAAAATAATTTATGTTAATCTTTTCAGTGAATACGTTTATTCTCACTCAAAATGATTACGAATGAAAATTAACTCAAACAACACGTTTCTTTTTTATCAATTTGATTCTCCATTAATTTCTGTCTATTGGTACTATTATTCAGCTATATTGCAAATAGAACGAAAGTTAATTATGCCTGGAGTGGTTTTTAACATCTGGCTATTCATTGATCCATTTCAATTCTAAAAACATTTTTTTTTTTTTTTTTTTTTTTTTTTTACGTAATTCATTATTCACTGTACAGTCGGGAACAAAAGTGTCCGAACACTAGCAAAAATTCCTATGTAAAAAAAAAGTACACTGTTTTGTTAAATAAATCCTTATCGAATCATGTTCGTACACTGACTAAGAACAGGATTCGACAAGGATTTATTTAACAAAACCGTGTGAAGAGTACTTTTTTTACATAGGAATTTTTGCTAGTGTTCGGACCCTTTTGTTACCGACTGTATGTAGGATGAGTAAAATTTCATTGGCGGAATTCAGAGGCTCGAATTCTGTTAATCGAATCGGAATGAAATATAAATGGATGCCAAGATTTACAATTTTTCGATTTCGCCAAAATATGGTGCGTTTAGGCTTAAATGAGATGACAATAAACAGGATAAAACTGAACTTTTCTTTTCTTTTTTTTTTTTTTTTTTTTAAGCAATACGTGTAGTTAGATGCATGGATGGTTGGGTTTTACGTCGCACTAGTGCTGCACAGATGGGCAATAGGCGACGGTCTGGGAACACCCCTAGAGGTGGTCCGTAGACATGCCATCACAATTTTGATCCTCCACGGAAGGGATGGCTCTTCCGCTCGGTGACCCCCAGAGGTATAATTTTTGATGGGAACATGGAGGACATTGCGGTCACGACAGATTTTACGTGCACCAGCCACCATTAGTGTACACGACGGTCTTTGGTCGGCTCGAGTACCGAACACGTGTAGTTAGAACAAATTTCATCCACAGTGATTATACCGCTGTACAAAAAGAAACCCGCATTATTTTTAACAGAGCAATAAGCAATTCTTCTGCAGCATCCCATGCTTATAGGAAAAAGAAGAAAGGAATGCAGTTAAATGCAGTTTTGGGAACGAGATTCTGAAGTTCGAAGAAAACGGTTATGCAGGTGTCACACAACGCAAAAGAGAAGAAAAAAAAAACGATTCGATTGTAGTGAAGGAAGTTGAAATTAGAATAGCAGCAGCATCTATAAAATCTCTGAACGCTATGGCATGGCCATTGGACCCCATATGGTCATATGTACGCATTATTTTGTTCACACTTCTAAACTTTTATTTTTATATGATGCCAATCCTGAAGCAATTGAAATTGCAAAAATCTTTCTGTAAATCTTGATTTTGCTTTGCATTTTCTGTTGAAGAAACAAGTGGACGAGGATTGTCCATTGGTTACCGTTTGGTCAGATGAGGTTCAATGGCATGGCACGATTTCACGATAAGTTTCATTATGTGTCTCTGTTTCTCCAAACAGGTTATGCCGAAGAAATTTCTTATAGTGTGTATAGTCAAATTAGGTGCATAGTCAAAATTAAACGCTATCAAAAGACTCCTGAAATATTATTACTTTCTCTTACCCATAGAATCGAGAAAGTATTGTTTTAGGGTCAAATTTTTGAACATGAGTTTTTGTTATATTCACATGTTCTGAGGTGCCCTGAATACGGAAATCATGTTTTTAACGAATGGTCTGTGTGTCTGTTATCAGCATATCTCAAGAACAAATAGTAGCAGAAATTCCAAACTCGGTACACTAAATGTGTATCATATAGGGATGCTACAGTAAGCTTTTCGTTGAGATGAAGCAAATGGTTTGTGTACAGAAACACTCAAAAGTATTCAAATACATTACGTCTATGGGGGAAATTGCAGGTAAGTAGAGTTTAACATCTATAGACTGCACTAACCCAAATGAAACGAATATCTATTTTTTGTAATAGAGATAGTCAACTGGGAAAAAAAATGTTTATGTAGAAGCCTCGTCTGCTCCCCTTGGGGGGCAAGTCCCCCCTCGAGGGGAGTAAATTTTCATGATGGGTATCTTTTAAAAGAGCTCGCCAATACCTTTAAAACGAATGGTTGAACCATCGATCTGCGATAATTTAAAATAAAGTTATCATTTTTTTTCATTTTTAACAAAAAAAAAAAAATAATGTAATATTGAGAATAAATTGAACTTCTTTTTGGATATTTAGTGTTATACTACTTCTCTAATATGGAAATCGTCTGCATTATCATCAAAGATAATTTGTTTAAATAATAATTTTAATAAATTATTTTTTAAAAACAGAATTATTTTTTAATAACCGAATTAAATTCTATTTCAATGGAGGAGCATTAATGAAACGAGGGGTAGGGGGGGGGGGGGCAGTAGCCCCCCTCACACAGAACTAATTATCATATAAAGATCTTCCGAAGCTTAATTTGAATTGTTTAACATAGGTTTACGTAACAGTACTCGTTATCTTATCTCTTAATCTCCAGCCTGTAATTATAGTATTAAATTTCAGGTTAAGAGAAAGTCGTGTGAGTGACACACCAGATTATTTTTTTTAGTTTTAAAGAAAAAAAATTGTAGAGCACGTTACAAACTTCATAGAAGTCTTGGATTTTTTGAAAGAATTACTGTGCTGCTTCGATATCATGGTGGAAGCAAGGATTCAGTTTTGAGTGAAAGTGTCAGCAAGTGAGTGAATGTGTCTTAACATTGCACTAGTGCTACACTATTTACAATAGGCGGCGGTCTAGAAACCAAATCTAAATGTGTCCCGGAGACATACCATCCTTAAGACATACCATCCTACCGCAAGGCAGTTCGTCTGTATTCTTGAAGGGTGTATAGATATCTCGCTTGCTGGGAAAATAGTGAATTTGAGTTCTTGAAGTGTGGGCAAAGTTTCGGAATAAGCATCTCGCTTGGTGGTGAAATAGTCTGGTTTCAAATGTACTTTACAGTGTTTGATTGAGGATTTCATAGTTGACGAGGTTTCAGGAAAATAATGAATGGGGGCAGATTTTGAATAGTGTTCGAAGGTATGCAAATTAATTCTTTAGTGAAAGTATTTAAATAAAAGTAAATCTGAAACGTAAATCGCTTAGAGATTTAGTGGAATGAGAGGAGTCTGGCCTCTTCTAATCAAAAATTCTAAGTAAGATAGTACATTAATAATTGAATTTCGCTTGTTAGCCCGGAGTAAATTCAATTGTTTTAAATTGCAATATAGTTAAGTGTGGGTATCTTTCCTCTTTCAATCTTAGAACCAAAAAAAAAATTTTTTTTTAATTAAATTTCCTTCTTTACTTAACCAATTTAATCATAGCCAGCAGAATGTCAAGAAAGGAAGCTAGTGGAAAGGATTTACCCTCACCAATGAAACTATTGCTCGCACAGCAATAGATTCAAAGACTGTGATTCGATTTAATTTTCTTCTTCAATGTATTTTTACCCGAACTTCCCAGAAGTCTAGTAAGGCAGATCACAGGACCTCAATCGCATGTATTCTAGATATTCTTCAAAGATTGTATGGGGACAGGAATTTATGAATAAATAATCGCATTTTAAATCCAGTATCATCTACCATATTTCTTTCAATTCTAAAAACATTGTACCCAAATTGTTTATAATAAAGGTGTATGTTTAAACCGTTTTTTTTTTTTTTTTTTTTTTTTTTTTTTTATAAGACATGTAAATGTACAAGTAAAATAAAAAGTTCTACTAATCTTTAATTTTTGTACGCTTCTCTTTGTTTTTATTTATTAAAGCTTTATCTGAAATCAATGTCTTATTTTTTTTTTTTTTCTTTTTTACAAATCGTAACTCTATGATCTGTATAACAAACAAAAGTTTCATTCTGATCTCATAAGTAGAAGCAAAACGATCAGTTTTCGGGTACTACCAATTTAATCTTAACGACCTTATATTATGCCAAAATTCTCTGTTGAGATCGTGAGATATAACTATTTTCATCATGTAAATTTTTATTAGTTTATTTTCCCTTTCTTGTATAGTCGATAGAAGAAAGTATCGATTTCATAAAACTATTCGACTACCGCTTTTAGGCACAGAACACGAGTTGGAGAATTTTTAGAAAATATCTGTCTCTGTGCGTGTGATAAAAAAATTATGGCAACTGTATCTCAGGAACTAATGCACAAAATTTCATATAAACTTATATGTAGTTGCATTTTGACATAAATTAGTGTCATAAATTAGCATTTGACATAAATTAACAACATTTGGGGAAAAATCACTTAAGAAGTCGCGTTGCTCTCCCATTTTTTCTTTATATATATTATTGCAGTAAGTCAACATTTCATATAAATAGGCACAAAAAAATTATTTTTATTAATCATTAGGAAATGATAAAGATATATTTATAACAGTCATAATTAACTAAAAATTTTTTTGTATATGTAGGGGCATCGTTTCCCCTCGAAGAATATAAATTTTCAATACGTAACTTTCGAAATAATTCATATATATGTGTAAAACGAATGTTTGAAATACAGATTTGTGATAACCTAAACCAAAGTTACTTACTTTTTTCCATTTTAACAAAATAAATAAATAATAAAACACCTTTTCTAAGATGTCGTCAGTAGAATCAAAATTGGTTTTCTTTGGGCGGTTAGTGTTAAATTTCTAAAAGTTGAAAGTTGTCTGTATTCGTCATAAAAAATAATTTTAATAATTTATACTGCGTAAATTTGTATAGGAAAATATAGAGGAGAATTTTGTGGGTGCCACAACATACTAGTTTTAATTATGCATCATATGTATGTCAAAACTTCTCGTAGGAAACTGCTTAGTAAGTACAGTTCTAAGATAATTAAACATTATACAATGTCATCTTTGACCTTGTACAAAGTCATCTAAAACAGATGGAGAATATGATAATAAAACTTTTTTTTTTTTTTCTTGTAAGTTCTGAATCTGAAATTGGTATTCAATTTAATATTTCAGAGGGAACCGTTTGTTGGCTGTCCATAATTTCTTACAGTTAAAAAAATACAGTTCTGTAAATTCTTTTATGCATTTTTTTTTTTTTTTTTGTCAAAGTATTTTATGGGAAAGTAATCTTAACAAAATAAAGACAATATAAGTGATTTGAGTATTTGGCTGTTTATTCACAGACACTGCAATTTTAAGGCATATAAAAAATGCACAAAAAAATATTTAAATATGTTGATTAATTTCCTTGAAAAACAGAATTTTTAACACAGGCATTTCGTTACACGCTTCTCTCGTTCCATCATTCTTTCTCACCTCGATGCGGCCATTCTCCACAACACAAAAATATGTTCTTCTTTTTAAGTCTTTCTTGGCGGTGACTATATCACAATGCATGTAAGTTAATGTATACCAATTCAAATTCAAATACATGTGTGAAAATTTTTGTTTATCCCAATTAATTTGCTCGGTGCTGTACGTAAACTGATGGAACAGTTTTTAGTAACATACAGTTTTTCTTTAAAAGTATAAAGATGTACTGTAACGTTTATTAAATAAAAAAAAATTAAGTTTTCCCCTTTCTTTTCTTTTTTTATAATTTTCTTTTATTTTTATTTTATTTTGACAGAAACAGTACACTGTTTCTAATAATTAAAAATACAAACACGTATTTTAAAGGAATTGAAACAGTTATTAACGGTGGAACAAAGTTTTTTAAAATTGTAACAAACACCATTTTAATTTTTAGTATTTAATTATTCCTTCCATTGTCATTTACATTTGAATAACGAATATAAGTATAATTTATTTCCATAACAGCAGTGATTAAGTGTATTTAAATATTTGTTAGCTCTTTAAATTATGTCTTAAAAGATAATTTAGCATTCATTATCGCTTTTCCCCTTCCTTTAACTTTGATTAAGAGTTCAAACTTACGCGATTTTTCAACACTTCATTTTTGATCCTTTAAGGAGTGTAAATTCGATTCAGTTCAACTTTGCTTAATTTACTCATTTATTTACTCATTTTATTTGTTGTGATGGATAATGCTTTTAAGTGAAGTTTCAAATACAAGGTGACTGACTTACGTTATTCCGCTGTTTAAAGAATTATTTTTCCAAAGCAGCTTTATAAATAAGAGAATAAATTAAAACTTAACTAAGTTTTAAAAAGCTACTCTGAAAAAACATATTTGCATTATTTTTTTTTTCTTCGTATAAATTGTTTTTAGTTAAAATTGTTTTTAGTTACTTTAATTTTCGCAAAAATAATTTTAGTAATGAAATGAATAAAACAGGTATGAATTTTATGATTGCTTGAATTGTAGTTACACTTTATTTATACTTCAGATAACATTAATAAACCGTAAAACTCCTATCAAAATTTAATTCAACTACATATGAAGCATTACGAAATCCACAATTATAAAAGATGCTATTTAAAGGTACACTACTCACAAAGTGTATATAACTTCATTGCATTTACGTTCAAAGCGAGATTGTTTCTGCTCGCATATTTTATGCAATTTGGCTTTTTCAAGTGTAAATACTCGTTGTAACATATAGGGGAAAGTAGGAGTACCATTTCCATTCACCTTAAAAGCATGAAGTATTTAGGCTCATTGTGAATTCGACTATTGCAAACTATCAAGTGTTCTTAATGTGCTTTGATAGTTTTAAATTACAAAAATGGGAGTAACTTAAAAAACTTCAGTTACACATTTTTTTTTTTCGGTTAATGTTTATCAAGTGGGTGATATTGAACAGTAATGAAGGGAAGTAGTGAATGCTCATTACCTTAAAGTATAAAATGAAATTGAGTAGTACTTTTACAGAAAATCATGAAAAATTGTAATATAAATTATTCATTTTGAAATTATTATTGAAAATGAACAGTATTGAAAAAATTGTTTATTTTCAATTTTCTTCGAATGAAATTCAACAATAACTTTTAAATTTGCAACATTTAAATTGTTAGCATTCAAGTATTCTTGCCATTTACATTCATATAATAAACACAAATAAAGTTGATTTTCTTAACGGTAGTGATTAAGTGTAATTATATGCTTGTTTGTTTCTTAAATTCTCTCTTAAAAGATAATTTTGTATTCACTATCGCTATTGCTTTTCCTTTAACTTTGGTTAAGAGTTTAAACTTTCGCGATTTTTCAGTACTCCTTTTTTTATCCTTTAACGGGAAAAAAAATCCGATTAAGTTTAAGTTTGCTTAATTTACTCATTTATTTAATCACTTTCCCCATTGTGATAAACAATGTTTTTAATTACAGCTTCAAAAGCAAGGTGACCGACTTATGTTATTCTGTTGTTTAAAGAATTATTTCTTCAAATCTCTGCGTCATAAATGTGAGAATAAATTAAAATTTAATTAAGTTTTGAAATGACACTTTAGGGGAAAATATATTTGTATTATATTTTTTTGTTCTTCATGTAAAAATGTTTATTTAGTTAAAATATAAATTTTAATAGCTACAATCGGCAGCAAAATTATTCGATCGCTATCAATAATTCTTATCTAAAAAAAAAAAGAACACTTAATGCTGTTTTGTTAAATAAATCCTTGTCGAATCATGTTCTTAGATTCACTAAAAATGTGACACGACAAGGATATATTTATGAAAGTAGTATTAAGTGTACTTTTTTATATAGGGATTATTGCTAGCTCTCGAATAATTTTGCTGCCGACTGTACTGTATTCTATATGTGTGTTCGTAATATATTCATCGCACATATCTTTGATTTTGTGCAGATATACTAACTTAAATCAAGTTGAATAATAATATATATTATAATACTTTACTTTCGAAATCTTTGTCAACATACAATAGGAAAATAATCTGTTATCTCAAAGTTTTTCTATCTCTTTTCACGCTAGAACACTAAACGTCAATAAATGAGGATAGGCTTTAAATTTAAACTATCAGAAGAATTGTTTAAGTTAATACAATTTACTGCCAGTTGTCTATATTAATTTAGAAGTGAAATAATCAGCTAATAATATTTTGCAAAAGTAATTCGGGCGTTAACGGGTTAATCGACGTTCAAAGCATATGATTGTGATTACAAGCATATTTTACGCAATTTCACTTTTTCATATGTAAATACTCGTTGTAACATAGGTAATGAGTCATTATAAGATTTGTTTTATGACGCATTCCAAGTTTTATAAGATACCATGCTAAATTTAAATACTGCGCAGGTATTTCTGAATTTTCTAATATGTCACGCTTTAGCTATGAATAATAATTATATTGCTAATAATAATAATAACAGTAATGTGCTTTCCTTTCGAATGATTTGTACATTTACACAATAACGTAAATGTGTGTATCATATTTATTGAAATATCGTCTTATATGCATTTCATAAAATATTTCTTTAATTATTTGTTCAATAAGTGTTTATGTTAGCTGTCAATCATTAATGTGGATACTCAAAATGACGCAGTGAATAACAGAAACACGGCTTGTCTTTGAAAAAAAAGTTAGTTTCTTTTATACGTTATCTCTTTATGCAGTCCGCATTTGTTAGCAGCTTAAAGTCTAATTTGTCATTAGAAAATTCGCTGCGTGCATAATTTCCTTTTGAGAGATCTCCTTAATAAATTTTTGCGTTACAGTAATTAAGAATGATTTCATAATTAACTTAGACAGATGTCGCTTTCATTTATTTAATTAAATGACATTTTATAGCTCTGCATTTTCAAGAAAACTATGAACAAATGTTAAAAATAACTAGGTAATTATATGTTAAATATTTATTTAAATATTAAATAGACACAAATTAAATTTTAACAATTTTCGACCTTAATAAATTTAAACAATTATCATCTTCAGTATTTAGTTTTATGGATTTCATTTTTACTCACATAATGATATACAAATTTTCTTTAAAGTGTACGCAGTATATCTGAAATATATATATATATATATATTAAAACAGTTAATTAAGTTTGTTATAACTTTGTTATATATATGTTAACCCTTTATCCACTGGTTTTAAAATATGACAGAAATACAATTTACTCGGAAGTACTATAATGATTTTAAAGAATATTTAGGATTAATGATATTTTAGAGTGCAAAATCAATTATCGTAATCGTTATCTTCATAAAAATTCGCATTTGCTATTAACCTTTGATCCGCCGAGTTCAAAATATGGCAGAAACTGAATTTACTCAGTAAACGGTGTAATGATTCTAATGAATGTTTGGGGTTACGTGTTTTTGGTGTTAAAAATCGATTAAACATGAAATACGGCAGAAATTTGGTTTACTCTGAAACGAATACAACGGCTTTGATGGAAATTTGTGGTTAGGTATTTTTTGGTACACAACATTGATGGGACTTTGCGAATATTCTTGAAAATTTGCGTTTACTGTAAACCCTTGGGCTTATGCTCATCTTCTAGAAAATTCTCATTCACTATTAACCCTTGGACTTTTGCTAATCTTTTTGAAAATTCATGTTCAACGCTTTCTCCTGTGGTTGTAAAATAAGGCAGAGATTGGGTTTACTGGGAAATAGATATACTCGTTTTGAGGAAAGTTTAGTGTTGATGGTTTTTTGTGGGTAAAAAATCGATTTGACTTCTCATTTTCTTCAGGAAAATTCTCGTTCGCTTTAAACCCTTTTTCTGTTTTTGCAAATTTTAGCATAAATTGGGTTTACTCCGAATTGCTTATAATGATTCTGATAGAAAGCTAGAGTTAAGAGTTTTTTGGTGTTAAAATCGATTGGACATCCTCATTTTCAGAAAAATTTGCGTTCCTTGTTAACCTTTAAACGCTGGTGACAAAATATTGCAGAAACTAAGTTTACTGAGAAATAGATATAGGGGAAAGTTGTCCAAAACGGGGACGTTAACATATCTCTGTCCGCAAAAAAAAATCTATAAATAAGAAAAATTCGGCAAAGCATTTCCTGATTAGAACATGTCTTGGACTATCAGATGCCCCCGTTTTGGACAACCGGTTGGGTAAAATGGGGCACTCATAAGAAATAACGTCAATTCAAGTCCTAATGCGGAATTTTATTAGAAAAACTTAGATTACAAAGAAAAGGTGAAGTTAATGCAAAATCAAGATGCAGATAAAGTATTTTGTTATCTTTTCCAACAGTTACTAGAATGACCCAAAAAATAATCAAACACAGACGTCACATATGAAATTGACATCGCTTTTTTCAACACTTGAACAGACTTCATGTGCCCAACTTCGACAGCTGCTGCATTGAATCTACCCCTCTTTGTCTTTCGAGTCAATGTAAAGTTCATTACAGGAAATACAAGCATCATCGCTTGTCTGTTCCTCATCAGATGATAATATTGCGTCTTGAATTTTTTTATTTTCTTCTCTTTTTTAGCTTTTGGATACCTAGGATTAGGTTCGGTGGGTTTCTTGACCAATTTTCTTTTCTGTTTATTCTGCTTTACACTTTATCCTGTTCTACAGCTTTCAATTCCGCTTTGTAAGGTGATGAAGTGAGTATGACAGTTTTACCTCTCCTGATGTCATTCATTTTTTTTGCTAACGTTCAGTTTCTTATGGTAGAGGTATTATTAGGCGAAGTGTTAAAAGCTGCACATTTCTCGGGTTCTATATCTGTAGATATTCCAAATGATGAAGTGGAAGGGTGGGATGTGAAGTTTTCACACCTTGATGCTAACTGAGGTTCTAAAGAGTTGTAAGCAGGTTTTTCAGTTGTTTCTGAAGGCGCAAATATATGTTCAGGGAACACATCTCTGTTAAAGATATATATGCCTGTTTTTTTAATCCATTCATAGCATTTTGCACAGTGGCTGCTCTTGAAAATGCAGTTCCGAAAAGTCTTCCGACCTAGTAAATTGTCACGTAGCGTCCTTGCTAATGTATGAGCCATTTTCTTGTCTCTTATTCGTCCTCTCCACATATGCGTTACACACATAAATAAGCACTTGTACTCTTTTAAAACACTTTAAAAACGAAATAACAATTACACATTTATCCTACTTCTATGGCGTTCAAAATGGGGACGACCCCGTTTTGTACTACCGTCAATGTCCCCGTTTGAGCCGACCAGGACGTATGCTAAAAACGTGACGTCCCTTCGAATACGTGTCAGACAAAATTATAAAACAATATGTGAAAATGTAAATTAAATCTAGACGAATTCATAACATACTTACCAAAATCGAACGTTCAACGGTCACTTGATAAGATTCAATACAGTGTACGGCCGCAATCGAAATGAAAATCGCAAAAAATTGAAAACTTTGTAGAAAATAACAGAACCGGCTAAATATGTCAACAACTAGATTCAAACCTGCATATAGCCGAATTAGAATTATCGTAGACTATTGGATTCAAAGAAGGCAGCACTGATCAATGAGAAACTGAACGTCCCCATTTGACCCGCCGTCCCCGTTTTAGACAACTCTCCCCTAACGATTTTAATAAAATTTAAGGGTTATAGTTTTCTTGAAAAAGCAAACCCATTTGACTTATCCTTATCTTCAACAAAATCAGTATTCACTATTAACCATCTCTTTGTCCGACGCAAGGTATGATATGAGCCTGATTTTCATAAAAATGGGTCTAATGATTTTGGTAAAAACTTAGGGATAAGTATTTTTTGAAAAGACCAGCTCATCTGAGTTATTCTCATTGTCAGAAAAATTAACATTCACTGTTAACCGTCGCATCGCTCATTGAAAAACATAACTAAAACTTGGTTTTCTTGAGAGTGACTTAAACGATATATCGATTAAAAAAATAAATTAATTAAAAGGAATAAAAGTGTTTTGAGACAACAAACTCATATGACTTCTCTTCATCTTCTGGAAAACCAACATTCAGTGTTAGTCTTTACTCAGCTGGTTATAAAATATGGCGGCAATTTTGTTTATGCGGAAAAGGATCTAACGATTTTGACAAAATCTTAGAGTTGACATTTTTTGGACAAAACTTATCGTTATCTTCATGAAAATTAGTTCTCAGTTAACTATCCTTCAGCCTGTTGCAAATAAGACAGAAACATAATTTTCTCAGAAATGGATGTAACGATTACGTTAAACATTTAGGGTTAAGGATTTTCGAGATGAGAATCCCATTCTATTTAAATTCATCTTAAAAAAACTTAACGTTCACTGCAGAACTTTACTCCGATCGTTGCAAAATAAGGCTGAAACTTGTAACTCTGAGAATTAGTAAAAACTTAGAGTCAATCTTTTTTTTTTTTATGACAAATTCTGGTTAATCCTCATCTTCAAGAAAATTTGCGTCAACTGCTCTCTAAAATTTTTGGAGCGAGAATGTCTCTCCTTAAAAACATGCCCGCTATTTTGAAATCAATTAAGATGAGAAAACACTATTATCGCTCTTGAAAATTTGACATTTCTCACTTTTTGTGAAAGAGTGACGTATAGTCACTCTGTCACAAAGCGTGAGGCCATCATCTACTGTAATTTCAAACTTTTGTAGAGTGAGAAATTGCTGGCGCCATCTATTAATCATATATGAAGGACGATTTCTGGACGATCTCATGCATGTATTTGTTTAACAGAACTTATTGGAGATTTTTCATGAATAAAAAAAGGAAAATAATTATGTTAAAAAATAATTTGGTAAATACTTTTATTTCTGTACGTTTGACCAATTCGAAATAAAATTATTAATAATGAATCGAAAATCATAAGAAGCATATTGAAATTCGTATTAGAAAGTAAATAGTTTTATTCAGAAATATATATTATCATAAGAGAAAATATCAATGCAAATATTTAATGCAAAACGCCTTACAGTCTATAACATTTCATATTTTTATGATATTCATTGACAGCTAACGTATGTGAAATATACAAAAATTTGGCTATAATATTTTAGTAGTATTGAAAATTAGCAACAAATTTTATAATCTTGAGCAAACAAGTTTTTCAGTAAACTCTGTAATTTTGTATGCGAACATATATTTTATTTTATTTAAACGTGCACACTTGAGTAACTTCTTTTCCCCATACACTATTTTTAATAACCTTTTGTAATAGGAAATTTGTTTTCAAATATATTTTGTTTTTAAAATAATTCTAACTTTGCTTTTAATGTTTAAATGTTCATTAGAATTTTGTAATTTTATATTGTTGATAAATGAAGTAAAAATTTATAAATATGATTAATCACGTAAAAGAATGATTTAATAATGTACATTAAGCAACTAGTGTATGTGTTCAGTGGTTCAGTGGTAAGACACTCGCTTCCTACGGGGATGACTGAGGTTCGATTCCCGACAGATTCAAACTGCGTTCTTTCCACCGTTGAACTCGAGTCGATTCGCAAGGGGAAAAGAAACGCTATCGTCCAGTGTACACAATTTTTTAAGGAAAAATAAACAGTCTCATTCTTTAAATTGCTCGGAATAATCTAACTCGTAATAAAGAGTGAGAAATCTCACTCTTTCAAAAAGAGACATTTTACTCTTTATAGGTTGGCTCCATTTTGGCATGTTCGAAGAGTGATATGCCACTCTTTTAGAGTCAGATCTCACTCTTCATATTTTAGAGAATGTTAATCCTCGCTCCACATAAGAGAAAATGTGACAGAGACTTACTTTTTAAAACCTTTTTGAATATATTTAATAATAATTTTGATTTAGGAGCTTTTTGAGATTACAATTAAACCTGAAAAGCCTTCCTCTTCATAACAGTTAACATTTAACGTAACCCATAATTGGCCCTGGAAAAAAAAAGGGCAAAAATTTCGGTTTTTTTTTTTTTTTTTTTCAAAAATTTTCTAATGAATTTGATAAAAATTTAGAGTTAGTGTGTTTTTCAGATGACATTTAGATCTGAAAGAAAACAGGATAATTAACGTTTACAAGTTACTGGCATTTTATTAGGGGAAAATGTTTCAGAAAATTGGTTTTCTTTATAGAAATCGCTGGAATTATTTTGAAAAAAAAAAAAGAGGGGAGGTTAAAGGTTATTTTTAGAGTAAAAACTGATCTGGATTAACTTTTTCTTCAGGAAAATTAAGAGTCGCTAGTAAACCCGTGCTTTGCCTGAAACAAAACATAGCATAAACCTGGTTTTGTAGGAAGCTGCCTGAATGATTTCGATAAAAAAAAAAAAAAAAAAAAAAAAAACATAGCCAAGGGGTGTATGAGATGATAATTTAGTTTGAAATTTCCTTATCGTCAGGATAAATAGATTTCACAAGTAACCCGCAGTCCACCCAGGGCAAAAATCAGAAATATATATTTCTGAAAAAGAAATCACTTTATTTACACTACGAATTATTTTTAGAATGACACCCAGTGAATGAGATCATCCTGATATTATATAAAGCCACACACACGCACAAAAAAATAAATAAATAAATAAATAATTAAAATAAATAAACAATTAACTTCGAGACATTTAAAATAAAAGTTTTTTTTTTTTTTTTTTTTTTTTTTTTTTTTTTTTAAACTTCAAATTTTATTTAAAGCTAAATTAAGCTAGAATATTGTTTTTTAACTTTTGCCTTAAATGCAAAATAAGTGTTGAAATATTTCAAATAATTGATCTGAGCAAATACAGGATGTCCGAAATTAATAGACCCTATTTTACAGTTGTCTACAGATGAAACTATTCTTGAGAAAGTTATGAAATGTTGCGTAGAACTTTATGAAGGTATCAGAATTTGTTGAGCGAATACAGAAAAAAAAAAGTTCAAACTTTTGCCACCAGGATATGTCTTATAATGAAATATACAATTTCTAGTCCGTAGCCTTCCCGGTCTCCAGACCTCAAGCCATGCTATTTTTCGTTTTGAGGGAAATTGAAAGGTCTATTAAGTTGTGATAATCCAAGAACTTTACTTAATCTTATAGTCATATCACACGAGAAATTTTCGCACAACATTTCACCAACACAGCAGAAGATTCAAGGTCAGGAGAAGATTCAAGGTCAGGAGGTAGTTAATTTTTTCTATCGCCACTCGAAAAAGTTCGTCATGTTGTGTTTAGTAAAAAGTTCAGCGAACTCTCTCGTGTAATGCGGTCATACCGCATTTCACAACATGTTCGTAACATTTCCACGAACGTACTGTGGTCAGCTGTGGAACATGCTGTCTTACGATTCAGATGGTAGCTGACACTGATGGCTGGTAGCGAAACTGCAAAGTTTTTTTTTTTTTTTTTTTTTTTTTTTTTAACTATTTATTTATTTTTATTTATTTATTTATTTATTTTTAATTCGCTCAAACAAATTCCCATACCTACATTATGCCCTACATAACACTTTATAACTTTCTCAATAATAGTTTCGTCTGTTGACAGCTTTAAAATAGGGTAGCTTAATTTCAGACACCCTGTATATATTCGCTTTTTAAACTCTGAAATAGAGATAAATTAAATATATATATTAGGTAATGAGTAGAATGGAAAAACAATCCCTAAGAATTACATGGACTTCGACAGCTGACGAAATTAGATATTGTCTTCTCTTAATGGCGGTTTGTGAACGTGAAATCCATCATGCCTCAATGTCCTCTATGTTCCCAGATGAATCCATCCGCATGGAGGAGGAACAAAATATTGATGTTATGTTTCTGGATAAGCCCTTGGGGTATGTCCTAGACTGAAGCCAATTGCGTAGCTGTAATAAAATGTAAATTGAACTCAGTATAAATCTGCCATGTTAACTGCATTCGAAAGCAAAGAATATTCACTTTAAGTATCTTTATTAGTTGATTCGAACATATTACAAGTAGTGATAAGCGAATTATTAGAATCAAGCTTACAAAATACATAATTACCAACTTTTATAATTTGTTTCGAAGTATTGTTAACCCCTCCATATTTTCATACTATTTATTTTTACTTTTTTTTATTTACTTTTCTTTTTAAGAGTAAGTTTTCCTTGTTTTGTAATAGTTATACAATGGAGAAAATTATTCTATAAATGGTAGGTTGGTTGGTTAGTTGGGTTTTACATCTCACTAGTGCTGTGCTATGAGCAATTTATTATCTAAAAATAAAGTGTTGTGGAAAAAAGGCGGAACTAAAAATACTCTGAAATAAAGAATAAAATTTAGCAACTCTGGAAAATACATTCGTTATTTTTAAAGACACAAACTAGAATCTAATTAAACATATTCACGTTCAGATATAAAAACACCAATAACAACATTTGATCATGGGAATAATTTAATTTTGTACTTGTTCCTAGTTGTTCCTAGCTTGTGAGCAAGTAAGATTCTTCAAATTATAACACACTTATCAAATTTTAATTGAAGAGTTAGATAAAACAGTTAAAGTTAAAAATTTATCTTAATTACCTTTAATTAATCCAAGTTATATTGATATATTTGTAAATTCTGTAATGCTATCAAATTCCCACAACTTCCTGGACAAATTTAACAACGTTACGTAGATGCAATATTTACAGAATTTCAGAAAGTTTCACTAATTATATTACTTATTTTTTAAACGTCTGCTAATAAAAGATCACAAATATACGTAAAACTAAATATGTATATATATATATATATATATATATATATATCATCGTTATTGGTTTCTTTATCTAAGCAACAGCAGATAATCTGTAAGACATAGGAAAAAAATAATTAAAAAATTTATCTGATTTCAAAAATCTATCATTAGTATTAATTTCAAACAATTCAAAAGAATTAAGTGTATACATAAAACAATTTAATTTTATGTAAAAAATAAATAAATAAAATAAAATAAAATAAAATAACAAAATTACCAATTTCCCCTCCACCATTAAAAAATAAATAAATAAATAAATAAATAAATAAATAAAATAAATAAAGTAGCATCCCTTTTGTTCGCAGAATAATTCCTCATAGTTTTAACATAAGAAATTATTCCTACAGTAGCTATTACTTCTATAAAATTCAAAAATTCAAACTATAGAACAAAATGCAACCAACATCGTTGCTTTATTTATTCTATTCTATTTCTTAAAACAATTTTTATAGATGCCACACGCAGCACATAAACTTTAAATTTTACATCTACTTTTTAAGATAGCACGCGATCATGTTTTAAATCATTAAATTCATTATTTTACTTATTTTTATTTAATTTCGCACTTTTTATTTCCTAATTCAAAATGATTAAAAAAAAAACTTTTTCGATAATGTTTATTTCGATACTGATTATTATTAATTTTCTTTTCTTTCCTTTTCTTTCCAAAAAAAAAAAAAAAAAAAAAAAAAAAGATTTTGATGAAATTCTGGCAAAGGGAGAATTTAGTTTAGGGCGGAGAACTATTAGTTTTTTTTTTTATTATTATTATTTATATATTTTTATTATAACATCGCTTTCAAATTATTCAATTATATTTTCGATAAAATTTAGATTTCGATAAATGTCCAACTATCGAATAATGGCACCGCAAAAATCCCAGATTGAGACTAATAATCCTGCAGTCTTTATGTATATATGAATATATATATATATATACACTAAGCGACAAAAAAAAAAAAAAAAAAAAAAAAAAAAGCCGCAAATTTTATCGTTTAAAAAGCAAATTTTCGAAGACTTTTTATTATGTTGTCCTCCACATAGACTTTAGTTTCGAGTTCAGTGTTAAAAACAAAATGCAATTGTCAGGAAAATTGTAATTTTAGGAATTATTTAAAAAATGGTAAGAATAAGGCAGTTAACGATGCCACAAAAAGTATAAAATTTCGAAGGAAATTAAAAAAATATTTTAATACATGAAATGGCAAAATAATTAAATATTAACGAAATATTGGTAAAAGGGTTTTTAGCAAGATCTAAAAAATTTTGGCCGTTTAAACTGCAAATTTGGTTTTAGGCGGCCATGTTGCTCATCCAAGCAAGATGACCGTAAGTTAAAAAGCCATTGTTTATAAAATCGGTTTGTATTACATTTAGAACATAAAAGAGATTCAGAAAAAGTGTTTAGCAGCATAATTTCTTTAACTACAGTACAGCAACTATTAAACAAAGCAGGTTTAAATGACATAAATTTTGAAAAAAAAAATTACATTCTTAGTGAAGAGAAATAGGAAAGTAACACCGCAGACGGCTAAAAAAATTAAAAAAATGATTAGTTAATTATTGGACTGAACTGGTTCCCTTTGATGAGTAAAGTTTAACTTATTTCAAGCTAAAGAAAACAAGCAGATCTGACGACGAAAATATGACCGACTTAATGAAAATCGCACTTTTTAGACAATGACACATTCTCCGTATATTATGTTATGGAGGTGCATAACTTTTCAAACAGTCGGGCAAATTTTTATGCTCAAGGGATCAATTAACTCGAAATAAAACACAATTTTCTTAAAAGTGGTGCCTGACCGACTATTTTGGAGGCATCTTGGACATTTCCGCAAACAGCATTTCAAGAAGATAATGCGCCTTATTACACGGCATTTGTAGTAAGTTTATTCACTTCAAATTGTCAAAATTTCCTACCCATTCTCATGAGAACCTATAAATCTGTAAATAATCATATCTTTTGCCACTTTAAATTGAATCTCACAAAGGATATAGTAGAATTTCTTCTTCACCAGACATAGAAAGAGTCCTAATCGCGATCTGTTCGAAAATGTTTCGTCTATAAAAAGGCGGAGGAGAGGGGAAAGGATTCGGAATTAATATATATATATAACTCTGCCAGAACTAGAAAAAACTATTTGTGATATTTGACACATTGACATTTCTGAGATTTATATTAAAACACTGTATAAAACTATGCCATTGCGCATTAAAACAGTAATTCCATATAAAGGTGAAATTAACCCAATGCAGAATACATATTTTTAATAAAAAATAGCTTAGATCAAACAAATAAATAGTTTTCTTTCATTTATTAAAATATAACTTGTTTATTTCTTATAATAAAAATCATATGGTTATTGCATTATGTTCAAAAAGAAAGTTTTATGCAGATTTTCAAGAAGTACTTCGTAGAGTGCAATAAAGCGAATTATTAAATCGAAAATGTACATAGGTATCATTTCATCCCTTTGGTATTATGCAAACAAGACAGTTTTATTAGTTTTAAACATTAATTTTAAAGTTATTACAAATAAAAAAGGTATAAGTCATTTTTTCTGCAATGCGGCTTTTTTTTTTTTTTTTTTTTTTTTTTTTTGGCGCTTAGTGTATATATATATTATATCTATCATTGTAAAATGAAAAATAAAATGCATTCGAAAGAAAGATAATTAAAATAACTGTCTTTTAAAAAACACATCATCTAAATCAAAGCTCCATTTTATTAAATTTATATTCAAATATAAAATTTATATTATGTCGAATTTTGTTATCTTAAAAATCATTTACGAAAAGAAAGTTATCGCTACATTCTTGGAGAAGCTTTTCCCCGTTGCACGATGCATGAATGAATACTTATCGACCATGCATGCGGCATTTTCATAATTCAAGGAACTTTATATTCTGTTCGTTTCCAGCCAGTTATTTTGTAATAAGTTAAGAAATAACTGTTTTTAAACATTTTAAACATAAATGAGAAATATTTTATTTCATTTTATTTTTTATTACGTTTCTTTCTTTCTTTTTTTTCTGTGAAATATTTGTTTTCTGTAGAAAGTGGCATTCAGTATACATTATGCATTGATCAACAAACTTATAAATATTTTATAAATTAAATGTAAGTTTTAATGCATGAATTAAAATAATAGTTGTGTGGTAAACAATTATAGCTTTCACCTCTTGACAGATAAGTTGTAGTTATCTGAAATTACACTGTGGAGAAATACAAACCACACTGTTCAAATTAAGTGGTTATCAATTTTACGGCGAACCATAAAAATTGTGACAAATACTATAAATATGACAAAAAGAGTTTGAAAAACACGTCTCACCTAAGAATGTATGACTAAAATTTGTTTCAGTGTATATTTTATGATTTCTAAACATGTTATAATATTGTGAAACAGAAAAGAGCTTTCAGTGTGAAGTTTTTCAGTCTGAATAAGTACATATCAATTGCTTTAATATACTGTAAATCTTACAAATAGTTACAGTGAAATAACTCTTTTTTTTTAAGCACTTTGTGAACAAATGTCTGCCAATGGCATAGGAAAAAGTAGATAAAAGCCTCGCCTTTACGTATAAATCTAAAATAATACATTACACTAAACTCCCGATTATCCGGTTCGGTAAAAGTATGAGAAATATTGCAAGCGGTCGTTTGCTACTTGTCGTGTACTCAAATTTTGCACATGTCAAGACATATTGCCACCAAAATGAGAATTTCTGGCATGAAATATGTATTTTCCTGAATGCGAAATCCGAGTAGATGTCTGTCTGTGTATGTGTGTGTGTGGAAGGAGGGGAAGGGGCGGGGAAGTGTGCATTGTAAAACAGGAAAAGAGAACAAAAAAGGGGGTGGTAGGCCAAGAGCCTAGAGTATGTCTGCTTAAATAGAGATACATTGCGTCGCGGAAGAGGACAGAAAGTGAAAAGCAGTAATCTGTCAAAGATTTTTTCAAAAACAAAAAGCTGCAAGTTTTCACTCTTTTATCTTAGGTATAACTTTTAACATTTGTACAACCATTTATTAATAAACAGTAAAATAAGATTTACTCTTTTTTTTTTTTTACGAATTAGGCTTGCATTTTACGTTAATTTTTTGCTTATTTTGAAACTATGTGTACTGTATATATAAAATTTATCTTTAAATGTATAACATATGTTTTTTAATATCATGGCCGGGAAGGGGAGATGGTGGAGGTCAAGAAGTGAGTAAATATTTATAGAACTTCGGACTATCCGGGTTTTTTCTTATCTGGCCTACTCTTCCGTCATATAAGGCCGGTTAATCGGAAGTTTACTGTATTTAGAACATGGGTTTTGCGCTTTCATTTTAAATTCATTAAGTACCTTAGACTTGTATGCACGGTACCATCTAAATTTCGATCCCATATTTTTAATGGCTGAACGCCTACATCTATAATTATAAAAAGGATGTCTCTTCTTACACCACATTTTTAGCGACCATCAAAGTCTCTGCGCAAGTGCGGTCACAGCGATTGCAGTATTAAAATAGGGGTGATAACCCTTGTTGTTCAGGGAAAATAAGCGATAACAGAACACTGAATGACTGGATGTTTATCAAGTCCCAACCTGTCGGTCAGTTTAGCACTCCTCCAAGCCTTTGTACTCGTTCTCACTGCTAGTCGTTCGAAACGTGGTTTCACTATCGGTGTTGGAAAGTAGCTACGCACAACTAGAATCGAATGCTTACTGTTTCACCTGGCTAAAAACAGCGCATTTAGCATTATTATCTCGAAAACGATTCGAGATAGGCAAAAAAATGTATTAAAAAGTTGTAAAGAATCATCGAATTAGTACGAAAGACACATTGTACGCATGAATGCTGAAAATAAAACACTTAAAATGTGAATTTGTTTGTTCACGGCTTTTTACTCTGTAAAACGAGGAAATGTCCTTAAAAAAAAAGTATTTATTACAAGATCCTTTTTTTTACGATATTCAAACTGTTATGCGTCAGCAGTAATGCGTACGTAGACCCCCTGTTTGAACTCAAAGTAGCATACATGTCACCCACTAAGCTGCAACGAGTACAACATAAAGGTCAAACAAGGGTCAAATGTGCATTGCAGCTGACGGACAGAAGTTTGAACATAGAAAATTATAGTGTTTCATGACAAATAGTTGTCTTTTCCTTTCTAAAGATCATTTTAGACACGTCACAATGTACATAGCTGCTAGCCTTTCTAGTTTTTAATAAATTTTATTGGCACTATTTTTTTAAAGGAATATGTCAGATATATTTTCAATGATTTAGTAAGTTGAAAACAACTATAAAAATTTTTAAGCATTAAGTCTCTCTTGAAAATGGTAAACTATCAAACATATGCGCATTTGAAAAGTTTTATTTTTAGCATTCATGAATACAAGGTTTCTTATTGTATTAAACTAATGATGCTCTGCAACTTTGTAATTTACCCCTTTTTCCTATCTCGGGCCGTGTTCGAAATAGGAACATTAACTTTGAAGCATTCTTCTAGGGGGCTCTGTAAACGACTGTATCTAGTAGCAGATAGACTTTACTATATTTAGACACCATTTTTAATACTACAGATGCAGACGTACAGAAAGAAAAAAAAAGTTGAAAAAATAACTTTATTTGGTATCCTGTTTATAATAGTTGCATTTACTGCATGAAATGTTGTGACGTAGAGATGTAAAAAACCCGGGAATTTTGCTTCTGGGGAATAAACATGGGAATTTTCGGGTTTAAACCGGGAATTTTGGGAACTTTGGAAATTTTGATGGGAAGAAACTAATGTTCAATGTTTAGATTTAATTTCACTTCTTTTAGGTGTACCAAACAACTTGTTTCAATATCATTTTTATTCTATTTGCTTAAATAAAAGTGATATCAACAATTATGTGATTATTTTACAGAAAATTCTAAAAAAAAATGAACGTTTACGTTATTGACAATAATAAATGATGAAGTTTTGCCTGCCTATTTAAATAACTTTAATTTTTTTCTTTTTTTTAATGAATACCATAATAAAATATGTTATAAAAAATAATACAATGAAATTAAATTATGGTAAAAATACTTTAAAATTATTAAATTTTATTATAATTCATCGAACAAAATTTCACATTCGTAGATGAAATTTTGTTATAATCACTCAAAGAGCACGGGGAACAAAATCGAACATGAGTTCTTCGTTTATTAAGAATTCAAGCAATATTTTTTAATGCATTAAATGAATACATAAAATATTCAATAGCTAATAATTAATAATTTGGCTGTTATTTCTTTCTTCGTTTATGCTTTTGCATATTAATACTGTTTAAATAATTAATTAAAATAATATTTCCCAGTGTAATATTATTGATTGTTTTAGTGAATGCAGAATATTTTGAAGCATTTTTGTTTTATTTTTGAAATAAAATGTTGAAGATATGTATCTGAAACATGCGATTGCGATTAAAAAAAAAAAAAAAAAAGAAAAAGAAAGAAAAGAAAAAGAAAGTGTTATATTGAACTCAGTGTGTACACAGTCAGAACTAAAATATAAATATACGGCAATAACAGAGAATAAGTCTATTAATTAATGAAATTTGAAACTTGTACTTTTTAAATTTATAGACGTTAAAAGCACTATTTAAAAATTGAAAGATCATAAAAAAACATCTGAATGTGAGGTAACATTTTGAAATGCCTTAGAACATCTCTAATGTAAGGGGGGAAAAAAAAGATAAATTCGCAATTTGTAAAAACTTTCAAAATTCCCTTGTGTTGGAAACTTTCAAAATTCCCTTCCCAAAAAACCGGGTTTATTCCCTGGTTTAAACCTGGGTTTTTTCCCCGCTCACATCTCTAGTTGTGAGTAAAAGTTAAATGACTTTAATACTAATGCGTAAATGCATTTCATTAGATATATTAACGTTTTAGATGAACACCAATGAGCGGACTTATTGTTGAAAATAGGAAATTATATCAATTACAAAACATTAATACAAAAGTTGTATAAATTGAGGTTACGTTTAGTTATATTTATAAAATTATAATTACGCTTAAAAATCAATAATCGAGAAATAAAGCCCAGATTGCCTTCCTTTATTAATTACTGATAGTTATGTATGTGTAGTTTTGAATATTTTTTATTCTTGTTTGAGCTCACTCTAAAGCCACATTTTACGTATTGTTAGTCAGTCACTAGCAAAACCATAAGTAATTTATAAAGAAAAATTGAATATTTAAAACGAGTGTATAAATATTGGAGAGAAAAAGGTACTTATAAACTAGAGTGTAAAAAGTGTATCTTAATCATCGCATGAAAAAAAAGTTAGACATTCCAGTAACCTTTAATCAATTTAAATAATTAAATACGTAAAGCTTGTTTAACAAAAGCAAAATTTTACAGGTGTAAATTTATTATTTAAAAGTAGTTATTATATATTTTGCTTTAAACCGTTAATAGTTTAATTAAAAGAAAAGTTCTTTTTATGTGTATTTACTTTCTGCTGTAGACCCGTAATTAAAACTGCTTTTGGAAAAGTAATGCATTTGTTGTATTATATTATTTATGTTTTTTACAAATATATATTAAAAAAAAAAAAAAAAAAAAAAAAAACAGCAAACACAGAACATAAAGTAAGACTACGTATACAACGTTATTTTTCATGTCCTGCTGTATTCTTTTATATCCAAATCGTGGATTTACTTTTCCTTGATGTTGTAATAGATTTTAATATTTTTAGCGAGTTACTTATATTTAATCACTAGATTATTTTAAACAACGTTTTCTGTTACTCAATAAGTAAAAACTTTTTGAAATTGTACCGTAGTTTTGTTAATAAAATTGAAACATATACAACCAGCAAGAAATCGAAAATATACGAGTATATACTATTTTCTAAATTAAAATATAAAAAGATGACGCATAAAATACGTTTAAAAAATTAAAAACAAAGAGAAAATAAAAAACAACACATTAAATATTGAAACATGGTAATATTTAAAAAAAAACCTTTCGACTCGGTTGGAAGTACATGACGATTTTTTTTTTTTTTTTTTTTCGTTTTATAGAATTTTGATAGTTTCAATTAGTTGTGAATTTTAAATAATATACCGGGTGATTCAAAATAGATGTTACAGCGATTATTTCGTAAACTAAGAAAGATAGAAACAAACTTTCAATTACAAAATTGGTGCAAATTAAGAGTAGATTTCAGATATGGCATTCTTTTGTACAAGGGGCTGTATACATATTAAATACGAAATTTAATTTTTATACGGCCCCTCCTATCATATAACTTATATTTAGAAAAATATTCTCCTCGCTCTAACAATCAAAATAAAAAAAAAAATCATCTTTCTAAGTCAAAATCTCGCTGAGTTATTGCAATTTGAAAATTCTAGCATTTTTCGCCAAGCCTTAAGGGGTTTATGGGAAATATCCTAATTCCCATATCATGTAAAGTGCCACTGATAGCCACTTACCAGCATAAATAATTATATTAGATGTTATATATAAAACAGATGGGTTGGTGACAAATCTTTTCTTCCTTCCGTTATTTTATGTGCATGGGAAAATGGACGCTTTTAAAACATAAAGCAATAAAACTATTATTCTATTATCCTGTTTACTTGAATAAAAGAGAGAAACTTGGACCACCCCATAGAGAGAACAGAGCTCTGAGAAGGAAGGAAAATGATGCTGCAGGGGATGTTAGGCTGTAAAAACCATCGTCCGGTCCTCGGAGGTGCGAACGCAAAATTCAAAGAAGTGTGTGAGAGAGAGGGAAATTTCTAATGAGATGCTTAGCTATTGGTGAAGCAAGCTACCAATAAAAATATAAAAAATAATAATAATAATAAAAAAAAAAAAAAAAAAAAAAAAGAGGTTCAGCCCCTCTCAAGGAGTCAAAAATAATATAGATTGGCCAGAAAGAAAAAAAGAAGGTATGGATATAAGATCTCTCGAAGATTTTTGATGAGTGAAAAATATTATTAGAAAAATGCCCCGGATGCTCTATCGCTAAGCAGTCTTGAAGAATGTTAAAAAAGAAGAAAAAGATGAATCTCTATTTAGTCGAAATTGATAATTTTTTTCCTTTGATGAATATGCTCCTGGAAATATAATTTTAACAGTCTTCATATATCCGAAGAGGCTATTGTTTTGGAGGATCCCTCATACCTCGAAATGGAGCAAAGAAGTAGTTTATTTTATGAAATATGCAAGATGATCTGTGATGCGAAAAGAAGTGTTCCTTATTTAAAGAAGAAAAAGATGAATCTCCATTCAGTCGAAATTGATAATTTTGCTTTTGATGAATATGCTCCTGGAAATATAATAGTAACAATCCTCTTATATTCTTAGAGTCTATTGTTTTGGAGGATCCCTCATACCTTATGCCATATGAACGGTGATTGAAAAAAGAAAATGTTATTTATCTATGAAAATTTTTCACATGTGTGGACTCAACGATATTAGTATGGAGCAAAGAATTAGTTATTTTTATAAGTATGCTACATGAACGGTGATGCGAAAAAAAATGTTCTTTATCTATGAAAATTTTCATATGTGTGGACTCAACGATATTAGTGTGATATAATTAGCTTCTTCAATTAAAATAAATATTGTAAGTGTACTCAAAGAATTTCGTGTGTCGACGAAATATAATTTTATAACAACCTTCATAGGTGTAGAATTACTGGAATAACGTATGCGATCTCAACAATCTGCGTGTATAATATATTAATGAAAATTTCCATGAGTGTGGAATTCATAAATTACATGTGTGAACGTTTAATATGTGTGGACAGTGCTACTATAAATTATGGATTATACGGTTATCTAAGAACAATATTTTCCGAAAGTGCCGCATCTGTTTAAGGGTAAGTGGCTATTATTCAATTTTTATTTTTGTGGCAAACATCCCCTTTAAAGTGATAGATGGTAAATTGAGTAATAATATATATATATATCCCAGCATTTTAAAATGGATAAATAAATGATATATTTGATAATTAATACTGTATTTTGTGTCTATGATTTTTTTTTAATTTAGATAAATGTGTAGAGATTGAATTAATGTTTTTCTAGGTTGAAGGATAAGATTTGAAAGGTTTAAAAGATATATAATAATAAAATAGATATATGAATGAATAAAGATAAAAGAATAATAATGATAAATTGATAGTTAAATAAAATTGGTATAACTGGAATTTATTTGAAAATAAAATTGGGTTATTGCAGATATTTTAGTATTTAAACAACGCAATTTGTTGATGGGATTATGTGGTCGGATAAAAAATAAAAAAAATCATAAAAGTTTTAATTAATCACCACATGGCCTCATCGAAGATATTTTTGGTGCCGTAATTCCAGGTGTTAAAGAAAAAAAAAATTTTGGGGTATAATATCAGCTAGTATATTGGCTGCCTTTAATTCCAGGAGTTAAATGAATTTTGTATGTGTATTAAATATTTTCATGGTTTTAGTATTATATATAGATATATATATTATGATATGTATGATTTAGAAGCTTTTGATAAGAGTTAAGGGTTTTTTTCATGTCAAAATATTGCATGTGAATTGATACATAAGGCACGAAAGAGTTTGAAGAAAATCTTTGGGGTAAAATTCGATGAGTATTTAAGTAATAATTTATGTCAAAAAGAACACAGCTTCCCAGAGAAGTTAAAAAACAGATTAATTATTGTGAAAAGGAAATTAGTCACACAATTAAAGAAAAAAGAAATATGGGGGACAAACCCACATTAAGCATGGATACGCTAATTAATTTAGTGCCTAATTTTGATGATAAAAAACAAATTGACATAAATTCATTAATTAAACAAATTGATGATATAACAACTAGTTTAGAGTTGCCAGAACCAATAAAAATTATTCTACTTAAAAATAAAATCCAAGGTAAGAATAGGGAGTTGCTTAACAATTCTACAGAAATTGTAGAAGAAACTAATTATGAAAATTTGAAAACTAAGTTAAAAGACATTTTTAGCACTCCAAAGTCTTTTGAAACGACACAAAAAAAATTTATGGAATTAAAACAGCTTCCGAATCAAAACATAGATGAATTTCAAAAACAATTTGATATAATATCAGCAAAATATTTGAAACAATCGGGACATAATGCGAAAGAAGGCGCATTGGATTTATTAAAAACAATAAAATTATCGCGCTTTCTCGATTCAATCCGTAGTGACATCGCATTTGAAGTAAGAAAAAATGCTCCAGCAACATATGAAGAGGCCACGAAAATAGCTAAACAAATAGAGTTGGCTTTCGAAAGCAAACAATCAGATGCTAATAATGCGGAACAAGTGAATACATTATGTTCAACACTATTAGAATTATCAAAAAATCAAAATGATCAGATTAACAGGTTACAAGAGGAAATTAATTCCCTAAAAATTAAAAATACTAATGAGGAAAGTAAGACACAATTAGCAGAAAGTCGATGGTGTGACATTTGTAAAAACACCAGTCATAACACTGATATATGCTGGTTTAATTCGAGAGTACAAAACCCACAAACAAAAACAAAAAATAACTGGCAACATGGAGAAAGTCAGGTAACACAATATCAGTCTCTTCCAGTAGGAGGTAATATACAACCTATGACAACAAATTATATACCACCTATATACTATAACCCGAATTCACAAGATAATACTGGAGATTTTCTACAAAATATTGACCCGTACAGATCAATAAATTATCACAATGAGAGAGGTTTTAATAGAGAAAATTATCAGGGACGAAATTCATTTCCACCAGGTAATAAATTTGAAAAACAGACTGGGTACCAACAAGGGAGAAGTTATAGGCAAAATACCAGTAATTATAATAGAGAAGGTCGTAGAAACTCCCCTAAGCAAAATTTCGATCAACAGAAAAAATATTATAAAAATTCCAAATGGAACAATAATCAGGGAAACTAAAAAGGGAATTTTCGCAATTGTATAATATTAACAAAAAGCACTGTAATGCCCACAGAAAATTCCCTAAGAATGGGCAGTATAAATTTGATAAGTATAAATTTGACTCAGAAAAATATCAAATGAGAAAAAATAATTTCCAAACAGATAAAAAGAAAAGAAAAAAAATTGAATATAGAATAGATGAGAGACAAAAAAATGATACATGTATCAAAAGAGAGCAGATCACTAGTGCACATGGAGACAATATAAATAATTTGCCCTTAATCAAATTCAGTATAGCAAAAGTTCCAGTTATAGGGCTCGTCGACAGTGGGGCCAGTATATCATTAATTAGTGATGAATTATACGAGCAATTAAAAAATGATACTATAAAGATACACTATTTATCAAGACAGGTAACAATCCATACTTTAGATAATTCCACAATCCCTTTTAAATGTTGCATTAAGATTAATTTCAGAATAGAAGGAATTTATGTTTCAGGTACATTTTATGTGACGACCCACAAGTTTAACAGACAATACCATCTTATATTAGGTTATGACTTTCTAAAGTCAAATAGAATTTTATTAGACTGTCCAAAAAAACAATTAAAATTAAAAGACAGAGAAATCCCATTATTAGACGATACACAAACAGATAATCCAATCCCACAGAATCAACAAATAAATCAGTTGGAAATAAAAAACAATGGAACGACTGAATTAAAGGAAAGTGATAATAAAGCAGTTTTTGCGAAATTGGTAAAAAAAGTATTTTTAGGGCCTAAGGAAGCAAAGATAATTAAGTTGAGATGCGCATCGCAAATTGATCCCGATACGACAATTCTGTTAGAACAATATAAAGAAACGGATAATATTAGAATGGATTTATCAATTCATACGGTTGATAAAGATAATAATATATCGGTAATTGTTACTAACAAATCGGACAAGAAATGCACTATTAATAAACACACTAAAATTGCAAAAATTGATACAGATTTCATAATAGAGGAAGATATTTCTGAGAATAATGATTGGAATACTGAACAAATTAATGCATTGTCGTTACAAGAAATCAAACAATTAAGAATAAATCAATTAAAAAAAGAAGATTTCCAATTAGATCATTTAAGTGAACCAATGAAATCACAAGTACAAAAAATTTTGCTAGAGAATGCAGAAGCATTCTCAAAAAGTTATACTACTCTGGGTCAAACCTCTTTAGTAACGCCGGAATTTAAATTTTTACATCATTATCCCATACAATCTCGTCCATATAAAATATCAGAACACTACCGAGAAGCTGCGAAAAAGGAGATAGACGAATTATTAGAGGCAGGTATTATTCAAAAATCCACCTCTAATTACGCATTTCCTGTAATTTTTGTTAAAAAAAAGCCTATACCAAATACAAATAATGGCCAAATTAGGATGAGAGCGGCCATTGATTTTCGTTTAATTAATGAGATAATTGAAAATAAACCTTATCCTTTACCGCAATTGAGAAATATTTTACATTCCATTAGCGGAAAACAGTATTATACGACTTTAGATTTCCATAGCGCATTTTTTCAGATTAATTTACGGCCTGAAGACAGGCAGAAATTTGCATTTATTACGGAGTTTGGACTTTTCGAATCCAACCGCTTATGTTTTGGGAATAAATTAAGTTCTATATACTTTTCGGAATTAATGGACACAGTACTGGGAAAATTTGATAAAAGTAAAGTTCAGTACTATATCGACGATATTATTTTGGCGGCAAATTCACAGGAGGAAATGCTAGAAATATTAGAACAGGTATTACAAACTTTAAAAGAAAATAATTTAACGATTGACCCAAGAAAGGCACAAATTATGAAAGAAAAAATAGAATTTTTGGGTTATAAAATTGATAAAAATGGATATTCGCCATCCGAGGATAATATAACTAAAGCGAAAAATCTTAAACGACCCAAGAACAAGAAAGGCGTACAATCCCTAATCGGTTTTACAAATTTTTTTAAAACACTAATTCACAACTATTCCGAAATCATACACCCACTCACGGAATTAACGAGGAATGATAAGAAATTTAGATGGACGGAGATAGAAGAAAATGCATTTAGGAAAATACAAGAGGCAATCATACATAATCCAACGTTAAAACCTCCAGATTTTAAAAAAGAATTTTATCTTATAAGTGATGCCTCAAAAATTGCACTCTGCGGCATTTTAGCACAAAAGAATGATCAAGGTGAATTAATTCCAATTGAATATTTTGCCAGAAAATTAAAACAGACTGAATGTAAATACCCAGCGATGAAGTTAGAATTGCTTAGTATTCACGATTCTTTGATGTTCTTCAAACATTTAATATTAGGGAAAAAAATAAATATTTGGACAGATAGTAAAGCACTAACGTATAATATAAGTCTGGAACACCAATCAGATTTAATTAATCGTTGGATTTTTAATATCCAAAATTTTGATTATTCGATTAGGTTTATAAAAGGAAAAAATAATCCTGCGGATTTCATGAGTCGACATATAAATACTTTAACCCACCAACAGGCCAGGGAAATAGATATTTTTACGGTGGAAAAAGGTCTAACAAGAGAAAATATAAAAAAAGAGCAGCATAAGGACACACAGATTAGTAAAATAAGACAAGCGCTAATTAATGATACGAGTACCAAATTAAAAAAGAAATATCATTTAATTGATAATGAAATATTGGTATTAAAGGATAAAGAAAACCAGTATGATAATCCAATTTATATAGCACCATATAGATTAAGGCAAAGAATAATGGAAGTGGGACATAAGCCCCATTTTGGTTTCGCGAAAACGTATCATACCATAAAAACCAGATTTTATTGGATTGGCATGTATAATACAATTAAATATTATGTAGCTAAATGCATAAATTGTAATACATTTAAAAGCAGACCGACTTGTGACCCTAAATTAACCAAAATTGAAAGAAATGACCCACCAGGTTCTTATTTACAATGCGACATTGTAGGACCTCTACCATTATCATATAAAAAGAATAGATTCGTCCTCACGGTAATTGATAGTTTTTCACGCTTTTTAGAAACTTTTGCTTTGCCAAATACGAATACAGAATCGATTATATCGTGCTTTAATAACTATTTTGGAAGATTTGGCTTATGCCAAACTTTACAAATGGACAATGGACCATATTTCAAAAGTAAATTATTTAAAGAATATTTAACATCATTAAATATCGAAATTAGACACAGTAGCCCATATTTACCGAGGAGCAATGCTTTAATAGAACGTGTACACAGAACTATGAAAAATTCAATTGCATCGATATGTAATAAGTCTTTTGACTGGGATGTACAACTAAATTTTTTTAAACTCGCGTATAATACACAGCAACATCGATCGACAGAGTACACCCCCGCACTACTATTTTTGGGAAGGGAAATACGTAACCCCTTTAATAATTTTGAACAACCACGAATGACAAATATAAGTCAGTATGTAAAAGAATTGAATTATAATATTAATGAAGTTCGAAAAATTGCTCAAGAAAACGCAAGACAAACACTCAATGAATATGATAAAATAAATCTTACAAAGAAAGATGTTGAACTAGATTTAAATGATGAAGTGTATTTAAAATTAATGGGTAAAACAGGAGCATTACAACCTAAATTTGCGGGACCATTTTTGATCTCAAGAAAGCTGCGAAATAATAATATGCTTTTGACGCCTAAAGACGACCCAATGGGCAAAAAAATAAAACGGCACATTACAAAGCTGTTTAAAATTCCAAGCGATAATTTTTTGAGGGATAATGAAGAGAATAAGCAATAATTACAAGAGTGTAAAATGGAAATAAGTTTATTTACGCAGAAAAGAATAATAGAAAATCAAAATTAATTGTAAAGGCGAATTACAAAAAAAAAAAAAAAAAAAAAAAAAAAAAAAAAGAAAGAAAGAAAGAAAATGAGAATTGTAAATATTGTACTTTAGGTTAGAACGTTTGTAAATGTATCCAAGAAAGTATATTTTTCGATAATTATACATATATTATTATGCATATCGAAATAATCAAAATAATGTAGATAGATACGTGTAAATATATGGGTTCGTGAATCTATACACATAAAAACACGCGTATACAGATTGTACGTAAAAATGAGATTAGATGGAGAAAATTGATGGAGAAATACTCAGTAAGGATACAATACGTTAGAAGGAGAGATTCAATCACGTAAAACACTCTCTCAACCCCCAGGGCTCACGACACCGGAAGATACAAGAGAAAATTTTAGAGCGAAGAGGAGATGCTCAAACGAGTGGTTGATCGCGATGGGGAAGTGAAAAGAATCGCTAGGAAGTGTAGAATCTTTCAATCGTAGCGATACATGTATAAAAGGAACAGTTACTAGTCTATTTTAGGTTAAAAGAGGCACCACAGTTAGATAGAACAAACGATTAAAAAAAAAAAAAAAAAAAAAAAAAAAAAAAATGCGCATAGTGCCTTGGATAGGAAAATAACTGGTAAACTCAGTTTAAAAAAATAAATAAAACAGCGTGAGAGACAAAGGTTACGCATCAGGCAGAAAAAAGTTGACGAGAATACAGGGTGAACTTCAATGCAGTCTAAACTATGATGAAGGAAGAAGTAATAAAAAATTATATATACCAAATAAAAGGTATAAAGAGAATACGGAAGGTCTACTGCGGTCATTTTAGAACAAGTCATCGAAAACCAGAATTATTAGGTAATCTACAATCTTAATAAATAATCCAATAGATAATTACACATAAAAAAAAAAAAAACACCTCTAATATGATATTTTTTTTTATTGTTCTAAAGGCTGAGCCTTGTTCAATTAGTGCCAAGGAAGCTCTAAATGCCAATGTTGCGGGCAATGGTGGCAGATACGCTAACCCTGGAAGGCCTCGCTAATTGAATCGGGAATTAGCCACAAAGGAGGAGTGAAGGGAATACATAAAGAAAGATTAATAAAATCACAGCAGAAATAAACAGGATATTTAATAAGGGATTAACTAGATACAAAGAAACATTAATATATATAGATATAAATATGTATGTATTTGTTTAATTAAAAAAAAATCCTGTCTTAGCGACGTTTTTGGTTAGACAAGAAAATACTGGACGATATAAATGGTTCGGACTAACAGACTCTTTCGTCGGTAGCATAAGTATACAGTAGGAGTTACATTTAGGGTAGGAGCAATAATAAGAATTAAAATAGATAGAAATATAGACTGCAATACTAATTTAAAAAGACAATTTAAGTCTAATACCCTCTTTGCCTAAAATTCTAGTTATGAGCAGATCATATCATGCCATATCATATCATATCATATCAGATCCATTTCTTTTTCTCTTTTCTTCGATTTTTAAACATGGCAATAATGAGAAAGTATGAATTTAGAATAAGAGAGAATAATTGTTTGCCACAAACCGAGTTGAATATTGCCACTTATATTTCAAGTACATTTAACTATGTACATATATGTAAACAAAGTATTATTATTATTTTATGTTTATTTTATTAGAAATTATCTAGATATAAAACAGGTATGATTTATGTTTTTTTTTTAGCCAAGCAATTTTGTATGTAAGTATATCTATCCAAACAAAGTATATTATTATAGTATACTAGACATTGTTCATTAATGTTTTGTTATGCTATCAAGATGTATTTTCTATGATATTACATTTTTCTTATACTTATGTGACGGGGGATAATAATATGGGAAATATCCTAATTCCCATATCATGTAAAGTGCCACTGATAGCCACTTACCAGCATAAATAATTATATTAGATGTTATATATAAAACAGATGGGTTGGTGACAAATCTTTTCTTCCTTCCGTTATTTTATGTGCATGGGAAAATGGACGCTTTTAAAACATAAAGCAATAAAACTATTATTCTATTATCCTGTTTACTTGAATAAAAGAGAGAAACTTGGACCACCCCATAGAGAGAACAGAGCTCTGAGAAGGAAGGAAAATGATGCTGCAGGGGATGTTAGGCTGTAAAAACCATCGTCCGGTCCTCGGAGGTGCGAACGCAAAATTCAAAGAAGTGTGTGAGAGAGAGGGAAATTTCTAATGAGATGCTTAGCTATTGGTGAAGCAAGCTACCAATAAAAATATAAAAAATAATAATAATAATAAAAAAAAAAAAAAAAAAAAAAAAGAGGTTCAGCCCCTCTCAAGGAGTCAAAAATAATATAGATTGGCCAGAAAGAAAAAAAGAAGGTATGGATATAAGATCTCTCGAAGATTTTTGATGAGTGAAAAATATTATTAGAAAAATGCCCCGGATGCTCTATCGCTAAGCAGTCTTGAAGAATGTTAAAAAAGAAGAAAAAGATGAATCTCTATTTAGTCGAAATTGATAATTTTTTTCCTTTGATGAATATGCTCCTGGAAATATAATTTTAACAGTCTTCATATATCCGAAGAGGCTATTGTTTTGGAGGATCCCTCATACCTCGAAATGGAGCAAAGAAGTAGTTTATTTTATGAAATATGCAAGATGATCTGTGATGCGAAAAGAAGTGTTCCTTATTTAAAGAAGAAAAAGATGAATCTCCATTCAGTCGAAATTGATAATTTTGCTTTTGATGAATATGCTCCTGGAAATATAATAGTAACAATCCTCTTATATTCTTAGAGTCTATTGTTTTGGAGGATCCCTCATACCTTATGCCATATGAACGGTGATTGAAAAAAGAAAATGTTATTTATCTATGAAAATTTTTCACATGTGTGGACTCAACGATATTAGTATGGAGCAAAGAATTAGTTATTTTTATAAGTATGCTACATGAACGGTGATGCGAAAAAAAATGTTCTTTATCTATGAAAATTTTCATATGTGTGGACTCAACGATATTAGTGTGATATAATTAGCTTCTTCAATTAAAATAAATATTGTAAGTGTACTCAAAGAATTTCGTGTGTCGACGAAATATAATTTTATAACAACCTTCATAGGTGTAGAATTACTGGAATAACGTATGCGATCTCAACAATCTGCGTGTATAATATATTAATGAAAATTTCCATGAGTGTGGAATTCATAAATTACATGTGTGAACGTTTAATATGTGTGGACAGTGCTACTATAAATTATGGATTATACGGTTATCTAAGAACAATATTTTCCGAAAGTGCCGCATCTGTTTAAGGGTAAGTGGCTATTATTCAATTTTTATTTTTGTGGCAAACATCCCCTTTAAAGTGATAGATGGTAAATTGAGTAATAATATATATATATATCCCAGCATTTTAAAATGGATAAATAAATGATATATTTGATAATTAATACTGTATTTTGTGTCTATGATTTTTTTTTAATTTAGATAAATGTGTAGAGATTGAATTAATGTTTTTCTAGGTTGAAGGATAAGATTTGAAAGGTTTAAAAGATATATAATAATAAAATAGATATATGAATGAATAAAGATAAAAGAATAATAATGATAAATTGATAGTTAAATAAAATTGGTATAACTGGAATTTATTTGAAAATAAAATTGGGTTATTGCAGATATTTTAGTATTTAAACAACGCAATTTGTTGATGGGATTATGTGGTCGGATAAAAAATAAAAAAAATCATAAAAGTTTTAATTAATCACCACAGGGTTGTATCAAAAGTGAGAAATTGTAATTACTATTGCTTTTGTAATAAGGCACACGTTGATCAGCGTTTGGGGGGAAAAAAAAGAAAAAGAAATCATTCAGGGAAAGATGGCTATTTTAACCTGTTATGTCTCTCTTTCCCCTAGTGAATACACAAGAGAATACTCATTGATAATTCAACAAATAAAATTTATGAATAATTTATGTACTAAAAGGGAATTTTCAAATTCATTTTTCTTTCTTTATACATTCTGTTACTCATATACACGGTGTAGAGAAAGAATTGTTTTTGAGTCAAATTTCCGAAAATTAGCTTTTGTTATATGTGCACGTTTTCAGATCCTCTGAATTAAAAAATCATGTTTTTAGCGGTTGGTCTCACTCTCTCTCTCTGTGTGTGTGTGTGTGTCTGTATGTTATTAGAATATCTCAAGAACAAATAGTATCAGAAAATCCAAATTCGATATTCTAAATCCGTATCATATTGCGGTGCTACACTAAAGTATTCGTTACGATCAGACAATTGTTTGTTTACAGGGTCATCCAAAAGAATTCAAGCAGATTACGTCTGTGAGCGAAATTTCTCATATGTACAGTGTAACATGTATAGACTGCCTTAAACAAAATGAAAAGAGCAAATTTTTTATACGCATAAAAGCATGTTTTATGTAGATGATGGTGTAGCAACAATTCATCATTCATTTACAGGGTTACCCAGAGTATTTCGATATATTGGAGATATAGTTGGGAAATGCTGGAAGTGCATTTCATTTTGTGTTACTTGTTTTACATATAACACTAAATTTACGTACACAAAGTCATGTGTATATAGTTTATAGACAATATACAGGGCTACCCAAAATTAAGGTAACTTTTTTTTTTTTATTATTATTATTATTAAATGTAATTGGTGTAAGTGTTCGCTCCATTTTTTTTTTTTTTTTTTTTTTTCGAAGAACACTGCTGACACAGAACGCAAAATTAATTTCTCATACCCATACTGTAAACAAAGTAGCTTTTGGAGAGCGATTTTTTTTTCTGTATAATATCACATTTTGAGGTCTCCTGAATACGAAAGGTAAATTTTTATTCGTTGCTCTGTATATATATGAATTATCAGCATAATTTAACAACAAATAATCTGGTGTTCCACTCACACGACTTTCTCTTACCCTGAAATTTAATACCATAAATACAGATCAGAAATTAAGAGGTAACATAAAATGTACTGTTATGTAAACCTATGTTAAAATAATTCAAATTAGGCTTCGGAAGAGTTTTATATGATAATTAGTTCTGTGTGAGGGGGGGAATCTCCTGAAATTATTTGACACAGGCAATAATCAAACTTTAAAAAACTTGGCTTTGGTAATAAGGAAGCCTTAAAACGAGTAAATACACAAACCAGAAGCGATGCATATTTAGCTTAAAAACATACATTATTTATCATATGTCTATAAGGAATTCATTTCCATTCCTGAGCAGCTTTCCTGGACATGGTAAAATATTATAGTAAAGCACTTTCACTACAATAAAAAAGAATATTATAGCTTAAATATTTGCAACCCTGTATATCTTTTGAAGAATATGTACAAACCACAAAGTGCACCTAAATATAAACCTATAGTAATAATATACGGCACAACCTAAAATGCACTTCCATCAATTTTCAACTATTGTCGCATTATAATCTAGTTATTTTGTGCAGCCCTGTAAATGAACAGTGAATGATTTCCCTGCTATATTCTATATGAGGCATGTTTTTATGCATAAAAAAAAATATATATTCATTTTATTTGGTTAGTGCAGTCTGCAGGTGTTCAACTCTACTTACCTGCAATTTTCCCCATAGACGTAATGTATTTGAATTTTCTTGAGTGTCCCTGTACACGAACCATTTGCTTCATCTCAACGAAAAGCTTAGTGTAGCATCCCTATATGATACATATTTAGAATACCAAGTTTGGAATATCTGCTGCTATTTGTTCTTGAGATAAACTGATAACAGACATACACACACACAGACCAACCGCTAAAAACACGATTTTCATATTCAGGGGACCTCAAAACGTCTAAATATAACAAAAACTCACTTTCGAAAATTTGGCCCCAAAACAATACTTTCTCTAACTTATGGGTATGAGTAAGTAATAACTACAGGAAATGCGAATTTGGTATTTTGGATTTGCAAGTTTCAAGGAAATTGATAACAGACTTGATTTTTGTTTTTATAAGTATAGGCACTATAATTAAACGGGGGTTGAGAAGGGCGGTAACCCCCTCCCCCTGACATAGAATTATACATCTATACCATATCATATTCTATACAAAACATTATTTTAGAATATTAACAATAAATATGAATATCCTTATGACTTTTAGTGTATAAAGTTATTTAAATGTAATTTATAAGAATATCTGTCCCAAAACGCAATACATTGACATTTTTTGTGCGTTCCTGTACATAAACCAATTGTAGAGAATTAATTAATGAAATTTTAAATAGGGAATATCATATAGTAAACCTGAATAACATATATCATTTCTGAAAATTTCTGAAATACAGACGCTGGGGGCGGGCAGACGAACAGATGGACAAAAAAAAAAATAAAATAAAAATAAAATAAAATGCAAATTGAAATCTTATTCACAGTTAAAATTTGTTAGAAAATGTTTAATGTAAACGAAAATGCAATTCCAGCAAATGTCCAATAATAACCCTTAACGTAACTGAATATTTTTGTGTGCCCTGTAAATCTAATGCTAATCGTACTGCACAGTATAGAAAGCATTCTTTTGTGCATATGAATAACATATTTCAATTTCATTAAGATTTATGCAAAGTAATTAAATTTTGGTTTATAGAAATATCTTCACATAGAACGCAATGCTTAGGAATATTTTCGGGTGTCCCTGTATACAAACCAGTGATGGTGTTTACTCCTTTTTCTATACAAAATATCCGATATAAAACTATAATAATGTATTTCAATTTTATTAATATATGCAGAAATTAAAGGTATTAAAATATGGTTTATAAAAATACCTCTCATAGAACACAATGCTTTGGATTACTTTCGGGTGTCCCTGTGCACAACCTAGCAGAGGTATTCACTCCATTTTCAATCAGGAACATCCGATAGTGAACTCAAATAACATATATCAGTTTCGGAAAATTCTATGAATATTCACGGGAGTTAGAGCGCAGACACACAGAAAGACGGATGGACAGACAGACAGATCGAAGTCATTGACACTTTTTAATCTTGCTGGAATTGTTAAAGAGCCGAGGTCATTAAATTTATCAACCATGATGGAAAGTGGTAAAAATAAAGCGCGAAAATTTCACACGGTTTTGCTAGTCTTTTAGTTTGTTCCCTCTCTTAACGTGTTTTAATTTGCAGGTGACCCCTAAGAAATTTAACTGTTAAATTTTTTAACAATACGAAATTGTGTAAATTTGCATTAAATTCTTAAAACTGTTGATTTCACGTGTTTGAACGATTTTAATCGCTATTTTAAAATAAAGGATCTTTTTTTAATTTTTCTCATCTCATAGATAACCCCCTAAAGTGAGCCACTTGGCGTCGAAAAATAGATGCCAAAATTGAAGAAAAAGTGGTGTAAGTCATCATTTTCAAATTGCAATAACTCGGCGAGATTTTGACTTAGATAAATGATTTTTGTTTTATTTTGCTTGTTAGAGCGAGGGAAATATTTTTCTAAATATAAGTCACATGATAGGAGGGGCCGTATAAAAATTAAATTTCGTATTTAATATGTATACAGCCCCTTTGACAAAAGAAATGCCATATCTGAAATCTACTCTTAATTTGCTCTAATTTTGTAACTGGATGTATGTTTCTATCTTTCTTAGTTTACGAGATAATTGCTGTAACATCTATTTTGAATCACCCGGTATATCATTAATAAATAAAACACTTTAAAACACGTATAAAAGTTTTAAAAACATTTAATTTAAAACTACATATTTCTAAGCTTTTCGCCCTTAAAAGCAGGGCATCACCAGGACATCTACATGGTTTTGTACAGTGTGCAGCTGTGTTACAAATATATATTCCATAAATCAGGTTAAAGCTACAGTTACATCTCTACTTTAATACAAAAAATTTTAGTTCATTGGTTGGAGCCATTCTACATTGACACTGAGGCAACACTTGAAACTGCATGGATGGAAGCTGAAACATTGGACTGGCGTTAACAACTATTAGAAGAAACTTGTACGAAAACTTGTAGTAGAAAGGAATCAAACCTTGAAGACAAACTGTGGATGGGAAACATGAAACTTGGAGTGGCGGTAACTATCGTTGGTAACTATCCATTGACTCCTCCCATAGAATGATTCTACCACTGCTTGACAAGTTTTCTTCACCTTGATGTTACCACCACGACAGCCTTTTCAATAGCCATCCAAAACTGACTTTTTACAACGCAAGTTTCAGTAATCAAGTGTTGCCTCAGTGTCAATGTAGAATGGCTCCAACCAATGAACTAAAATTTTTTGTATTAAAGTAGCGATGTAACTGTAGCTTTAAACTGATTTACGGAATATATATTTGTAACACAGCTGCACACTGTGCAAAACCATGTAGATTTCCTGATGATGCCCTGCTTTTCAGGGCGAAAAGCTTAGAAATATGTAGTTTTTAATTAAATGTTTTTAAAAGTTTTATACGTGTTTTAAAGTGTTTTATTTATTAATTTAAAACGTTACACGTGTCTTTTTTAAAAGTGTCTCTAAATGGGATATATTTTTTCTGAATATATATCATTAAACTGATTAACTTGGTTGAAACCTTCATATGTGATCTGTGTAATGTTGAGTTTCAAGCAGACTTATTCATAAATAACGAGTGTCCCATAAATCTCTAAATATTTTAAAAATTGACAAAATAGGGGACAATTGACAAGAAATGGGCAATACTACCAAACTAATTCATCTATGACTAAAAAAAAGATATATATATATATATATATATATATATATATATATATTATTTTCCGTTTTATTATTTGTCCTAACTGTGTTATTTATGAAAATATTATCTTTTGATAATTACGTCATCATTTAGATCGTCTGGTGTTGTGACAGATGCGTACATGACATTTGCGTACAAGCTCAAAACAGTGGCACTTGCGTACATGTCCAGGTGGTTTAAATATTACAGGTGTGTTTTCAAAAAATCTAGTGGCACTTGCGTACAACATTTTTTTCGCTTTATTTGAGGATCATTGCATGAAGGGGTTGTATCCATATGATGCAAACATTAAAACCTTTTCTTTCTTTGTATTCTTTCCTTCTTTTTATTTTATTTTTACTTTCTCTTACCCGTAGGGTCGAGAAAGTATTGTTTTAGGGTTAAATTTTCGAACGTGCGTTTTTGTTATATCTACATGTTCTGAGGTGCCCTGAATACGAAAATCATGTTTGTAGCGAATGGTCTGTGTGTCTGTCTGTCTGTGATATCAGCATATCTCAAGAACAAATAGTAGCAGAAATTCTAAACTCGGTATTCTAAATGTATATCATATAGAAATGTTACAGTAAGCTTTTCGTTGGACTTCACTAAACCAAATGAAACGAATATATGTTTTTTGTAATAGAGTAGTTAACTGGGAAAAAAAATTTTGTGTATGTAGGAGCCCCGCCTCCTTCCCCCCCCCTGGGGGGAAGTCCTCCCTCGAGAGGGGAGTAAATTTTCATGATGGGTATCTTTCAAAAGTGCTCGCCAATACCTTTAAAACGAATGGTTGAATCATCGATCTGTGATAATTTAAAATAAAGTTATCGTGTTTTTCATTTTTAACACACACACACATACAATTTCTTTTTTTTTTTTTTTTGATGTAATATTGAGAATAAATTCAACTCTTTTTATATATATATATATATTTAGTGTTATACTACTTCTCTAATATGGAAATCGTCTGCATTATCATAAAAGATATATTTTTAAAAATAATAATTTTAATAAATTATTTTTTAAAAACAGAATTATTTTTTAATAACCGAATTAAATTCTATATAAATGTAGATGCATTAATGAAACGGGGGTTGAGAGGGGTGGTAGCCTCCCCTCACACAGAACTAATTATCATATAAAACTCTTCGGAAGCCTAATTTGAATTGTTTAACATAGGTTCACATAACATCGTTATCTTACCTCTTAATCTCCAACCTGTATTTATAGTATTAAATTTCAGGGTAAGAGAAAGTCGTGTGAGTGACACACCAAATTATTTTTTTCTTTATTCGAGACAAAAAAATTCATACTCGTTAAAAAGTAAAAAGTATTTAAGAAATAAAAATATTTTTAAAGACCTTTATAGCATTTAAAAGGACCTTTATTGATCTTGACTCAGTGAATAAATAATTAGATGTCATTTCTGAAAATAACTACGGCTATTATAGCTTGCAACTTTTATTAACCGACTTCAAAAAAGAAGGAAGGTTCTCAATTCAAACCGTATGTTTTTTTTATGTTTGTTAGCTCATAACTTCTGAATGGATGCTCCGATTTTGATAATTTTTGTTTTGTTGATAAGGTCTTGGTCTGCAATAGGTCCCATTGTAATATGTTTACGATCTAAAGAAAATACAGGGTGCCCCAAAAAATTAGTCCCAACTCTTTTAACAGCTAAACGGTTGCAGCTATAGTGATAGAAATAGTATGTAAGTATAGCAAAGTGGCCATGCAGTACAAGGTTAAACCGCTTGCAGCGTCACCTGGTGGAAAATAGCGGAGTTAGTGTTCCTATCTCGAAAAAGGTTCTAGAGAAAAAAGTGAATTATGAAGTTGAAGAGTATCACCGATTTAGTACAAAAATATAGTTTAGACATTCATACTAGCGTTCCTATCTCGGAAACGGTTGAAGACAGGGAGGAAAAGTGAATTATAAAATTGCAGAGTATCATCGATTTAGTACGAAAAGATAGTTTAGACATTGATGCTAAAAATACAATGCTAAAAACGTGCATTTGTTTGTTCGCAATTTCTTACACTATGCACACTTGAGCTGCATCGCACACGCTGTATCGTAGCTGGTGAGACATACGCTATATAGTTCAAAATACGGTTACATGATACTTTTTGTTTTGTTGTAAAGATCTTAGTCTGAAGTAGGTCCCATTGTAATATCTTTACAATCTAAAGAAAATAAAAATGCCATCTGGTGAAAAACAGCGGAATTAGCGCTCATATCTCAAAAACGGTTCAAGATGGGAGAAAAGTTAATTATGAAGTTGTAGAGCATCATCGATTTACTACGAAAAAACAGTTTTCAGACATTATTGCTAAAAATAGAACGCTTAAAACGTGCAGTTGTTTGTTCGCAATTTCCTACACTGTGTACACCTGAACTACGTTGCACACTTTGCAGCGTAGCGGATAACACGTATACTCTGTGGTTCAAAGTACTGTTACTGTAAGCGGTCACATCGATTAGCAAAAATCGTTTTGAACCAACTTCAGAAAGGAGGATGTTCTTAAGTCGAGCCATGCGTTGTTGTTGGTGTTTGTATGCTTATAACTTCGTAAGAGATGCTCTAATTAACCGACTTAACCTTTTGAGAGGGGCTCTTACGAAATCCTATGGTGAAGCGTGACAGGTGCTGTCACAGCCCCTTTCAAAAGGTTAAAAAAGGAGAAGGTTCTCATTTCAAAGCGTATGTTTTTTTGTTTTTGTTTTTGTTTGTTAGCTCATAACTTCTGAACGGAGGACCAAATTTTGATACTTTTTGTTTTATTGTAAAGGTCTTGGTCTGAAATAGGTCCCATTGTAATATCTTTACGATTAAAAGAAAAAAGAGGGGGCCCAAAAAAGTCAGTCCCGACTCTTTTAACTGCTGAACAGCTGCAGCTGTAGTCATAAAAGTGGTATGTAGGTATAGTAATGTGGACATGTGCTAAGCGATTCAACCGCCTGCAGCGCCACCTGGTAGAAAACAGTGGAGTTAGCGTTCCTATCTCTGAAACGGTTCAAGACAGGGGGAAAAAGTTAATTATAAATTGCAGAGTATCATCGATTTAGTACGAAAAGATAGTTTAGACATTAATACTTAAAACAGAACGCTTAAATCGTGCATTTGTTTGTTCACAATTTCCTATTTTGTGCATATTTGAACGACGTTGCATACATTTTAGCGTAGCGGGTGAAATTTATGCTATGTAAAATTCAAAGTATGGTTATTGTAAGCGGTCACATCAATTAACGCACAGATGTTTTAAACACTCTTCATAAAGGAAGAGGTTCTCAATATAAACCATGTTTCTCATTGTTGTTGTTGTTGAAATTTGTTAGCTTATAACTCGTAAGAGATGATTTAATTTTAATACTTTTTTTGTTGCCGTAATGATCTTGGCCTAAAATAGGTTTCGTTATCATTTCATTAAGGTATAAGCAAATTACAGAATACTCACAAAAGTCTGTTCTCATTCTAACTGCTGAACGCATGCAGCTGCACTGGTAAAAGCAGTATGTAAGTATCGATGTTGAAACTTCTGTCCGTCAGCTTCAATGCATATTTTGCTCTTTGTTTGAACTTTACGCTGCGCAATTTCCAGCGCAGCGGGTGACACGTATTCACTGTAAAGTTCAATATAGATGCCTAACAGAATTTTTGGCTACGAATAGAGCGTATCCTTTCTTTACATTTCTAAAAAATTTTTAATTTAACGCGTATATTGATTCAATAGATAGTTTTTCGCTCATATCCGATAAAGGCAAGAAAAGTGACACAACTTAAAAATGCAGCATTTGATAAAAATCAACATAAAAATAACTTGACTAGAATATAACTGGCACAACTCTCTCTCGAGTGGATAACTTTCTAGATGAATATGTAACATGTTTTGTTCACATTGCGTGCATTTCATGTATTTTTCAGTGACATAAACCCTTTTTTGAGTTATGTCACTTTCTTGGAAGTTGTGATTTGTGAAACTGCCGTCGAACTTCTTCTGATGTTCTGCTATATGAATAAGTTTTCACTGAAAAGAGAAAAATAAAATCTTTTTGTAAAAAAAATAGAGCCGACTCCAAAAAGCAACTACTATTCAAAAAAAAAAAAAAAAAAAGAAATGAAACTGTAAATTGCGCCTAAAATTATAAAATAATTTCCTTCGCCAAACAACCTATAACACTACAGTTAATCATAACTTTTGAAGTCGGCGCAAAATTAAATAAAATTGATAGCTTTATTCAATACAAAATCAAATCCTATTCAAAATACACTTCTCACATTGTCACCTGCAAAACGCAGACGAAAACTACTTTGATTCAAGAAAACAAATAAAATTTCGCAATCAGCAAATGTTGGCGAAGATGCTGGTATCTGACGTCCTTGGTGAAAGAAAAATCGCAAAATTATCTGGCAAACATATTTAATTTCTTTGGGAGATCATGATTATTTTGATAAGGTGTATTAAGATAGTAATCAAGAATATGAAACAATACTTCGTACAATATATATTATGAAAATATACATCTTGCGCGTATATTTTTGCGTTACGTTTTGATCGCCAAATGCAAAAGCCATCAAGGATGATAGTTATCAAAGTTATACCAAATTTGCAAAGGAAACTCTAACTTCGTAGAAACATAAATACCGCATTGTGAAGGATGTTCACTGTTCTATGTAGATGCTACTAATGAACCAATTGTATACAGCGGTAAGATAATAAAGGAAACATGAAAATGGATCATTCGAGACAACAGCATTTGTTGCTACCGATCTAAAAACAAACCTTTAAAAACTTATTAAATTTTATTTAATTTTGCGCCGACTTTAAAAGTTATGATTAACTGTAGTGTTATAGGTTGTTTGGCGAAGGAAATTATTTTATAATTTTAGGCGCAATTTACAGTTTCATTTCATTTTTTTTTTTTTTTGAATAGTAGTTGCTTTTTGGAGTCGGTTCTATTTTTTTTACAAAAAGATTTTATATGCCTTAAGCTCATAACTTTGTAAGTCGTAAGATTACATGCATAAGAGAAAATTCACGTATTTATATAAGAGTATTTATCTTCAAGTTTAACATATGGATACAACCCCTTTGTGTTACAAACGAAAAATACAGCGAAACAAATTTTGTACGGAAATGCCACTTGATTTTTCGAAAACAGATCTATAACATTTGGGAAACCTGGACTTGTACGCAAGTGTCACTAATTTCAGCTTGTACGCAAATGTCATGTACGCATCTGCCATATAACCGATCGTCTTACGTAAAAATTTTCTTTTTAATTTTCAAAATAATAATAATAAAAATAATAATTAGAAGAAGAAAGTATCTTTGTACTTTTAAAGTGGACTTGTTCGCTTAAAAACAAATTCTACTGATTTTTATCTATGTACTTTTACAAAGAGTACATTTATCTTTCAATCAAAGTTTGTTTTGAAATTCTTATTTTCGTCAACCAGTATAAAAACACATTCAAATCTTTATGTCTTTTACCCGCTACTTCCGATACCAAAATTCATTAATAAGTGTGAGAATAAAACATTTTTAGCAGTCAAAAACAAACTTCCACGCTAAATTTCTTTTAATTTAATTTTTTTAACCCACATTTTTTTGAACACCGAAGTTAATAAAATAATATCCTTATTTCGGATACTCGGTGAAAGAAAAGAAAAAATCTGTTGGATAATAACCATATGACTTACATTACCCACTAATACGCAATTTTATAAAGTATTTCTAGTGACAGAGAGCATAAACTAGAATAACTAGTTAAAATTTCTATCAGTTTTCTGCTGTAATCAATTAATACATATGTTAAAAGATCATAAGAAAATTTATAGAGCTAGTTTAAAAAAAAAAAAAAAAAAGTCGGTAGTGCTGTTTTTTTAGATGCCTAATTTAAAGACCTGAAAATGATTCACTTAATCAGGATTGGTATCATGTTTTTCTAATGATTAACTAATACATAATAAAGGATATTTAAAACAGGTTTTTATACAGTAAATTTGAAGAAAATCGTTAGAGTTACTTTTAAGGTTTCCATCACCAGTTTTCAGTGCCAATTTTCTGACCTCAAGTGTACCATCTCTAATTTTCAAATTATCACATGCATTCCCCAGAACTGCTTTAATTAAAAAAGTTTCAATTTAGAAATATGATAATCAAAATATTCTCCATACTCACGCATATGCGCGATTTGATCAATTTCCATAACAGGCTTTTTTGAACTCAATATATACTTTAAAACGTATAAATCAGGTAAAAATTTGGAAATCATTGTCCAAAGGTTCTATTAGCTACAGTGGTTGTGTAATAGAAATAAAGAAATTTTGGGAACATTAACATGTTCATAAAAAAATTCCATCAGTGTATGCACATCTGAAATAAAGTTACAGTTATCCAATACTATAAAACGTGTTACAGAGTTGCCAACTTTTATAATTTATTCCGGAGCAATTTAAGCGCCGCCTTCTTTTAGCACCAGAAATTTTATAGAATATTTCTCTTTAATATGTGACAACTGTTAAATAAGGGGAAAACTATTCTTTAAAATTTCCGGTGTGAGAAAAGGGCGGGGCTAACAATGCTCCGGAATAAATTATAAAAGTTAGCAACTCTGCGCCGTGTATGGTTTTTCATAACAAATTTCAGATATTCTCAGATAGAAATATATTTTGTTGCAAAACAATAGCTCTTAGTTTAAAAGAATATGTATTATATAAATATATAAACTTTTTAAAAAATTAAATGAAGAACGCTAAAGAAATATGTTTCGCATGAATAATCTGCAAAAAGGAAAGATTGACATTTATACATTTTTTTTATATGGGCTAAGTGCATTATATTATACCACTTTCTTTTTTCTTTCTTTTTTTTTTTTTTTTTTTTTCGAAGAAGCAAATGAGATTTTGCTTATTATTTCGAGTGTACTTAAATAAGTTTTATTTAGGAAGTAATTTAATGAAGTTTTACTTTTATCTTCTTTAATACATAAAAGAATGAAGAGGGAGTTGTTACGGAAAAATTCATAATTAATGCGAATATAGCATAAAAAGTATAATTAAATTTTTTTTTTCTTTCATCATTGTACAAAGGCTTAAGTTAATTATTTTCTGTATTTCTTATGCTTTTTGAGTAGGATAATTTTCTACGCATTTATTTGTGTTCTAACAACTATGTTTATTTTAAAATCTTACATTTTTTTTTTTTATATTAATCTATTCTAAATTAAGTAAAATATACAATTTAACACAACTATGCAAGCAGGTTATTAAATATGAATCAAAGCGTATTTAGGAACTCTTTCGACAGTGATAAAGGAAATTTTGAAAATAAAAATCATTTTTAAAATTGCTTACATGATTAAATATAAGATAATGAACATATTCTTTACTATAATATCTAAAAAGGTGCAGATATTTACTAAAAGGTAGACAGATTAAATATGAAAATAAACTTTTTTTTTTCTTTTATATATTTGCTCGCAGCTTCGTGAAAAACGACGCGATAAATATACAGGGTTTTAGTGTTTTATTCAGTACTGATCCTTAATAAAAGCAAAAAACTTTGCTTCTATTCATTTTTTTTGTTATTAATTATTCATATGTAGTTGTTTTATTTATAACTAGTAAATATTTAAAAGATTCTAACTTCAAGAAGCCAAGTGTATAAGCATATATATAGATATAATTTTCTTAAAAAATAAAATAAAATAAAATTACTGTTGTGTAACAGTTGAACGATTTACATTACCCACTAACACACATTTTATTACACATTTTGAAGACAGAAATCTGACTTATTTAGCCAGCTGCAAACTATTTTTTCTTTTGTGACTAATTAATAGAAACGTCTTAAAGACATCGAAAAAAATCTACAAATAGCAAGTTTAATAAAAATCGATACAGTTCTTCTTCTATTTTTATTTTATTTATTTATTTATTTATTTTGGATGGTTAGAGACATGGATTTCTGAGATTTAAAATTTATTTACCAAATCAGAACGCTTGTCAATTTTCCTGTGCTAATCAATTAATTCATGATAAAAGGGGTTTATGTAGTAAGTTTGAAGAAAACACAATTTGAATTGAGTTTAATATACTTAGTTTCGACCCCACTTCTGATTTTTACCGTAACTTGACAAATTCATCTGTTCACCGGAAACTAATCAATAGATACGAAAGGACAACTGAAAAGAAGATAATATTGTGAGTTGGAAGAAATTACGCAGAGAATTTTTTTTTTTTAAGACACGTCCTACTGTCACCTAAAATTCGCGCCTTTTAATTTGTCTGCAGTAACTGATTAATGAATATGAAATAATGCCTAAAAGGATACAGAAAATTTCAACAAATTCTGCAAACCATTTCTGAGAAATGTACTTTAATTTAAATATGGTCACTTTCAGTATTTTTTAAAAATTCACCAAAGATTTGTAAACACATCTGTACAGTATACACCAAACTTGTCAGATAAAATGTTTTGTTGCTCTTCCATTTTTACTTTAAAAATATACACTAAGGGACAAAAAAAAGCCGTTCGGCAAAAAAATTTACTTATAATATTTTTTTTTTTTTTTTCGTAATAACTTCAAAAAATTCTTCTCTTCTTTAAAGCAAACAAAACTGTCATGTTTGCATAATAACAAAGTGCTGAAATATACCTATGTACATTTTCGATATAATAATTTGCTTTATTACACTCTACGAAGTACTTAATAAAAACCAACATAAAATTTACTTTTAAAACGTAATATGATAAACATATACTTTTTATTCTATTATTATTTATTATGTGAATTAAACAAGCTATATTTTAAAATATGAAATAAATCTATTTATTTGTTAGATCTAAACAATTATTTAATAAAAATATGTGTTCTGCACTGGGTTAATTCCACTTTTTATATGGAATATCTGCTTTAAAGCACAATGGCATAGTATTATACAGTGTTTTAATATAAATCTCAGAATTTTCACTGTGCCAAATATCATAAATAGTTTTTTCTAGTTTTTGCAGAGTTGTAGGATGAAAATTTCGAATCCCCCCACAATCCCACAGCTTTTTTATAGACTAAACATTTTCGAGCATATTGAGATTAGGACTTTTTCTAGGTGTGGTAAAGAAGAAATTCTGCGATATTCTTTGTGTGATTTAACTTAAAGTGAACGAAGGTATGATTATTTAAAGAATTACAGGTGAACATGGCAATGGATAGGTAATTTCACCAAATTGAATCAAATAAACGTACCACAGACATCCTTTAACAAGGTGCATTACCCTCTTGAGATGCTGTTTGCGAAAAAGTCTGATATATATTCAAAATAGTCCGTCAGGTGCCGCTTTTATAATGGCCGTGCTTTATTTCGAGTTAATTGATCCCTTGAGCATGAAAATTTGCCCGACCCCTCGAAAAGTTCTGCACCTCCGTATTATAATGTAGGGAGAATGTATTACTCTTTTAAAAGTGCAATTTTCATTAAATCGGTCACGTTTTCATCGTCCTAGTAGCTTCATTAATTAGCTCGAAATAAAATAAACTTGACTCATCAGAGCAAACTTGTTCAGTCCATTAATTAACTAATCATTTTTTTTTTTTTTTTTTTTTAATTTTAGTCAACTGAAATCTTGTTTATTTATTTTTTAATTTTTTTTAACTTTTTTTCTTAATAATGGCTTTTTCTTTTTCTTTTTTTTTCAGATCTTTTGATTTTTAATCTGCTTTGTTCAATTTTTCCCGCACTGCTTTTAAAGAAAAAATTTTGCTGTATACTTTTTTAAGTCTTTTTAAAGTTCTGAACATGATATAAATCGATTTTTTAAATGTTTGCTTTTTAACTTGCGGTCATCTCGCTTGAATGATCAACATGACCGCCTAAAATCAAATTTTCAGTTTAAATCGGCAAAAAATTTTATATCTTGCTAAAAACCATGTCACCAATATTTTGTTAATATTTAATTATTTTTCCCTCTCACGTATTAAGATATTTTTTTATGTTCATTCTAAAATTAATACATTTTGTGGCATCGTTAATTATCTTATCATTACCATTTTTAAATACTTTCTAAACTTACAATTTTTCTGACAATTACATTTTGTTTTCAACACTGGGGTCAGTCCTAAATTGTACGTAATAAAATCTGTTCGAAAATTTGCTTTTTGAATGATAAAATTGGTGGTTGTAGAAAGAGAAAAACAAAAAGAATATATCCAAGTGCGGATTCTTTTTTAACACGCTTTTATTAGCTTCACCTGTATGTATGTATGTATGTTTGTATGTTTGTAACCGCTCTGGGAGCAAGCAAAAAATCTATATTCTAAAAAAAGACTTTCCCTACGTGAACGCCGTGGCGTTGAGGGACTTCTTCGCGCTACGAACCTAAAGGTCGAATCCAGTCCGAGGAGATTTTTTAAAAATGGTTTTTGTTTAATTCTAAATTATTTTAATTAAAGATTTAAATGTATGTAAATATTACGGTGTGTCACTCACACGATTTTCTCTTACCCTGCAATACTAAGATGGATATTTCGTGCTTTTTAGTTCACATTTCTATAAAAGCGTGTTCTTTAATTTTTTAAAACTATAATATTATTTGTCTCTTAGTGTGCATATGCAAGGAAAGTTTTGTAATCTTGATTTGCGAAATAGGTTTTGTATCTCGCAAAGCTCAAAACGAATGATCGTAGAATGTTGCAAATTTGTGACTGTCATAATGTCTAGCTGTGCACCTGCAACTTGGTCTTGACAAGAGCTCCTTTTTTAGAAATATCTAATATATTAATTTTATACGACTTTTCTTGATGTATGTATGTATATATGCATGTATGTGTATGCATGTATGCGTGTGAGTGAACACGGTAGTGCCTGAATGCATTGTTTAAATTACTTGGAAGTTAGTACGTTTATTATAGGTCACCGTAGAACGACCTGTAGAGATTTCGGTAAATCTAGCACTCACAGTTATTTTTGTCTTTATAGGAACGCAAAGAGAAATTCTTTATCAATATACCAATGGGCTCAAATTATTTAAACTGTGATAGTGTCTAAATTCCTTGGTCGAATGAACTGGAAATTTGTGTAAATGCTATAAGTCATCGTCGCACAAACTATATCGATTTTGGTAACTCTAGCATTTATAGTATTTTCACGCGAACATAAAGAAAACCTCTTTGTCATTATGACCAATGTGCACAGTTTATTTAAAATACGATAGCGTCTAAATGCATTATTCGATTGAGCAGTAAATTTATATACATTCGGTAACAAAAGTGTCCGAACACAAGCAAAAATTCATATGTAAAAAAAGTACACTTCATACGGTTTTGTTAAATAAATCCTTGTCGAATCTTGTTCTTAGTCACTGTAAGAACATGATTCGGTAAGGATTTATTTAACAAAACCGTATGAAGTGTACTTTTTTTTCATAAGGATTTTTGCTAGTGTTCGGACACTTTTGTTACCGACTGTACCTGTTATAGATTACCATCACACAAACTATAGATTTTGATTAATTCAGCACTTATAGTTTTTTTTACAGGGACACAAATAAAGGTTATTTATCGTTATTATCTATGGGCTCAAATTATTTAGTACAATATTAGTACAAGAGCGTTAAAATTATTAATTTATTTTAGCGAAATTTATTAATTTATTTCTAAAGTATTTCTAAACAAATACTTTTATTTCGTCTTTTTTTTTTTTTTTTTTTTGTCACAAATATTCTTTTTTTCAGAATGTGTGTAAAATTTGTTTTTGCAGCTGTTTTCAGCGTTTTATATTTAAATATTAACAAATAGATAAACATGGCTTTTTTTTTTTTTTTTTTTTTTTTTTTTTTATGAATCCATATTTACTAAAAAATGCACGATATGCTTACATAAAGAAGAAAAATAAATTTGTAAACAAACTTTTAGCAGATGATTAAAAAGAAAAATGGCACGCGTACAGTGTAAGTATACAGCGCACTCCTAATTACGATGCTCTTGTGTCGGCATTTACTTAACGCTCGATGGGGAATCGTGCTTAATTATTCCTATGCATGTTGCGTATATAACTGCATGAAACATTTGCTCAAACGAATGAAAAATATCCTTTAAATTTTTTTAAATATAATCTGGAAATTGATAAATTATCACTACCTATTTTGTTTTGTCTATATCTTTTAAAGAAAAAAATTATTAGCATTAATGTTAGCGAATTTCTCCTGATATATATAATTTTCCCCCATTTGCTGGTAATTGAAATATTAAGCCGTTTTTAAATAATTGAAATACATAAGACACTTATTCCAAATGAATAAAGAGAAAAGTTTTATTATTATACAAGCAGGTTTTTCCTGCTTCGCTAGTTACTATATTTAAAGGAATTTTAAAAATACATAAATCACTATATTTAAATCTCTTTCTAAATAAAAATAAAAAATAAAATCTATTGAATTCGCTTAAAACCTCACATTTGTGCCTTTACTTGGTATTTCAAATTAGGTACTGACTGGATGATAAATAGCACAGCTACTATTCAAGAACTACGTTTTTCGGTCAGATTATCATTTCCACTGTATGATTACAGATAGCATTCCAAGCAATCTCAGCCGAAACAAACAAAAAAAAAAAAAAAAAATCAGGCTTTGAGGTGCATTTTTATAAATTGGCATCTTTTCTATTTATTATCCGCAAAAATAACACCTATGCTCTTCGAAGACCGAACCCACAACTTGTGCATGAATAACGCGATGCTCTAACCAACTGAACTCATGAGTCACTGAACGGTTTTTCACTTTTACGCTTCTTCTCTTTTGACTTTTACGCTTCTTCTTTCTAAAAAAAAAAAAAAAAAAAATCAGGTTTCGAGGTGCATTTTTATAAATTGGCATCTTTTCTATTTATTATCCGCAAAAATAACACCTATGCTCTTCGAAGACCGAACCCACAATTTGTGCATGAATAACGCGACGCTCAAACCAACTGAACTAATGAGTCACTGAACGGTTTTTCACTTTTACGCTTTTTCTCTTTTCACTTTTACGCTTCTTCTTTCTAAAAAAAAAAAAAAAAAAAAAAAAAAATCAGGCTTCGAGGTGCATTTTTATAAATTGGCATCTTTTCTATTTATTATCCGCAAAAATAACACCTATGCTCTTCGAAGACCGAACCCACAATTTGTGCATGAATAACGCGACGCTCAAACCAACTGAACTAATGAGTCACTGAACGATTTTTCACTTTTACGCTTCTTCTTTCTAAACAAAAAAAAAAAACAGGTTTCGAGGTGCATTTTTATAAATTGACATCTTTTCTATTTATTATCCGCAAAAATGACACCTATGCTCTTCGAAGACCGAACCCACAATTTGTGCATGAATAACGCGACGCTCAAACCAACTGAACTAATGAGTCACTGAACGGTTTTTCACTTTTACGCTTTTTCTCTTTTCACTTTTACGCTTCTTCTTTCTAAAAAAAAAAAAAATCAGGCTTCGAGGTGCATTTTTATAAATTGGCATCTTTTCTATTTATTATCCGCAAAAATAACACCTATGCTCTTCGAAGACCGAACCCACAATTTGTGCATGAATAACGCGACGCTCAAACCAACTGAACTAATGAGTCACTGAACGATTTTTCACTTTTACGCTTCTTCTTTCTAAAAAAAAAAAAAATCAGGTTTCGAGGTGCATTTTTATAAATTGGCATCTTTTCTATTTATTATCCGCAAAAATAACACCTATGCTCTTCGAAGACCGAACCCACAATTTGTGCATGAATAACGCGACGCTCAAACCAACTGAACTAATGAGTCACTGAACGGTTTTTCACTTTTACGCTTTTTCTCTTTTCACTTTTACGCTTTTTCTCTTTTCACTTTTACGCTTCTTCTTTCTAAAAAAAAAATCAAGCTTCGAGGTGCATTTTTATAAATTGGCATCTTTTCTATTTATTATCCGCAAAAATAACACCTATGCTCTTCGAAGACCGAACCCACAATTTGTTGCTCTCCAGAGTCAATATACAGATTTTAATTAATAAAAAAAAAAGAAAAGAAAGAAAGAAAGAAAGAAAGAAAGAAACTAATAAAAAATTCGAAAATCTGACTTTGAGGTGCACCAGGAATAGTCAATATGGATCTCCATGTAAAATTCTATAGCTTTCCAAACAAAGCGACGGACAGACACACACACACATCTTCTTTATTATGCATACGTAGAGATATTATTTTAATCTTAGATGAAAAGTTACATTTTGTAATAATAAAAAAAAAATAGCTATATGTGAATTTCTTTTATTTTAACTTACATTTATTTTCTTTGTATGAATGCGGAAAATTCCTCGTAAAATCACAAAAAATGTTATTTTTTTTCATGCTTTTTGTATTTATATTGAATCAGGTAAAAATTTACGAAAGGCTGGTTTCAAGAAGTACTAAATAAAAATCATTTTTAAAGCAAATACCACAAATTTCGTAAAACTTGCAACAATTGTTTCGGATCGAAATAAAAGCTTTAACGGGTCATGCTACTATTTCGACCCGAAACAATTGTTGCGAGTTTTATACAATTTATGCTGTTTGCTTATTTTTTTTTTTTTTTTTTTTTTTTTAGTATTTGTGCTTAATGTAACATTAAAAAAAAAAAAAAAAAAAAAAATCTTATACCAATAATTCCCACATATAAGCTTTTAGATAATTTTATCTTTTTTCTATAAAACAATTTCAAACATTTTACATATTAAGAAATTTTACTGACAAAAGATTTCAAATGACATTTTAAAACTAAAGTTTACAAAATTTCGCGAATTTCTAAGTAACTTTGATTATCTTATAACGTTATTAAAAGTTATAAAAATTGGAATTTAATGAGCTTTCAAATGAAATTTATTTCAAGAGATAAAGAAGTTATTGAGATTATATTAAAACTCGGAGCAGTTAGTACAAAGTGGAATTTTCTTCACTGTAAAAGTTCTCAACATTAAGATTTGAAAGAAACTATTTAGGCAGTATTTGTAATTTAAAATGAATCTAAACTTATAATGTTAATAGTTTGTGCAATACTTTGTAAGAATTATTTCTGATATTAGAAACAAAATTTTACTTATAACGTTAGATGTTTTATTGTATAATTTAGAAACGTTTAAAATGACTGACATATAACTAATTTGAATGGATAAAATGAATGAAGGGATAATGCATAAAAAATAATCGGAAAGTTTATCAATCAATATTAATGAAAAAGCTGATTTGCTTTGACTTCATTTTACGCATATAAAAAGAACAAATTCATTTCATTTGTTTTAGTGCTCTCTATAACTGTTAAACTCCACTTACCTGAAATTTCTCCCATAGACGTAATATATTTGAATTCTCTTGGGTGTCCCTGTAGACGAACGATTTGCTTCATCTCAACGAAAAGCTTAGTGTAGCATCCATATATGGTGATTTTGATACGGAAGACAAGGAACGTCCAGAACAGCCAAAGAAGTTTGAAGATGAAGAATTGGAAGCAATACTCGATGAAGATCCAAGTCAAACGCAAAAAGAACTTGCAGAATCACTAAATATTGACTAAGCAACAATTTATAGACCGTTGAGGGCATTGGGAATGATTCAAAAGCAAGGAGGGAATTTGGTACCATACGAGTTGAAGCCGAGAGACGTTGAAAGGCGATTTAGCATGTCCGAGATGCCGTTTAATCACCATAAAAAAAGCCTTTTTTGCATCGCATTATTACTGGTGACGAAAAGTGGATCTATTATGATAATCCTACGCGCAGACAATCATATGTCAAACCCGGCCAACTAGCCAAATCGACTGCAAAGCTAAATATCCATACTGCCAAGGTAATGCTGTGTATTTGGTGGGATTAGAAGGGAGTGGTCTACTATGAGCTGCTGAGAAATGGTGAAACAATTGATGGACCTATTTACCGAAAACAATTGATGCGTTTGGACGAAACAATAAAGAAAAATGGCTGGAATGTGAGACTAGGCACAACAAATTGATTTTCCATCATGGCAGTGCCCGACCACGTGTTGCACAACCCGTTAAAACTTACTTGTAAAATATCGGATGGGAAATTTTGTCTCATCCGCCATATAGTCCAGACCTTGCGCCATCCGATTACCACTTGTTTTGATCCATGCAGAATGTCCTTTCTCGAATACGCTTCACTTCGGTCGAAGGTATCAAAAATTGGCTCGATTCGTTCTTGGACTCAAAAAGTGAGGAATATTTTTGGGCTGGAATACATAAATTGTCAGACAAGTGGGAGAAACTTATAGCTAGTACTTTGAATGAATTCTTTTGTATCATTTTATTGAAATAAAAGCTTTTTTAACAGCAAAAAATCCTTAAAAATTAATGCATACACCCAATATTAAAAAACAACAACAACAACAAAAAACATGATTTTCTACACATGTAAGCAAAAATACTTTTTGGATTTTCTTTTTATTCCGGAATTTATGGGGGGGGGGGGCGAATGTTAAACTAAATGATATAAAACTATGTAATTTTTAAAGACTAGTGTATTGACCCTTTTTTTTTTTTTTTTTTTTTTTTTTGTTAAAAAATCGCTATTTCTTTATCAATTAGATTTTTTAAATACTTAAAGTTAAATCGAAAATACCTTTTTAAAAACGTATGTTCGTTGAATGAAAATTAATAGCACAAATTATTATTATTATATAATTTTTAATATTGTTATGAGTGTCTGCAAAAGATTTTAAGGAAATATTTAGAATTAATTTATTAGTTTAAAATTGTCAAATACAACGTTTATAGAAATTAAAATTTTGCAATCAAAAATGCAAACGATACCAAACAAAAAAGTAAACTTAATTTTGAAGTATGTAATTGAACATAATTATATAAAATTTTTAATTACGTTAATTTAAATATTAAAACTACTTTGCACCACTTTAATTTTAATAATTAAATGCCTGAAGCGTTTTAATTTAATTTCACTGAACTATAGAAATAGGTATTATTTTCGTCCTTTGACATTCGCTTTAGAAATAACTGACTTTGTTAATATATATATATATATATATGTGTATATGCATTTCATTAAAATAATCAAAATTCTGTGCTTACACGAAACCTAGTTCAGGTTCTACAAAATAATTTTATTAAAAGTTTCCACTACGCAAAGTTTATGATTTAAAATTTTTGTAATTGGGAATAAGCATCCTTATTTTTAATTAATTCTCGATTAAAATGCTTATACATTTTTAAGATAAGGATGCGGTATTTCTATTAACAGAAACTAATTATTCGCTTCAGAAACTCTTTTAAATAAATTAATAATCATAATGCAAACTACATTAATTGAGAATTCCGAAAAGGAACTTAGAGTAGATAAAGTTTAGTTTCAAATGAAAATGAAAGCTTTTGTCAAAAAATTACATAAAACATTAAATTCATAAAAGTAATTTAACGTCTTTTTTTCCCTCGTTGAATAGTACAGAAACGTCGGATTTATGACCGTCATCTTGTACTAGAAATTTTTTGAGAATATTACTGCAATTAATTTCTCATCTTTTAGCAAAGAAATTTCTATATGCCTCAATTTTAAGATGGATGCTAATTATTATGTAAGGAAATGACATTTAAATTTTCATGATTAATTTTCAATATCAAAATATTATGAAAGGAAAAGTTAATACTTATAAAATATTTAATATTTGTTAAAACTTAGTAACATTAATCATTTCAATATTTTCAACATATATACATATATATATATATATATATATATAATGTAAATAACTATTATAACTAGAATTACAATTTGAAGGTGACTTTTCATTGCGATTATACTAGCACTTATAAAATATTTAATATTTTGTTAGACTTTAGTAACATAAATTATTTCAATATTTACAACATGAAAAATAATTTCTATAGGTATATAGGGTATGTGTGGGTAGAAATCCTACACTGATAGGCTGACGCATCCGCCATTTTCTAGACCACAAGACCGGCTGATGATTTATTATTGGTGGTCTTTCAGTAATAAATTGCACGAATAACACCAGAAAAGGGTCCCGCCTGTTTATATTTTCTTCTAATCCAGAAACAAGAAAAAAGTGGATTATAAATTGCAGATGTAATTCGTGGATACCCGGAGCATGAGCACAACTTTGTAGCGTAAGATTTCCCTTATTTTCAACTTATTTCATTTTATTTTCAAAGTTGTTTGACAAATTTAATATGAATATACTGTTTTTTTAAGTTATTGATTTTAAATTCTTTTAAAATTATTCTTTTAACGTGAAGGACTGTAGTTTTGAGAATGTTGGCGATGTTTTTAAAATTGCCAACTTATTTGTTTCGTGATAAGAAATTCTAGCTCACTTGATCTGTATAGAAGTTTAAAGGCGATAACAATGCTAATCAGGTAACCCAGATTTTTTTACCGCCAACACTTTCCCAGACCATGGCTCCCTGCGATTCAGTAGAATAGAATCACAGGGAGCCACTATTGAATCACAGGGAGCCATGCCCAGACGGGCTAGAAAATGGCGGACACTGCGCCAGCTCTTATCATATAGGAGTCTTAGTGTGGGTAAGAGCATTGCCGTCTCCAGATGTCAGAGGACAATGGTAAGTGTACGCAGTCGGCTAAGAGTACGCAGGGATTTTTTCCCTCTTAACAACAGTGTAAGCAGAAGCCAGTGTGATTAATCAACACGTGTGTTCTCCCCTCTCTAAAGAGACAATCATTATTATTTTCATCCTTGCCATCTTTTATTTATCAGGTAGCATGTATTGTGTTAGCATGTAAGTTTTCTGTGAAGAAATCATAATTTCTTTGTAAATAAAGGACAAATTCCTGCTTTTTAAATAAACACTATTATGAAGTTTGTTTCCTTCCGAACAACATGGCCGCGTTAGAATTTAACTGTAGTGAATACTACTGCCATCTATGGATGATTTAAGGAAGCAATACATGAGCGGCTAAGAGTGCGCACAGACCATTTATGTGTACTCTTATTCGCTCGGTAATTTGAAGCAGCTTTAAAAAAAGCAAAACTTTAAAATTTTATTTTTGCATTGTTATTAGCCTGAAAGAAAAGAGAAAACTTATTCCGTTTTCTAAAGAAAACCCTGTTCCCTCAACAAGTTTGGCAAATGATGAAGTGACAATATACCCTGGCTGTGAATAGTAATATGACGAAGATTGGATCCAGTGTGGATTATGCAAGGAGACAAGGAGTGGTGGCATGAGTAGTGTTCCAGTTATGAAGGCACTGGAGCATTTGTATGCAATTACTGCTAAATCTTCTAAGTGCATACTCTTACCCGTCGTGGCGGGTAAGAGTAAGCATTTCACTCTCAGAAATGGATACACAAATTTCACGAAATTTTCTTTAATTTTCATGAAACCGTTTCCAGGGGAATACTCCGAGCGAATATTTCGTCAAATTGTGGTTGGTTGGTTGTTGGATTTAAGGCCGATTGACTCCTGATGTGTCATAGGCCTAGAGGGGGAATGCCCTCCGTGGGGGTCTTCCTAAGGGGTCCTAGCCCGTATTTACGCAAGTTTCGGAGGAAACCACGGAAAACTCCGAACGGCTAGGTCAATGAGCGCGACCTGGGATCGAACCCGGCACCTCCCATCTACCAGCTTTGAGCGCAGAACCGCTCGGCCGCTGGTGGGCTTCGTCAAATTGTGAAAATTACTTTCATCACTTGTTTGAACATACGAATTTCGTCAAAAGTAAAGATACATTTTTTCATCCTAGTTTCGTGATACAGAATAAAATACAAATTATAGGATTATAAAATTACCTGCAAGTTATTTGCTTTAGACATTAAATCCTAATTATATTTAATATAAATATAAATAAAACAGAGCAAACAAATAAAAGTCATTTGGCCATTTATTTGACAGCTTTGAGACCTATAGTTACAATGACTTATGTCTCAATTGATCCATATTTTTACAGAAATTTACAGAAACAAGCGCACATAATATTTTGTAGACATAGGACATCACAAACATCCATGCCCGCACGGGGATTCGAAACCGAGACCTGGAAACCCAGAAGGCCCCCTGAATCACCAGGATTGCAAATAAAAGTTCTTGTAACGTAAAGTCGAAACAACACAGGAAAAAAAAACAATGTGGCGGTAATGGAAGCTAGCACATGCTATTGTGAGTAAACAGTTTCGTCAAATATTTGAGAGTTCACGTTTCCTCAAAAATCACGTGATCGCTTGACGAAATGGTTGTCAAAAACAACGAAATTAAGCCCGAGGATGTCTGAATCGACATTATTGAGTATATTATTTCTGAGAGTGTTGGGATTTTTTTTCTCTTGCATTTTTCTATGTATTTCCTTTATGCTGTAATTTTTATTTTATTTATTTATTTATTTTCACAACTTTCTAAGGTAATAAACTATGTTTCTGTATTATATTTTGGAGGCTCTATCTTTTCATTTCTTATATTTATAACGAAATATCTACTAGGTGCGTACTCTTACCCACCTTTCCTCTAAAATATATATATAATCAAATTTAATTTCTATGGTTTAGTTGTTAAAATAATAATAGTTAAACTTCATTTTCAATTTAATTTTATTTTCAACTTATCAGTATAAAATTTAATTAAGACTCTACATCTAACTGCGAAATTAATTCTATTTAACCTCGTGCTACGCTGGGATGTTTTATTATTTTTCTTAGGAATATTTTTATTTTTTTAAATAACATTGGTGATTGTCGTTTTTAAAAGTATGTTTGTCCTCTGTTTTTCTTTTTTCTTATTGAGTTTGAAATTCTTTACACGTCCTTTGAGTGTTATTGGGCTTAGCATACTATAAATGTTTAGCAAATATAATACAATATGGCAAAAATAACACCTATGTTGCATGCAACATTCAATCTAAGTCCTTGAAAAAGTATTGTTTTTGTATGTTTTCATTAAAAGGAGGTTTAATTCTTCAGAAATCTTTATTCATGTTCTATCTAGTTCTTCATGTGATACTTGGTTTCATTATTTGCGATGTTTGTAAAGATTTACAATATATATAAATATATATATACGATATATATATATATATATATAAAGAGATTTCCTTGGATAAGGTTTGTCTGTGTGTTGACGCAAGTCGCCACAAAATTTTCATACTTTACTCTCTAAATTTTCATACTTTACTTAACTCTAATTGCCCGATGTAAATAAAGCTGTATAGGAAAAAGTTTAATTTAAATATAGTGGCCAGCGAAGCGGACAAAGCCTTCGTTGATTCACTACCTTCATTGATTTCATGAATTTAAAAATGATTTCATCAACGAACTTTGATCTATTGGCACGCAAGCAGCATCTGGCCGAGTTTTGTACATTTCGAGTTTGATTTTAAAAATTTTCCCGCATTCAGAATTCGGTTCGTTCCCGAACCGGAGCTTTTCTAGTATAATATAAAGCGCTATTTGAATCAGAATAATAATTTGAAAGTGATTTTTCAGGATGAATATGCTAGTAGTTATGAAATACTTGATATTTTGTTAAATGTTAGCAAGATAAATCATTCCAATATTTACAGCTCGAGAAATAATTTCTACGGACACTTTAAAACTTATGTATGTATATATTTATACACACACACATACATATATGTATATATATATATATATATATATATATATGATATGATATAAAGCCCTATTTTAATAAAAATTAAAATTCGAAGGAGATATTTCAGGGTAATTTAAATCATTTCAATATTTGCAACATGAGAAATAATTTTATGGATATATAAAAACTTATATATTTAATATATATACATCTAATGTAAAACGCTATTAGAATTATAATTACAACTTGAAAAAGTTTTTACCAACACATTGCGGGATATATCCGGTACAGAAAAGATAAATGGATGAAGAATGTAATTAGAAACAATTGGTCCTTCATATAAAAGATCATATTTCTAAACTTTTTTTTTTATTCACGTCTTTTTAATTTCAGTATCTTTATTTAATTAATATAGTTTAAGTTTATATTATGAATTATTACATTGTACCTTTGATTTATTGTTGAAGAAAATAGTTCGAGAATTCTAGAAGTCTATTAAAAAAATATATATCCTTTTTTACGTGCATGAGAGGAAATGCTTTAAGAAAAACTTTTCTAAAGATATTTTGAACAGGATTCTGAATCCTTTATTACTGCATTTCTTTACTCAAAAAGGCCAAAAAGCACAGTTCACAGTTTCGAATATATTTTTCCTTTAATAATTTAAAGTATGATGTGTTGGTTAAAGTGTAGCATTCTATATTTTAAACTACAGATAACAACTTTAAATAACTGGTGTTAACTTGTTAATTTAAACTTAATTTAAATAACTGGTGTTAATTTAAACTTATTATTTTCTCTTTAATTTCTCTAGTTTTAATTATGTATGCCAGGTACACATAAACGCTTCACACATAAAAGAATCGGAACACAATTTTTCCGAATGTAAAAAAAAAAGAAAGTATATTTTAAATATTATAAACCTTATGAGTCTACTGCTTTTTTCTTGCTTTTTTTTTAATGCAGCATTGTAAAAAAATTATTTATTACTACAGCACTGTTTCTTCATTAGGAAAAATTAAACAAAAATCTCAGTTTTGTTGTCGATTTTTTTATACAAAACTAGCAGGTCATACCCATCGCTGTTCCGGATAAAGTTGTACTTACAAAATTTTTAAACTAAATAAAACACAAAGTAAGGAAAGTATGAGGTTTAATCAAATTAAAGATTAAATTTTAAAAAAAAGTGAAAATCTTCTAGCTTTATGATATTTGTGCCTACACGTTTTAAAAAAATGGATTTCAAACGAAACCCAAAAGGTTGATAAAACACGTTGACGGATTAATAGAACTTTCATGCAAACTACAACCTTATTGTTTCTTGAAGGAGCATATAAAAAATGTTTGCAGTTCCAATACAGCAGCATGATGCTCCTTAATTGCTTCTTAAATTGGTCTAACCTATAGCAGTTTGACCGCTTCTTGCTACATGGCCTTACTAGATCACTCCTCGACGCCAAAGTCGTAAGTGGCCGTAACAAAACTGCAAAGATCAATGCATGCCGCGAAATAAAGTAGATGGCGCTCACTGCCAACCCTCAAAATCAGTTTGTGTTATCAATTCCAATTGTAAACAAATGTGAAAAATTTTATCTTGTAAAATGGTGTACCTTGCTATTCATCAAGAAGGGGTAGGAATCAGTCTCCTCTTAATTTTTTTTTCCTTTAAAAAAATTCTTAAATGATTGTTTTATTTTCTTTTTTTCTTTCTTCCTAGTCCTTATTTCATTTCTTTCATGCAAAACAAAAATTTGAAGAAGAGTAAATTTTATTTAGGAGAAAACGACTAATATCATTTATTATTATCAATGAATTGGTTTAAAATTATTGCCACAATTATTTTTATGATTCATATATTTTTACGTATCAGAAGACTGCATTTTAAATTTAATTAAATCCATTTAAATGCTAGGCAAACGGAAAAAACTAATGCAGCTTCATATACAAAACTAAGTTAGTTCTGCCGTGGCGGCGCTGTGCGCCGACCCTAACTTCCAAAGGATTTGATTCCGGAAAAATCGTCGATTGTTATGGCCGCTTTCACGACGTTGGCGCGTTGGCGCCGAGGAATGATCTAGTAGGGCGGTGCTTGCTATTACTCTCTTTCTAACTTAAAGATTTAATTAAATTAAAGGTTAAATGAAAATGAAATGAAAATCTTCTAGCTTTATGACATTTGTGATTACACGTTTAAAAAAAAATGGATTCCAAACGAAACCCAGAAGGTTGATAAAACATGTTGACGGATCAATAGAACTTCTATGCAAACATTATTGTTTCTTGAAGGAGCATATAAAAATTGTTTGTAGTTCCGATACAGCAGCATGATGCTCTTTAATTGCTTCTTAAATTGGTCTAACCTATAGCAGTTGGACAGCTTCTTGCTATTGCTCTTTTTGTAAATTTCTTTGTGCTGCAGTTCTTTTTGCAGCAGAAGCCTTTACAAAAGATAGGTGCATCTTTGGAAATATTTATTATTTTTATTTATGCATAGTTTGAAAATATAGGAATATATATATATAGATATAGTAGTTAGTTAGTTATATAATAGTTGAATTTTAGTAATAAAATTATTTAAACGTTAAAACTGAGAGAAAACTTAAGTGGAATAAAAAAAAAAAAAAAGTAGTAAAGGGAATCAGTACATGTACTATCTCAGTCAATCCTAAATGTAACAATTTGAACTCATTTTGAGAACTGAAACGAATGAAACCACAAATAAATAATGATTTTTTTTTTTTTTTTAAAGACAAATCATGCGGTAGGCATTGATTATTAACACTTTCCAACTGTAGGTATTCGTTGAATCATTTATTCTTCATTCTTTGCCTTCTTTTTCACAAAACGGACAGACAGAAGCACAGAAAGGCAGACATACAGACAAACCGAATCCATAATTACTTTTAAACATTGTTGGAAAGTATTAAAAAAGCTCAACGCAAATGCAATTTCAGTAATTTCCAATTGTAGCCATTAATGTGACGGTATATTTTAGTGTAGCCGTGTAAATCTCAAGGCTACGCATTCTATGTCAAACATTATTTTAGTATGTTAACAATAAATGCCAATTTTATTAAGAATTTTGCTGTAGAAGGTTATGTAAATGTGATTTACAAAAATGTCACATTTTAAACGCAACGCTGTGAAATTTTGGTATCCTGTACACAAACCATTTGTACAGGACCTATTATTGACATTTTAAAAAAAGGATCATTCTATGATGTACTTGAGTAACATATATCATTTTTGAGATATTCTGAAAACATTTACAGACTCTGGAGGTGGATAAACGAACGAATAAACTGACGTACAGTCAGACTTAAAGATATACTGATTCAAATAATATTCACAATTAAAGTTGTTAGAAAGTATTAAAAAACACTTAATGTAAACAAAGATGCAATTCAAGAGAATTTCCAATGATAGTCTTTAATGTAACTGAATACCTTTATGTGGTCCTGTAAATATTAATGTCAATCATACTATATTCTATAGAAAGAAATCTTTTATGCGTATATACATGCCATATTTCATTATTATTAAGATTTGAACCAGGTAATGTTATTAAAATATGATTTATATTAATACCTTTCATAGAACGCAACCTTTTGGAATACATGCGGATGCCCCTGTACACAAACCGTTCGAAATATTTTTTATGTCTGGAAAAAATGATTGTGTTATTTATTTGTTTATTTAGTTTTGGAATCAATTTGTTTTTTTCTTTTTATCAATTTCAAAAATCCGATAGTTTTTATTTAACAGCTTTTGAACAAATTATTCGATTGAAATAAAAAGTAGTGCATTAGATAGGTTTTGTCCAGATTAATAAGTATACTAGCTTTCGTAGTGAATGGTTGAATTGTGTAGTTTTGTAGAGCATAATAATAGTAATAGTAATCTGGTATCACCGATTTTCTCTTGCCCTGCATTTTAATATTATAAAGGTAGCTTGCAGTTTAAATCTTAAGATAATAAAGTTCTATCTACATTAAAAATAATCTAAAATAGCTTTAAGAATATATTTTTTGACATATAAAACTGTAGGGGGAAATCACCCCCTGAAACCCCCGTTTAATTATAGAACTTATATTTATATATATAAAAAAAAAAAATACAAGGCTGTTATCAATTTGCCTCCAAACTTACCAATTTTTATCAAATGTTTAAATTGAAACCTAATACGAACTCTAAAATACTAAATTTGAATTTTCTGCAGTTATTTGTTTTTAGGTTATGCTGATAACAGATATACATGCAGGTCAACCTCAAAAAATTGGTTGTTCGTATTCAGGGCGCGTCAAAACGTGATATTATATATATATATATATATATATATATATATATATATATATATATATATAAAATACTAGCAGACCCGGCCACGCGTTGCTGTGACTAAGTTATACGTTGAATTATACGGCTGTAAACTATTTAGTACAGTCAAATTATTATTTACGAACAAAGACGAAAACGTTGTAGCCGATGTAAAAACCCACAGGGTTGAGATTTGAAACTTAGGTCAAAATTTGGAAGCGATTGATAAAATTTTTCGTAGTGTTGATATTAAGCACAAATTAATTTTATTGTAGGGTCCTATAAATTTTAATGGAGAAGTGATATATATTATTTCTAATGCTACTTTGGATAAAATTGCTAAAATGACTAATATATAAATTAAATTCTATTAAAATTCTATTAAAATAAAAGTATAAAAGAAACAGACGATTTTAAAATCATTTTTTATGGAGGAGTGAAATATAATATATGCTATAATGGATAATTTTACTATAAAATGACCTCATCATTTTAAATATTTTAAAGAGGGCAACAGCTGTAGTTATAAAAAGGAAAACAATAAGGCTAAACCAGAAAAATGAGTAAATTTGATAAATATTTTAAAACTTTAAAATTGGAAATCTTATGAAATATTGGACATTTAAAGTAAATGCATGTATCATTTTAAATAGAAAAAGATTTTGGAAAAGTTTAGTGTATTTTAACGAAGTGATGAGAATTTTTTGAGTATGTTAAAATTTTAATAGTAAATTCAAGTTAATAAAGATGGGAAACATTGAGGATTAAGATAAGAATAATTATAAGATAAAAAAAAAAAAAAAAAAAACTTTTTATATACCATGCTTTTAAATTTTAATATACTAATAATATACTAATTAAAAGGAAAATGATAAATATTCTATCATAGTTTGAAGTCAAATTTGTTTTCAAATGTCTAAATAAAATATCTGATGTAAGATACTAATACTTTGCAGCGGAATAGATTTCATTTCTGTCATCCTTGGCGAAAAAAAAAGAATATCGCCAAATTATCTGGCGAAAATATTTAATTCCTTTCAAAAATCATGGTTATTTTAACAACTTATATTAAAAGAGTAATGAATAATATGAAACAATATTTCGTACAATACATATTACATGTCATACATACGTACAATGAATAATACATATTACATTTCGTACAATGCATACATCTGGCATGTATATTTTCGTGTTACGCTTTTGATCGCCAAATAATAATAATAATAATAAAAAAAGCCAAGGGCGACAGAGTTTTGAAATTTAAAATTAAAATTTTGTCAATTTGACAGCAAAATAATTCAATCTAACACCCGCGATAACTAATACATATCTATACCCAAATATAAGGATTAAAATCGGGAAATAAATTTCCTCGATTTTTAATAATTTCTTACAAAAAATCCAGTGGGCAATTAACATAGGAAATCTTTTTCTTGGCTGCACAGATGGTCAGTGAGTCACACTTCGCTTGCGTATAGAACTCATAGATATAGTATAGCATATATAGAATAGAGTGATCATTGGGGAGAAAAAAGTTATTCCTTTTCATTTGGGAAAAGACGACGTTTTTACTAAAATATGGCCGTCTTTCCCCGAGTGAATACACACGGGAATACATACTAATATTTTAGCAAATAAAATTTATGAATAATTTATTTGGTAAAGGGGAATGGAAGACTCCAGATACAGTTTCAAATTCACATCTCTTTCTTTCTTTTCTTTTCTTTTCTTTTTTTTTTTTTTCAATACCACTTAATGGCTGTTTCCAAAGCTTTTTTTTTTTTTTTTTTTTTTTTTTCGGCATCAAAAATCTTTGTACGATAACATGGGGATGAGAGATCTATATATATTACTATATCTATGATAGAACTACATTAGCACTTTATCAATGTGTATAAAATCTTTAAATTCATTATGACGTCAATTTTCGTGAGATGCATAATTTAACTTTTTATAATTTTTTAACGTTCACGTTTGATTAAATGTATTTATTTTTATGTCGAAAGAAAATGAACTCGTATTTTTCTTTTCTTTTTTTTTTTTTTTTTTTTTTTTTTTGGCAACAATTAAATTAATGGAACTCACAGATATTTTGGAGCAACTTTAATAAAGGTCTATAATTAACAAATAATTGCAATAAAACAATATTTTGACAATAAATTGAGATAAAAACTATCCTATCTCTCAAGTTGGACCAAACTGCACACAGTGTGCAAAATTTCATTAAAATCGGTTCCTTAGTTTAGGAGTTTACCCCGGACAAACATCGTGACACGTAATTTATATATATATACAGATATATATACAGAGTTGAAATCAGAACTTCAAAAAATGCTTTGATTACACTATGGGTATAATTTGCTTTAATGAGAGCGTTCGTCGACAAAGTAAAATGTAGAAAACCACTTTCATCGATTATACTCAATAGAAAAGAGCGTTTAGTTTAATTTTGGGCAGCCCTGTATAATGTCTATAAACTATATGTACATCACATTGTATACTTAAATTGAGTCTAATAGGAAAAGCACCTAACATAAAAATAAAATATATTTCCGGTAATTTCCAAGTATAGCCCCGCTATATCCAAATAATTTGGGTAGACCTGTAAGCGAATATTAAATGATTTCCATACTACAGTTCACACGAATCATGCTTTTATGCATATTTAAAAAAATGTTCATTCCGTACTGTTTAGAGCAACCTACAGATATTACACTGCAGTTATGAGAAATTTCCCCCTTAAACATAATATAATGGCATTCTCTTGAATGTCCCTGTGCACAAGCCATTTGCTTGTATTAATTTGTGCGCCTGAAACTTGGAAATTAACGTGTAAAACATACAAAAACTTCAAAAAACCCAGAGAAAGATAGAGAAAACTACATTAGGACTCACCCGAAGAGACAGAAAGTGAGACTCGTGGATTAGGGAGCAAACCAAAGTAACTGATATCATTTGTAGAGTAAAGGAGCTAAACTGAAATTGGGAATGGCTCTTTGGCAGAAGAAACGATCATAGATGGACCACCAAAATCCCATTTTGGTTGGTAGTTTGGTTGGTTGGGTTTAATGTCGCACTTGTGCAGCGCTATAAATCCTATTTTGGTTAACGAGATATAAGAAATGACCGAAGAAGAAACCACTGTGTCGTTGGAGAGATGAGATTGTCAAGTTTGAAGAATTAAAACGGAGAAGAATCGTAGAAAACAGGACAGATTGGAATCACTAGGAGATGCCTTTATCTTACAGTGGATTGATAAAGACTGAAATTGATGATGATGATATTTCATTGCACGAACAACACAGAGTGTGCTTATATTTAGTGTATTAATAAACTGGGCAAACAGAAACCCAAATGGAAAGACACCCCGTTTAGCACAGAAAGGCATTTCAACCATTTTCTAAAAATAGCCTCTGATAAAACTGAGTGCTCTCCAATGGCCCTGTAAATGTAAGGGAAGTTCTTTTCATACCATAATGCCTATGAAACATGCTTACGTTCATTTCAAAGTATATATTAATTTCATTGTAATTAGTGCAGCATAAAGATGGTAAAATGTACCAATCAAAATAGTAGCCACGGATGTAATGTATTTGAATACTTTTGCATGTTCTTGTAAATAAATTAAATATTCTCAGTAAAATGGTTTCAGTTAATATCCCCATATGATACAGAGATTTAGAATAGGAAATATGAATTTTCTGCTAACATTTGCCTTTGAAAACAGACATTGAGACAGACAGACGTACATGCACACAGAAAAAGTGTGAAGGATTCACAAAGAAGCACACATAGTCTCATTTTTAGATTCAAGGGAACTCAAAATATATAATTATAAAAAAAAAACTTAGTCTTGAATATTTGACTTGAAAATAATTCTGTATGTACTATATATAGGGTTTTTTTTTTTTTTTTTTAGTGTTAATGCACACACTTTAGTGCCTTCAACTGAAGTAAAAAAGTGATCAAGTATTTTAATGAAATATGATTAGAGAATACTTGAAAAGTTAAAAAAAAAAAAAAAAAGATGAAAAGCAGCATTGGGTGAAGTTGTAAGTTTTATAATATTTAAAGAATTTAATCACATTCTGTCAATATTAGAAGAACCATCTACTGCTTCAGATTCTACAGGTTAACTTTCATCGTTAATTGAAGCTATATGGCCAAACATCTACCCATATCATTATCATTTTTATAAGAATACGAATCCTTTATATTTTAAGTACCACTCTCTTTTAATAAAAAAAAGTTTATTTTAAATAATCGTTGGCTATATGTATATATATATAGAGAGAGAGAGAGAGGAATGTCTCCTGTTATGGGCTTCTCTGGTTATGAGCACCCCACCATATTTTTCAACAGAAAGCAACTACGGTGGATTTGAGTACTGCCAAACTTGTATTTTGACAGTACACAGTTTTTGTGCTAACATTAAAGTGAATGAAAAAAAAAAAAAAAAAAGTAATTATTAAATGTTAAAAGTGTGCAATAAATCGAAGTGAATTAATTAAAAAATGTTAGTGTAATGTATATTCATGCAGTATAGTCTTTTTTATTTTGTGATGTAATATCGAATGTTGCCAAAATATTGAGAGAAAATTGTTTTTTCTGTCATTATAAAAATGGCTGCCCATCTCGGTTGTGGGCACCCTTTTTTTTTTTCATTTAAAGCGTGTGTTTGACTTACAAATTATCAAATATGGTCGTTTATGTCAACATAACATATTTTATAAGTGACTTCTTTTGCATTTTCAGGCACTTTTAGCCACACTGTTAAAAATTTCAACAGAAAACTCTGTGTAATGTATTATCTTAAGTCTTACGTAAAATTACAGAGAAAATAAACGGAGATGTTAAAAAACTTATTTTATGCATTCCTTTTAATAACTAATATTAATTTAATTAATTATTGGTGAGAATATATTTCGGACTTAGAATGCTTTTTCTAAAGTAGAAACAGTCATTTATAACTTTAATTAAAAAATTAAATCATAAAATTAGGTAAAAATACAGAATAAAGATTGAGAATCTCGATTATTCACTTTTAACTAAGAATTACTCTAAATTTACTGAGACTCTGGATAAATATTTACATTAAATTTACAGAAATTTTTAACAGTGCATGTGAAGCCCGGAAAAGTCAACTCATCGAAAAGAAATTGATTTTAATACGCTGGTTTAAACCGCTAAGGATTGCTTAGTGTATAAGAAACCCACAAAATTTGACTGTCCGAGAATATGGACTTCCTCGCAGCATCCGTGTCCCTTCAGAAGAAGACTGGAAAATATAAGGCAACTCCACTTGCCAAACTGTTTTACAAGCGCACTAAAAAAGGAGGCTTCACCATATGATGATGATGTCTATTTGGTTATCATCTGTTTGGAGCACCTGCCATCACGCCTAACAAGTGCCAACTTAATCAAATGCAACGAATGTGATAGTCTGGTGCATTTAAAGTTTCCCAATATGTATGCAAGTTATTTTACATGCAAGCATTGTACTTCTGATTTGGAGGACGAAGAATATGACGAATAAAATTTAAAAATTGCCATTTTCTGTTGTTATTTTGGCCACTGAATCCTTACAAAATAAATAAATGTTGTTATTTTCTGTATTTATGGTGGTTTTCTTATTATTTTTCCATTTTTAGCGGATTTTTCATGTGTGTCCGCAACTGGATACTTTTTTTTTTTTTTTTTTTGGTCTAAAAATTACTAGGTACCTCACAAAATTGGTGATAATTGTTTTCTGATTGATTTAATCAGTACAGTTACTTCATCAAACATTAGCAAAAGGACTCTAGCTTTCCATTGGTATTCATATGTTTGAATTATATCTGCTGTATCAAAAGTTATAAGCCAAAATCAAAACCGTGCCCACAACCGGAGAGACATTCTCGTATATATAAATTATCTGAAACAAGGGCAAAAGACCAACAAACAAAACAGAAGTAACAATAAGAAAGTATAAAGTCCACACGTGCCGAACGAGTTAAACCGGTTTCTCGGGCGGCCAAGTGTTCTCTAATCCTCTGCAAAACCATATAAATGCAGAGAGAAAAAAGTAATTGTGATAAAAATACAAATAATAATAATCATCATCATGTCCAACAGGGTTGAAGGCTATAAGTTTTTCCGGCCTCAATCCATCTTTTACGGGGTCTTCCTCAATCTCTTCTCCCCCTTGGCCTATATGTTAGAGCTGCCCTTGGTATACGGTCATTTGTCATTCGTTCTAAATGTTCTCTCCACTTATTTCTATAGTTTATTATAGTATGTATTATTGGCTTAGTTTTTAGTTCCTTCCGGATGTCATCAATTCTTATTTTATCCAGTAGAGAACAACCTTTCATACTCCTTAGAAATTTCATCTTTGAATAATAATAATAATAATAAAAAAAAAAACCCATAATAAACACTGTTACTTCAGCAAAAAGAAAAAAAATAAATAAACCATAACGATTAGTGGTAACGAAATATTTTTCGAAAAAAAAAAAAAAAAAAAAAAAAAAAAATAGAAATATATAATATAGTGTTATTCAAAACATAGAAGTCTGTAACCTCTGTTGCCATTTCAACCTATGTATATATGGAAATTGTCATTGTAAAAGAAATATTTATTTTATGTATTATTATTGACTTTATCTATTTCTCCTACACACAATTTTCTTTCTCCTTAGCATTTCAGTTGATAGATATATTACTAAATGAGATAAGAACGTATTTATTCCTAATAAATCTCAACTCAATATTTTTATTCTAGATTTATGTTGTTAAATATTTACACATGACTACTACAAGTAAAAAATAAATTATTTCTTAACTTTATCAGAACTTTATATATACTCTCGTGGTAAAATTTCGAAAAATTTATGTATTCTCTCGTATATTATTTCATGTGCACTACCCATGTTAAAAACACATATAGTGAGCAATGTATAAAACTTCACTGTTTTATTTCCATTGCTAATATACAATTTAGTTCTCAAAATTTGGTACTTTGACGTATGTAAACAATCATCAATAGGTAAATAAAAGTATTGAAAACTGACTTGTTGGTATAACACGAAAATTTTGATGTACACTTGCACTCTACATTAGGTTTTCATTTTTTTTTTTGTTTTCTTTTAAAAGCAAGTTTTTTCACTTATTCGCATTAAAATTTTCGCAATATTTCATTTACAATGTATGTCTATCTTTAATGTACAATTAGTTCTCAAAATTTAATTTTGTAATATATATTATTAAGCATAGATAGGTAAATATGAGTACTGTAAACTTGCTTGTTTGTATAACTTAAACATCTTGATATAAATTGGACCTCTACATTAGGTTTTCATTTTTTTCTTTTAAAAACATGTTGTTTCAGTTATTTGCATTAAAAGCTTTGTGACATTTAAACGATATCTTTTTCCATGACAGTGACGGTTAATAAGATATACTAAAAGTGAGATAATTTAAATGTGAAAGTCTGTTTAAATTCTAATACATTTACGTTAAAGCTATTTATTCACTTTAATACCTCCCTTATCAATCTAATTATCTCTAAACACATTGAACTGATTTGCACGGTGATTTTTTAAGTACAGCGAAAGTTTTTAATACAGAAGTTTTTATTTTTATACATCGGCCCACAAAGTTTTATCATGATTTCTTGCTGATAAAGTGTATTTTTTTTTTTTTTTTTTTTTTTTCACAAATTCTATGATGATGGAAATAAATACCGTTAAAGTGCGTCATAGTATTAGCAGTCATTAAATGCATAATTTTTATACAATTTTATAAAGTTAAATTTGGTAGTGATACTATCTTAAATAATTACCCTACGATAATGTAAATACTATATTATGTGTATACATTAAATAATAGAAAAAAATTCTACATCTTTATTTTTACTACTTTTTAGAAAATCATTTTAGAATTTTTTTTTAATCATATATCACTTTATGGAGCTTAAGCCAAAAAAAATAAATTTTAGAAAACTCATTCAGTACCCAATTACGCGAATATTAAATTACGATCTACTAAAACATTTCTGTGTATTTTTTTTTTTTTTTCTAAAAATAATTGTAAACGTTTACATTAAAAATAATTTTAAACAATAACATAAAATAATACATTTAGCATAGATTATAAGCATTTTCAATCGGTACTTAGCCGTTGCATCGTTTGACCTTCAATGTATTTGCGTCCGTTATGACACCTAAAAAATCATTTTGTCTTTAATTAGGTAAGAGGAAAAGTTGCAAAAATTATTTTTGCAACTAACCACAGAAAAGTTTTTTAAAGTATAAAAACGTGAAAGAGAATATGTAATAGAAAATAGAAAATAATGGTTCAATACATTTTTCTTGATACACTTGTCCCTCACACTGAAAAAAGAACCACCGCCACTTTAGAATGTAGAAAAACAGGGGGAAAAACGCTAAAAACCCCATAGGAATAGCATGGAAAGAAAAGCAGAAAAACTCACAATGTCAAGTGTGTTTAGAAAAAAAAAAAAAAAAAAAATTCACACCGGAAGTAATAAGGGGACAAAGTTGACTAGAAAAATACATTGAACAGCGGGAACCGGGCGGGATGGGGCATGGGTCCTATCGTCCAGGATTAATACGACTCGCCTAGTATTAAGCACTAGTATTAGCCACCGCCACTTTAGAATGTAGAAAAAGAGGGGAAAAAAGGCTAAAAACCCCATAGGAATAGCATGGGAAAAAAAGCAAAAAAACTCACAATGTCAAGTGTGTTAAAAAAAAAAAAAAAAAAAAAAAAAAAATTCACACCGGAAGTAATAAGGGGACAAAATTGACTAGAAAAATACATTGAACAGCGGGAACCGGGCGGGATGGGGCATGGGTCCTATCGTCCAGGATTAATACGACTCGCCTAGTCTACTATATACTAGTGCACCGCTGTCTATCGTAAAAATTTTGGATCTAGAGTTCGTGTCATCAATTTATCCAAAAATTGCAACTTCTTATACATTTATTAACCGTGTCCTTAATTTTTTTTCGAATCTATTTTACTAACAAGGAAACATTCAAAAGGTGTCGTCTTTAAAAAACATTGAAAAAAATATATACGTGATTCTACTCTCCATAAAAAACCAGAAAGTGAAAAAATTATAGGCTGAAATGAATTACAGCGACCACAAAAAATTATCAAAATTAAGCATTTTTGGCAATTTAGCGCTGTTAGGCGATAAGTTCACTAGCACCAAGATTGCCGTGTACGAACAGAACCGTGTTTTGCTTCTCCGCCAAGTACTCAAAATTAATCGCCCAACAGTGTGCAATTACCAAATATTCTTAATTTTGATAATTTTTTGTGGTCGCTGTAATTCATTTCAGTCGATAATTTTTTTCACTTTCTGGTGTTTTATAAAGAGTAGAAACACATATATTTCTTTCAAGATCTTTTGAAGACGACACCTTTTGGATGGTTCCTTGTAAGTTCTGAAAAATAATATCTGACACATGTTTGTAACTCTTCGATTGCAGAGAAAGCTATTCAAAAATTACAACTTCCTCGTACATTGTTTCCTAAGTCTGTCTCTTCTAATACTAGTATTCATTTACCATATTTTCCTAAATTAACTTTTACAACAGTTAAAGTTCTAAAACAATATTATTTTAAAACAATTTTTTCTAAGAGAAAAATGCATTTGCTGGGAGAACCACAATTTTAAGTTTGATACAGATAAAATAATTCGCAGGCTAAAATCTGCACTTGAACTCGTTTTCTTTGAAGATTTTTTTCATCTATAAGAATCTTAAAAACATTGTCAATTGTAATTTTTCTGTACCTCTTTTGTCTGATTCTTGGAAAATTTTCACCCAATTTATAATTTCTTAAATTCTTCTACATGTTTTTACAACTACCCTACGTCAATTTCCTATTAGCTAATTATTCACATTTCGCTTAATTCTATGAGTTGATCAGAATCCGATTCCTTCCTTATTTACAGCAGCTTTTTTTCCCTTATGCACTGAGGCCTAGGACCCTAGTGCAGTCAGTCGGCCTTAATCCCCACAACCAACCAACCTTCACTGAAAAAAAATTATGTAACTGACATCTAGAATCTAAATTGTGGCTCTAGAAAAAATAGTTCCATGCCATCTTTATAAATTCTATTCCCCTTGGAAAGCGAGTTCTCGAAACCCCTATTAGATTTCTAGAGAGTTTGCCTGTATTATCGAGTGCAAAGTTATTTAAAAATCTCTGCAAATAAATGAGACTACAAGAGGCGGGTTTCAGCATCTATAATCTTGGTTTTATTACCCAATTCTAGAAAATTAAGCGAGAATTTCTTGAAATACAAAATATTCGGAATATTCGGATTATTCAGAATATTGTTTCACTATCTAGAAATGTGTAAACTAGAAATTCTCGATCATTTCGTCTATTCAGTTTATTGGCGTGCCTTATGCGCATAGCTCGGAAATCTATATTTCTAGTTAAGGGATTTAGAAAATGGCCACTTATTCATTCTAGAGGAAGGCGATATATATATATATATATATATTTCTCCCACTGCAAAAAATAAACCCGTAAAAATACAGGAAAAATCTGGCAGCTGGGGTGCCAGTATTTCTCCGTCAAATATACAGTTTAAAACCGTAAAATTATATCACTGCCATATATTTTACGCAGGAATCCTATAAATCAAACAGGTTTTTTTTCAAAAGTACAGTTTTGTGCTGTATATTTGACAGTTAAATACTGCCACCCCAGCTACCAGACTTTTCCTGTACTTTTAAGGGTTTTTTTTTTTTTTTTTTTTTGCAGTGCAGTGCAGTGCAGTGCAGTGTTATGCACTGATGAATGTACGCTCAATGCTACCAAAACAGCTCTCTGTAAATGACTTTTTCTTTTGGCGTTTCTACACGTTGAAGAATTTTCCTGTGATTCCTATTTATTTACCTTTTGCTGTATGTTAAAAACAAAAAATCATCACATGATTGAGTGGTTTTGTGCTGCCCTTATTTAATAACTGGCTTTGCATTGTATTTTCTAAAAGCAGAAAGTGTACAAAATTATACTTTGTTTAAAGAGTGCAAATTCAAAACGTATTTATTTGTTAAATTATGCAACGCATTAAAGTGTCTCAGAAAATTATCTTGATAACATTATTTCATAGAGAATGTATTAAATAAATGCATTTATGTGGCCCTATACATAATATAGATTTTGCATCTGCGCCATACGATGTACTAAAGAAATTGTGATAAAACTAAAAATGTACACTGGGTAAATTCGCATAATATCTTTTAACAGAATAATTTTTTGGTGCCCTGTAAGACAATAAATTACACTATTATGCCGTTTTTTACAAGAAAGAGTTTTTCGTATCTTAATAATCCTTATATATATATATAATTTCGTTACGTTTTATTTACAACAAACATATTATATTGTGCTTCAAAAATATTCATGTTATAGACCATAATGGATAGAAAATCTTTTGAGAATCCCTGTATTCAAATTACTTTCGCTAGTAAACTATTTAAAACAGAGAATATGCTGTAGTAAACTTGAATAACATAAATTAACTTTACACCATTATATGTAATGTTAACGAAAATTAGAGCACAAACGGATAGAAAAATAAATACATAGACAAAACTTCATTCATAATTATTCTTAAACAGTATTGTAAAGTATGTTAAAAGCGCTTAATACAAATGCAAATGTAACTGCAGCAATTTTAACTGGATTATATATCGAAATCTTTTTATTTGATCTTGTAATTCTTTGTGTTATTTATACTAGATTTTATAGAAAACAGTTTTTATTTTGTGCACATAAATAATAATTGCCAATTTCAACATCATTTTTGCAATAAAAAGGTATTTAGATACGATATTGCATATAAAAATGTCTGTTACTGAACGCAATGCATTAACATACTTTTAGATGTATTGTATACACAAGCCAATTGTGTTACTATTTATTACCATTTTAAAAAGGGAACATGTCAAAGTGAATTTCAGTAGCATGTACAGCGCGTTGCATGAACATAAACGCACCTTTTCCAATAACCAGAAATAGAATTTTTTACATTTTAAAAGAAGGAATGTGACTTACAGTTATTGCATATTACTAACAACTGAATAAGGTGCTTTGAGCACGTATGTTTAGGTTCATGCAAGCTTATGTAAATGAGTGTTTAAGCATTTTCTTATTTTTCACTGTTTTTTATTTGTTGCGCGAAATTAAACGCACTCTGTATCTTGCGTTTAAATTTTATCAGAGCCACCGGAATTAAATTAAAACACTGATAATCATGTTGCTAAAGTTCTCTAAAAGCAGTTTTAATGCTTGAGGGCAAAATTTACGGAGTTTGTTCAGGATGGCAAGAGGGGAATCTTTGACAGTAGACGAGAGGATAAAAATCGACTTTATGTGTGGTAAAGGCTTTAGCAATCGTGAAATTGGGCGCCGAATCGGAAGACGTGAGAGTGTTGTGCGAAATTATATAAAGAAAGTAGAAAATTATGTTAAAAAAGCGTATAAGATGCGAAGAGGAAAGCTTACCAGTTACGACAAATGTCGAATATGCAACGTTGCAAAGAATAAGATTATTTCCTGTGCGAAGATAAAGGCTCAATACAAGCTGGGTGTTCATCGGAAAACCATATGGAGAACTATCAAAGCTGCAACATTCATTAAATTTAAGAAAATGAAGCCGAAACCACCCCTCACTCAAAAGCACAAAGATATGCGGTTGGAATGGGCAAGAAAATGGATTTTAGATCGACTAAAATGGGAAAAATTCATCTTCTCTGATGAAAAAAAGTTTAATCTCGATGGCCGGATGGATTTCATTGCTACTGGCATGATTTGCGAACCAAAGAAATATACTGTTCAAAACGTCAATCTGGAGGTGGGTCTGTCATGGTGTGGGCAGCCATAGGTTTTAAAGGGACTTTCGAATTAGAGTTCGTGGATAACACTTTGAACTCTGTAGATTATGTCCAGATGCTCACAAGGAACCTCCGCCGTCAAGCAGTCAAGAAGTCTGGAAGAAATTATATTTTTCAGCAAGATTGTGCATCTGTACATGCAGCACATATCGCGAAAAAATGGTTCCGTGACAGTAAAATTAAAGTTCTGGATTGGCCCTCAAAAAGCCCCGATTTAAACATAATGGAGAACGTAAGGGGTATTCTGGTTTGTCGTGTTTACGTAAACGGAAGGCAGTTTAACATGAAAGATGAACTAAATTCAGCCATTCTATTAGCTTGGAAGACAATCAGCTTGGATGACCTCATGCCACTATATCAATCAATTCCAAGGCGTTTACTGGCTGTTCTAGAAGCCCATGGTGGCTTTACAAAGTATTAGATACAGTATTTGTTACTCAGTTATTTATTTTTTACATGTGCGTTTAAATTCATGCAACATGTATTTTTGACATAAATTCAATAAAATTATTTTCTAAAAAATCATATTGGTCTTTCATTGTTTTGACTCGTATTTTCATTTCTTGAATCATACGCATACAGTTTGCATCAAGTGTCACACATTCATATTTTTTTATTACACTTCTATACCATTCTAATTCTTAAAGCTAAGGTGCGTTTATATTCATGCAACGCACTGTACATACCTGCTCAAAAGTTTAGCAATATTTGCAAACATTCAGGTTCTTTTTTTCAATTTAAAAACTTATCTCTCGACTTTCAAACATTAGGTATTTAAATAACTTGGTCTTCGTCATGTTTTTCAGTGAAGATTGGTTTAAGACAACATTTAAGGGACCAGTAACAAATTGAGCAAAATCAATGTTTGTGATCACCGTGTATCATTAAATGAACGAAATGGACTGTAACTTTAGAATATATTAACATAGACCAAATTCAGTTTGTGGATGATTTTGTGTGACGATACCATATTAAATAACGGAGATTTACTTTAAAACTCAAAAAAAAAAAAAAAAAAAAAAAAAAAATCAGCATGTTTTTTATTTATAATACAGAGATTTTAACGAAAATTATATCCACCTTCAGATAAATTGAAAAAATACTTTTAAAACAATATACTGCATTCGGAATACAAATATCTTAAATATCTCATGAAATATCATAAAAATGCTTTCACTGCGCATGTGCGAAAGATAGAAAAAAAAATATTACATAGGTTGAAAGCTACTTATATTGGGGAACTTTTGTAAAAAATTCATTTGAATAGAATATCAATTAAGCAAATTATCTGCAGAAGAACGATATAGATTTTAGGTATTTTCCAAGATTTGAAATTTCATAAAGAGATTTTCATATGCCGCGTAACTAATTTAAAGATCCAATTATTTGAACTACAGTCGGTAACATAAGTATCCGAACACTAGCAAAAATTTCTATATAAAATAGTAGAGATTGTTTTGTTAAATAAATCCCTGTCGAATCATGTTCCTATAGTCAGTCTAATAATATGATTCAACAAGGATTTATTTAACAAAACAGTATTAACTCTATTTTTACTTCCATTACCCTACTACCGTAGGTAATGGAAGTATTGTATTCGGTCTGAAAATTCGATATCGGGTTTTCACCTGATTTACACGTTTTAAGGTCCCCTGAGTCCAAAAAAATGGTTTTTGGCAATTGGTCAGTGTGTATGTATGTGTGTGTGTGTGTGTGTGTGTGTGTGTGTGTGTGTGTGTGTGTGTGTGTGGAGAATCTTCTGGCTATTATAGCTCAGAAACTAATAAAGATAGAGCTACGAAACTTTAGAATTGAAATAGTCTGGTCTACAGATGAAATTTCCAAATTTTGGTGAAAATTGAAAAACCGGAAGTGGGACATCGGAAACCGGAAGTGAGACCGTAAGTCCGTATCTCAAAAACGGCTCTAACGATTTTCTTCAAACTTGCTATATAAACACTCTATTAGATGTCCTTTCGAATGATATAGTTGGTTAGTTCAGGAAAATTGATAGGCGTCCTGTATAAATAGCTCAATTTCAGGCCTCGCAAAGGCGTTCCTTTAAAAACGGTTGTACGGATTTTTTTCAAACTCGCCATTTTAACTCACTTTTAAATATGCTTTTGTATGTAATTGTTTTCCTGTCAATAATTGAGTTTAACCGGAAGTGGGACATCGGAAACCGGAAGTGGGACCGTAAGTCCGTATCTCAAAAACGGCTCTAACGATTTTCTTCAAACTTGCTATATAAACACTCTATTAGATGTCCTTTCGAATGATTTAGTTGGTTAGTTCAGGAAAATTGATAGGCGTCCTGTATAAATAGCTCAATTTCAGGTCTCCCAAGGGCGTTCCTTTAAAAACGGTTGTACGGATTTTTTTCAAACTTGCCATATTAACCCTCTTTTAAATATCCTTTTTCATGTAATTGTTCTTTTACGGTCAATAATTAATTATGCCAAGCTTTGGTAAAAGTCGGTATCTTAAAACGGCTCTAACGATTTTCTTGAAAATAGTTACATAAACCCATTTTAGATATCCTTCTCATGCTTTACTTGGTTATCACGGAAAATTAATAGTCATCCTGTTTTTCTTATTTTTTAACTCGCTATGTAAACTCTGTTTCATATGTCTTTACACATGTATGAATTTTCTCTCACTGGAAAATATCAAAAAATGCATATAATGCGTGTACGAGTGGGTAATGGAAGTCGTGTGGTTGTTTCACACCAGATTTTTTTTATATAGGAATTTCTTCTAGTGTTCGGATACTTTTGTTACCGACTGTACTTAGCAAAAGTTATTTTTTGTGAAAAACCCCTTCTCATCTCACAAATCTTAGTACATAAACAAAAATGTTAGAGTTATAAGCTTACAGTGCAGCCACATATAATAAAACTAGCTGTGAGGACGCGTCCAAAATGTTGGAGGGATACCAGCTTGATAGACAGTGTGGAATTTGGAAAACATCCAGTAATTCCACGCTCTGTGTTATTGCTCATTTTCTCTGAATCAGATGACTGCCACCCCTATTTTAGCATTGGACTCGTTGAGTTAGCACTTGTGCAGATGCTTCCATAGTTTCATGAAATGTGGTCGAAGAATATAAGGAGTTTTTCACAAAAAAGGAATTTTGGAGGGGGGTTGAAATAATTTGATCTTCAAAGTAATTACAGTCTGCAACAAAAGTATCCGAGCACTAGCAAAACTTCCTATGCAAAAAAGGTACACTTAATACAGTTCTCTTAAATAAATCCTTGTCGAATCAAGTTCTTAGTGTCTAAGAACATAATTCGACAAGGATTTTTTTAAGAAAACTCTATTAAGTGTACTTTTTTTTTATAGGAATTTTTGCTTGTGCTCGGATGCTATTGCTGCCGACTGTACGCGGCATGTGAAAAATCCCTTATGAAATTTCAACTCTTGGAATATATCTAAAATTTAGCTTGTTTTTTGTCGACAATTTGCTTAATTTTTACAGTGCCGACCAAAAAAAAAATAAATAAATAAATAAATAAAAATAAAAAAATCTTTACACTTGAGCGGCAAAAAAATAAAAACATGTCAATTGCTGTTCTCGCCATAAAAATGTGTCGAATCCCAGTGATGACATATGGCGTTAGTCGGTCACATACGACCTTTCTCTATCCTATCAACACTCAGTTCGTCTCGTGGACATTTACAATCAGATTATACGCTTTTTGCTCACGCCGGCAAATATTTCCTTTATTTGTCAAAAGTTTCAGGACCTACATCGGTATGCCCACTCCACACACAGTGGGTCAGATGAAGTTTAAAATGGAAGAGAAGATGCGTTTTCCCTATGATTGATGAGACTAGATATCTGGCAAAACATTCCAGATGTAGCTAGAAGTAACCAAAGATCCATGCCTAAACGGCTAAGGGTGGTAATAAAATGTAAAATTGAGATGACGAAATACTGACTGCAATGTAATATTCCCAATAAAAACACTTGAATGTTAAAATGTTGAGTTAAATGTCTACATTTAATTGAACTCGTAATGATTTTATACATCTGGCTACATGTATAATGGTAAGCCAGATCCCTGGCTACATCTATCATATTGTCCTATTCTCTAGTAGAGACAAAGCGTTAAATTTCTCTTCCATTTTAAGCTTAATCCAACCCATTTTGTGGTATGGCAATATCGATGTGGGTTTTCAAACTTTTAACAAATGACCGAAATACTGACTGGCTGGAGCAAATAGCACACAGCCTTTCTCTAAATGTCCACGAGGTGAACTGAGTGTTGGTAGGATAGGGAAAGGTCGTCTGTGATCGACTAACACCACGTGTCATTGCTGGAGTTAGACTCATTTTTTATGGCGAAAACTGCAATTGACATGTAAAGTTTTTTTTTTTTTTTTTTTTTTTTTTTTTGTCGTTCAAGTGTAAATATTTTTTTGCCGGCTCTGTACTCTATGCAAATGCACTTTTGACAAAAGTTACCAAATATATATAGCTTTCAAATAATGCAATACTTTTTACTTCTGTCTTCCGCACATGCACAGTGAAAACGTTTTTCATAAAAATGTTCATATTTTATGATATATTTAAGACATTTGCATTCCTATAGCAGTATATTGTTTCGGAAGTGTTTTTTCAATTTATCTGAAAGTGAAAATAATTTTCATTTAAAACTGTGTACATAAATATAAAACATGCTTATTATTATTATTATTATTATTATTTAGTTTTAAAATAAATGCTTATATCTCCGTTATTTAATCTGCTATCGTTACACAAATTCATCCACAAATTGAACTAGGTCTATATTAACATATCCTAAAGTTACATATCATTTCATTCACTTAACGATACAGGGTGATCACAAACATTATTAATATTTCTGAATTTGTTACCAGTTGTTTAAATATTGTCTTAAACCAATCTTCAATGATAAACATGAAGATTGAAGAGAAACCCAATTCTTTAAATACCCAATGTTTGAAAACATTTCATCGAGAGATAAGTTCTTAAAATGAGAAAAAAAAATCGTTTCCAAATTTTGCTAAACTTTTCAGCAGAAGTGTATCAATCTCAAGAATTTCTTAGAATATTTAAAGACATTGAAGCTCGGAAAGACAGTGAGACAAATTTAAGTCATAAACAATATTTTACTTTGTTGGCAAGTTTTGTGTATGTTTCAAATTTTTAATGCGAATAAAATAATATTTTATTAAATTAGTTGAAATATTTAATGTTTATAATTATTCTAAAATATTTCAATAAAAACACATTCTGATGTTAATATATATTAACAGAAATTCCGAAACAAAATTTAAGGATCATAGTTCATTTTAATCCTTCTAAATTTCAATCATATACGGGTCAGTTATGGTAATTCTCAGTATAGTTTGAAAAATGAAAGCTAATTTCTCATTCTCATTTAAGAATATTTATTGAGTTTAAATGGAGTTATAAAATCAATTAAATAAACTTTTAAATTCTGAATGCAAGATCCATTTTAAATCAAATTAAAAAAAAAAAAAAAAAAAAAAAAAAAAAAAAAAAAATCTAAGAACATCGTAAAAAAATTCGCAATTACTCCACCGAAAATTATTCTTGGTATCGATTTATTTTCTTTACGAAAATATTTTAATCTTTCAGCTTGAAATTTCCTTCTTTTGTTGAAACTTAAGTTAGATTTATATATATATGTATATATATATATAAAAGTATCATTAATTTTTTATTATTTTGATACTTTAATGTATATTGGAACGTCTACGATTTTTAAACAAAAGTATTTTTTGTTATTAGGGCAACAGCAACATTCCAGTTCCATTATGGGATTATCAGAATTACAGGATAAAAGAAATTGTAGAACAAATCCTATAAAGTTTTCTTAAATTTATAAGAAAATATGTTTACCATTTTTGTTTTTTTTCACTAAACCAAAGTATGCCTTCTTTAACTGATATTTTACGCCGAAAAGTAACTTAAATAAAAAAGATTAATTAATATCAATATACATGCAGACACTTGTTCTCAGGTTTATTCTATAAGGTTCATAGAAAAATAAATATTATTTTCCTCCGCTTTTATCATCGTTTATCATAAGAATTTTCATTCGATAAAATTTTTAGATATTCAGTGTTAATATAGTGCGACCACGTTTCCTACGACTAGCAGTGAGGTCGAGTCCAAAAGTTTGGAGGGATGCAAAATTGGCCGAGAGACAGTTATTTGTCAAATATCCAGTTATTCGGTGTTCCCTTATTGCTCGTTTTCTCTCAGTCACCCCTATTTTAACACTGGACTCGTTCAATCTGCACTTGCGCAGAGGCTTCTATGGTCGCAAGAAATGTGGTTAAATAATATATTAGAAGTATAGATACAATGTTTTTATCTCGATTAAATATAATCTGTTTAAGTGGTAAAGTTTATTTTAAATAATTCCTATACAAATAAAAGTATGTATATATGTGTTACATCTCCTACCAAACTACTGAGCCGATTTTTATCAAACTTGACACAGTTACTGTTTTCTCACCCAGGTTTTGAAGTAGTGTGTGAGTTTAAATTCATTAGCCCATGTGGATTGGGGCGGGGTGAGCAAAGTTCTTTTAGAAAATCATATTTTTGTGTGATTCCTATCGCAATAGTGCAGCTGGAAACTTCAAATTTAATTTGCAGACACATCTTCTAATACATTCATGTCTTTAAGAAGAGGTTTTTAAATACTCGAAATTAAAAAGCTTTGAAATGATTAGAAAAAAAAGTTCTAAAATTAAGTTTTCATCAAAAATTAATGTATACAATTTAAACGGTTTACTCTGAATACGTTAAAATAACGTAGTTTTTTAATATAATTAAAATCAAAATCACTTTTATTATAACTTGTTATTTTCAGAGAAATTTCTAAATGAAGTACTGTCTAGAGCCCCTAAATAAAATAATAGGCTGGCGCATCACCGCAATTTTTTTGCCTCCGAAGAGGACAGCATTCCCGCTTGGCGTCCGTATCGCTTCCCTAATGATTTTAAGAAATCTTGATCTGAAGCTAATCCGGTCAAGATAAGAGCAATAAGCAACAATAATATTCCTAAAAACACATTTTTTTCACAGTACATTTTCAGGATGTCATTTTATTCTGAGGATATCCTATGGATGTACTGGAGTAAGATGTGTTGTTATGGCGGTTTCTGTTTCTTTTACAAAATGTCGCCAAAACTCAAATATACAGTAATAGAAGGTCTGTGAACACTTTATCCTCACATCTTAAATGATTATAGCAGTTTATCGCTAAACATACTTCCATATCATAGTTTACTTATCTAAAATTATGAAATATAATAAAACAAGTTACTCTAAAGTATCGTAAGACGATAAAAAAAAATGTTTGTCGTTTGTTTATCTGAGAAACGGGCTGGGTACATGTGGCCACCCTAAGGCAACAAAATGCCTGATGCGCCTGCTCGTATATATAGGAGCCTTAGTACTGTCTTTTTTTTTAAATGGCGTCATTTCCTAGAAGTGATTCGATGGGAAACCTTTATTTTCATACTGTAACTCTTTACTATGATTGTGTGGGGCGTTTAATTACTAATGATAGAATAAGTTGTAAGAAATAATAATTTTAACTACAATTTATAGTACAATATCAGAAGAGACTTTTAAATGTTACATGTAAATATTTTATACCTCTATACGAAAGGAACATGCTCTTTGATCAGAAACAACGAGAATAATAAATTGGAGTCGTGATTCGGTGGATAAAGGATTAGCTTTCCTTGGTTCAACAGGAATCACGTGATATGAACCAATAGGCTGCTATGTTTGGCCCTTTATCGCTATTTTGGCATTTAAAATATCAATTCGGCAAATTATCAACATTATTAGGTAACATGACTGTCCTATAATTTTCACATATTTCACATATAATAAATAACAAAATACTTTTTTATTTCATCCTTTCCCAACAAATTTTAAAAGTATTTATAAAGAAAAGATAAACTTTTTAAAGAGCTAAATTTAGCAACAAATAGTAATTTATCAACTATTTTAAATTTTTTGTCGGTTTTGACTATACGAAATAAAAAAGAAGTAAAATAAAAACTAAAATGATTTAGAACAAAAAAGTATTAAACTACGTAAGTATAAACAATAACATTGGCGGTTATGACTTTTGCCAAGTAGAATCTCCAAACCATTGCCATAGAAATTTATTGAAAACAAGCGGTTGCCAAGGGAATCAACGCATAGATGGTTCATGTCACATGACTCATGTTGAACCATATCAGGGTTACCATTTATCACTCTACTTTATTTATCTCGTTGACCAGAAATCAGAACATCAGCACAAAATCTTTACTTTTTAAAGAGTGTTGCCATTACAGAGTTATGTCTTAAAAAATAATTGTTTCAAAAATAAATGCTTTGTAGCAAACGATAACTTGTGATATTTTATTAAAATATAGTAATTTAAAAAATTGAGACTGTTATTATAACAATAGTTCATTTAAGTAGTATGTGTTTAGCGAAGCATTCAAAACAAACTAGCAATAATAATAAAACCTTAATATATTAAGTGTGATGCTATTGAATGCGATTATTCTCAAAATGGGCTTTTCCCACCTGACGTCACAGGCCACATGACGTAGTTGTTTTAAACAATTATCAATTATTTTCTTATTATTATTATCAATCCGATTTAATCTGTGTTATTTTATTATTTATTTATTTATTTTTTTTTTTTTTTTTATACATCATCTTTTTTTTATTCCATTTTATATCACTATTCATCATAATTTTTTGTTGCATACATTTACAATCATCATTTAGTTTATGTTTGTTACTAATGTTGCTGGAGAACATGTTAAGTACTCTGATTTTTGGTACTTAAATCATTAACAGTGCAACATCGTACGGTGTAAAGCCATTTCGTCCAGTAGCTTAATTAATTAATTTGTTGTAACACTTTAACGTGATTAAATTTAACTGAAAATATTTTAAATTAATTTCAAGTTATAATCCATAAATATTCCACACGAACAAGCTGTTTATTGCTAGATCACTTAATGTAACAGTTGCAGTACAACATACAAAAATTGATTCTCACACGTTAAAATGAATAAACATATAACAGTTTTTTCATTATTAAACTTACAAATACAATTATTCTACTGTTTTCAAATGCACAATATTGCTTTTATTTTATTTTATATTAAATATTAACACTTTTTTTCTTAAGAACAATATTTAATTGAATTCGATTCTTTGTTTTTCTATATCACGTGATTGAGCAGACGACGCTGGAAAGAGTTCATTGATTTAATAAGCGGTCATTTTATCAAATTTTTAGCTTTCTGATTTGGATTCGATTTATACCAAACTATTTGTTGCCAAACATTTGTTTTAAACATTTTACAAAAAAGCTTAAAAGTAATTATAATGTACAGAAAATTGTGTAATGTTTGTTTTATTACGCATTCTCTTCACGTACAATTTTTAGATTGAATTGACTTTGAAATTTAGACAGAACAATAACAAATCATTCATTCTAGAACCAAAAGTTTTAAGCAGCTGTCAATGGAAAATAATAGCCTATTGGCGAAGTAATTTGCGACTCTGAAATTAATTAACACAGAATTCTTACTTATAGTAACCATACAAAATAACTTTTATAATAAAATATCTTTACAATCAAAAGTATGGTTCAAAAGTTTCTGACATATTTTAAGCTTGAATGTAAAATCAAGTAAATGGCATACAAAACTTCGATCGAAGAATTTTCAAACCGAACTGGGCGTAATCGAAGAACACACAACAGAATATTTTATATTAATAGGATTTTTTTTTATTATTATTCCAAAGGCAAGACTTATGTCGATCAAGAAATATGAGAGCAGTAAATCAAGTCAAGATGCTCATTTACGCAGTGAATGACCAAGCGAAGCATGGAATAAATAGTTCGTGACCAAGGTGTCAGCAATATGACGGTATAGCACATGCATTGACAAAGGTTGTCATCATTTCCATAGTATTAGGTTGTAACATATGAAATGTCCGATTTTCATGGTCTACTTAAAGAAAGAATATATTTTTACAGAACAAACTTTATTAATCAAAATAGGAACCATTAGCTTCAATACACATTTTCCAACGAGAAACAAGTTTTTTTATGCCGGTATCATAAAATGTAGTCGTCCTGGAGGCAACAAATTCATTGAATGCCGCTTCAGTATCCTTTGGATTTCTGAAGCATTTCTCCTGCAAGAAGTTATCGAGATTTTTGAAAAAGTGAAAATCTGTAGGTGAGAGGTCAGGTGAATATGGTGAACGGTCTAAAACTTCATAGTTTAACATGTGCAGCTTCTGACGAGTGATCATTGAAACATGCGGTCTAGCGTTATCATGAAGAAGAATGGGGCCCTTCCTATTGACCAATGCCGGCTGTTTACGTGTAAGTTCCTGGTGCATTTCATCGATTTCTCTACAATATTTCTCCGCTGTGATGGTTTCGCCTAGTTTTAGAAAGCTATGGTGAATTAAGCCAGCCAAGGACCACCAAACAGTCACCATAACCTTCTTTTGATGGAGTTTCGGCTTTGGGAAGTGTTGTGGAGCCTTGTCAGCATCCAGCCACTGCGCTGAACGTTTACGATTGTCGTACAGAATCCACTTTTCGTCATAAGTTACAATTCGATTGAGAAAAGGATCATTTTGGTTGCGAAGAAGATAGGCAGACGAGATTTCAAAACGTTTGCACTTCTGATTCTCATTCAATTCATGCGGTAACCATTTATCCAATTTTTTAACTTTGCCAATCAATTTTAGATGACGTGAAATGGTTGTAGGAGATACACCTAGTTCTTCTGCATAATCTCTAACAGTATTGCCTGGATTTTTTTCAACTATTACTCGTAAAACTTCATTGTCCACAACAGTCTCTGGTCTGCCACGGTCTTCGTTTGTGAGACTCTCATCCCCAGTTTCGAACTTTGCATACCAACGTCGAATGGTACGTTCATTTACAGAACCGTTTCCAAATGCAGCGTTAATGTTTCGGGCAGCTGCTGCAGCATTATGCTTACTTTTCCACTCATACAAAAATAGCACTCTAAAATCTCTAGAATTCATCCTACGATTAAAGCTATAAACTTACCACCAAATCACAATATTTTTATTTGAAACACATCAGATGAAAAATACAAGGTTTTAGCTTTAAAATGATACATTAACGACTGTATCAAAAAAGTTTATGAGGAACCAAATCTCAAAAATCTATTGATGAGAATCGGACATTTCATATGTTACAACCTTAATATCAAGGGCTAAATGACGCAGATTTTTTTTAACGATGTCCAACACCTGTATGCTCATTTCTATAAAATAAAATACTACAGCAGTGAATAAATAACTATACTTGACGCAGAACAGCGATATAAATATTTACACATCGTTAAAAACGCCAATGTAAAAAAAAAAAAAAAAAAAAAAAAGTGTAGTTTGCAGTTTTGGTAGCATAAAGTGTACCGTCATTCTACACTGATGACATTACACTTTACGCTACCGAAACATCAGACTGTACTTTACAATTTTTTACATTGGCGTTTTTAACGCTGTGTAAATATTGATACTACAGCATTAGATTGTAGCTTCTGTCCTGTTTTCTGTAGAAGTTGGATAGAGTTCACATGAAGTTTTATTTAGAGTGTACAAAAATCATGCATGAACCCCAGTAAATTGGAATGATACAAATTTGGCTGTAATTACTGTAATTAATGCAAGCAAATTTTCTTCACGAATCTGTGAACTACTTAAGCCTTTTTCTTTTTAAACATATGGAAAGGCCTCGATGATCTTGTGTTTGTTTGTTTGATGGATGTTTGGGTTTTCTACGTCGCACTGGCGCTGCACAGATAGGCAATTGGCGACGGTCTGGGACACACCCCTAGAGGTGGTACGGAGACAAGCCATCACAATTTTGATCCTCCACAAAAGGGAAATATTGTGTCTTCACCGAATAGATCTACCAATTTTTCCTATACCTAGATTCATTTCTTTCGAAACAACTAACAATAATTAGAGACATTATGACATTTGGGAATCCTATTACTCGAATTAACGTAGAAACAGTAGGTGTTCGTAAAATGTCAAAAATTTCAAATATGTACGCTTATGATTCGAAAATTTTTTAAAAAGTGTGGAATAATGGTTCTTTGTTCGACGAGATTACCTTTTTGCCATTGGCTCCTCACTTGCTCTTCAATCCAATATTAGAGGTGAACCTTGTTAGTTTTGGCAAATTCTACTACTTTTTTTAATTTATGACTATTGATTTTATTACAATCTTTATATTACGAAGCATAAAATATTTTAAACGATAATTTTGAAAATGCAGAACAGAAAACTCTAAACGTATTTTTTAGTTTCACCTGGATATCTACGAATTTTCCAACTGAAGCTGAAAACTTTAATTATAAGTTACACAAATATATTATTGAATCTTTTTAAGTTGATCTTTTATAGGTATTGTTTTAGAAAAAGATTAATTTTGTCAACTTTTAGATAAATACAAATATTGCACAAGCATATCTGAAATTCTCTGCAGATGATCCTCGGAAATATTTATAACACATTTCCCAGTGCGCATAGGGTTAAGCTATTTTCAAGAATTCTCTTTTTACGACTTAAGCTACACTTAACGTTCTTTGTATTCCAAAAGTCACTGACTCCATTCTTTTATTGATAATGTTAGATAAATTGATAAATTAATTGTTTTTTTAATTTCTTTATACCACAGAGAGAATCAAAGTAAAAATTAGATCTAAAACACTCTTTATTTTTCCCATTTATTATTGTAATAACATTGTGGCATGTCAGAAAGCATTGACAAATATCTATACAAATATCTATTCAATTGCTTGATCGCTGAAACATTTTGAAATGGCTATTGTCACCTATCTCAATTTAAATGCAAAATTTCAACTTTTATTTTTAAATTTAAAGTCATAGTACTTAATGTCTTTAATAGTCACAATGAGATGGATATTCAAAAGTAAAATACAATTAAATTATGTTTCTAAATATTGCAAGGAACATAAAAAGAAGCAAAATAAGAACTTCTCAAAGACATATTTGTATGTTTGTGTGCTATTTTCTTATCCATTTATAATTTTTTACATACATTTAATAAATAAAATCTTTTTGTAAAAAAATTAGAACCGACTCCAAAAAGCAACTACTAATCAAATAACTAAAAAAAAAAAAGTATGAAATGAAACTGTAAACTGCGCCTAAAAGTATAAACAAATTTCCTTCGCCAAACAACCTATAACACTACAATTAATCATAACTTTTGAAGTCGGCGCAAAATTAAATAAAATTGAATTAGTTTCTAAAGGTTTGTTTTTAGATCGATAGCAACAAATGCTGTTGTCTCGAATGATCCATTTTCATGTTTCCTTTATTATTTGATCACTGTATACAATTGGTCCATTAGCAGCGTCTACGTAGAACAGTGAACGTTCTTCACAATGCGATATTTATATTTCTACGAAGTTAGAGTTTCCTTTGCAAATTTGGTATAACTTTGATAACTATCATCCTTGGTGGCTTGTGGATTTGGCGATCAAAACGTAACGCAAAAATATACACGCAAGATGTATATTTTCATAATATATATTGTACGATGTCTTGTTTCATAATCTTGATTACTCTCTTAATATACATTATCAAAATAATCATGATATCTCAAAGAAATTAAATATGTTTGCCAGATAATTTTGCGATTTTTCTTTCACCAAGGACGTCAGATACCAGCATCTTCGCCAACTTTTGCTGCTTACGAAATCTTATTTGTTTTCTTGAATCAAAGTAGTTTTCAGCTGCGTTTTGCAGGTGACAATGTGAGATGTGTATACTAATAGGATTTGATTTTTGTATTGAATAAAGTTATAAATTTTTATTATTTTTGCGCCGACTTCAAAAGTTATGATTAATGGTAGTGTTATAGGTTGTTTGGCGAAGGAAATTTTTTTATACTTTTAGGCGCAGTTTACAGTTTCATTTCATACTTTTTTTTTTTTTTAGTGGTTTGAATAGTAGTTGCTTTTTGGAGTCGGTTCTATTTAATTTTTCTCTTTTCAGTGAAAACTTATTCATATAGCAGAACATCAAAAGACGTTCGACGGCAGCTTCACAAATCACAACTTCCAAGAAAAGTGACATAACTCAAAAAATGGTTTATGTCCCTGCAAAATACATGAAATGCAACCAATGTGAACAAAAAAGTTACATCTCCATATAGAAAGTTATCCACTCGAGAGACAGTTGTGCCAGTTTTATTCTAGTCAAGTTATATTTAAGTTGATTTTTCTCAAATGCTGCATTTTAAAGTTGTGTCACTTTTCTTGCCTTAATCAGATAGGAGGAAAAAACTGTCTATTGAATGAACATACGTTGTTAAAAAGTCTTTAGAAATGTAAAGAACGGATAAGCTGTATTCGTAACCAAAAATTCGCTTAGGCATATATATTGAACTTTACAGTGAATACGTGTCACCCGCTGCGCTGGAAATTGCGCAGCGTAAAGTTCAAACAAAGAGCAAAATATGCATTGCAGCTGACGGACAGAAGTTTCAACATCGATACTTACATACTGCTTTTACCAGTGTAGCTGCATGCGTTCAGCAGTTAGAGTGAGAACAGACTTTTGTGAGTATCCCGTAATTTGTTTATATCTTAATGAAATCATAATGAAACCTATTTCAGGCCAAGATCATTATAACAAAAAAAGTATTAAAATTAAATAATCTCTTACGAAGTTAAAAACTAATAAATTTCAACAACAACAACGAGAAACAAGGTTTGTATTGAGAATCTCTTCCTTTATGAAGTCGGTTTAAAACGTCTATGCGTTAATCGATGTGACCCACTACGCTACAACATACGGAATGTCGTTCAAGTGTGCACAAAATAGGAAATTGTGAACAAACAAATGCACGTTTTAAGCTTTCTATGTTTAGCATTAATATCTAAACTATCTTTTCGTACTAAATCGATGGTGCTCTGTAATTTTATAATTCACTTTTTTTCCTGTCTTGAACCGTTTAATGAGAAACGCTAACTCCACTGTTTTCCACTAGCTGGCGCTGTATGCGGTTGAATCGCGTAGCACATCTCCACTTTACTATACCTACATACCACTTTTATGACTAGGCAGCAGCTGTTCAGCAGTTAAAAGAGTCGGGACTGACTTTTTTGGGCACCCTGTATTTCTTTTTGATCGTTAAGATATTACAATGGGACCTATTTCAGACCAAGACCTTTACAATAAAACAAAAAGTATCAAAATCGGATCATCCGTTCAGAAGTTATGAGCTAACAAACAAAAACAAAAAAACATACGCTTTGAATTGAGACACTCCTCCTTTTTCAAGTCGGTTAATTAGAGCATCTCTTACGAAGTTGTAAGCTTACAAACACCAACAACACATAGCTCGAATTAAGAACACCCTCCTTTCTGAAGTTGGTTGAAAACGACTTTGCGCTAATCGATGTGGCCGCTTACAGTAACAGTACTTTGAACCACATAGTATACGTGTCATCCGTTACGCTGCTAAGTGTGCAACGTAGTTCAAGTTTGCACAGTGTAGGAAATTGCGAACAAACAACTGCACGTTTTAAGCCTTCTATTTTTAGCAATAATGTCTAAATACTGTCTTCTTTTAGTAAATCGATGATGCTCTACAACTTCGTAATTAACTTCTCTTCCATCTTGAAACGTTCTTGAGATAGGAGCACTAATTCCGCTGTTTTTCACCAGATAGCGTTTTATTTTCTTTAGATTGTAAAGATATTACAATGGGACCTACTTCAGACCAAGATCTTTACAACAAAACAAAAAGTATCAAGTAACCGAATTTTGAACTATATAGTGTATGGCTCACCAGCAACGCTACAACGTGTGCAATCTAGCTCAAGTGTGCATAGTGTAAGAAATTGCGAACAAACAAATGCACGTTTTTAGCATTGTATTTTTAGCATCAATGTCTAAACTATCTTTCCGTACTAAATCGATGATGCTCTGCAATTTTATAATTCACTTTTTCCCCCTGTCTTGAACCGTTTCCAAGATAGGAACGCAAGCATGAATGTGTAAACTATATTTTTGTACTAAATCGATGATACTCTTCAACTTTGTAATTCACTTTTTTGTCTAGAACCGTATTTAAGATAGGAATACTAACTCCGCTATTTTCCACCAGGTGGCGCTACAAGCGGTTTAACCTTGTACTGCATGGCCACTTTACTATACTTACATACCATTTTTATCACTATAGCTGCAGCCGTTTAGCAGTTAAAAGAGATGGGACTGATTTTTTGGGGCATCCTGTATTTTCTTTAGATCGCAATGATATTACAATGGGACCTAATTCAGACCAAGACCTTTTCAATAAAACAAAAAGTATTAAAATCGGAACATCCGTTCAGAAGTTATGAGCTAACAAACATAAAAAAAAAACATACGGTTTGAATTGAGAACCTTCCTTCTTTTTTGAAGTCGGTTAATAATAAAAAGATATAGTAAAATTGTTTAATAAAATCATACTTGCTAACATTCTAATTAATATTCCGTAGTATTGTTAGTCCCGCCCTTTTTTTCACACCAGTAAAATTTTAGAGCAATATTCTCCAAATGCAATCACGATTAAATAAGATGAAAAATATTCTAAAACGATACTGGTGTGAAAAAGAAGGCGAGGCTAACAATACTAAGGAATTTAATAAAGCATCATCAAAAAACTGGCGTTGTAAAAATTATTACTTACAAACTTTGAATAAACACCATAAAAGTTTGTAAGTAATAATACTAAGGAATATTAATTAGTATGTTGGCAAGTAGGATAAAATAGAACACCTTATAAAGTGAAATATTTTTATATTTTAAAATTAAAATATTAATTAACAATATTTTGAAATCTTAGCACTAGTACCACAGAAATTTTATTATGATTTTTTTATTATTATTTTTTTTTTTTTTTTTTTTATTCTTCTTCTTATTATTATCTTATTTTTAGTTATTTATTTCTTTTTATTTTTTTTTTCTTTGAGTAATCTATGAATATTTTCTGTTTCTGCCAAATATACTTTCTTTGAAGAACAATTTTTCATTTGAGAAAATTTTCATTTTACTGCAAAAGAGTTTGACTGCATCATGGTTCTGCTCAAACAAATCATGCATTCTTTGAATTTAAATCAATACATATGAAGAAAATGTTTTATATTCAAGGCATACGAAACGCATTTGAATTTACAGTCCTGCAACTACAAAGTGAAAAATTCAATTTTAGAAATATTGCGAAAAAAATAAAAACTTTCTATGTGAAATAAAAGCTCATTTATGAAAATTTAAATAAAATAAAAGTATCTTGCTTGTTCATAAATCACAAAATCTGAAATCGCTCGAATGTAGCAAAAAATACTTAATATTTTTTTCATATTTTTCTAAAAGATAGCACATTAAACATTTTGTTGCATATGCTAATTATTTTTCAATTATAATGCTACGAAAATAACAAAATAGTTAAAAGAATTATTAAACAGCATATAGAAAAATATCAGAATATTATAAGTTATCTTAATTTTGAAATATTGAGTTCAAAAAAATTAGCATATTATTGGTTAAATACTTTTAACTTCATATCTAGAAGTTTCAGAATATTCGATGTTTGTTAACTTATCCATATGTTCTTTAGGTACACTTTGCAGCGGGAAAAAAAAAAAGTAGTTTTATTTTTTGCATGTTCCTATAAAAATGAAAATTGTTAATGTTTTCCGATTGTTTGCCTATAAGTGCTTTAATCGATATATTTATTCAACTTCTCTGTTGAAAATGGGGTATATACCAGTGTGCAGGAATTCATGTACAGAAATGGACAATATCCGTTTTTTTGGGGTTCGAGATTAAATCATACCCATCATGTGATTTCTGATTATCCGGCTTCCTGTGAATTTCCTTACATGATACAAATAGTTCTCTATAGAATACAAAATTTCTCCTATACAATACAAACAGAAACATCATAGTGTTGCAATTTTCCTTGCAGGGGTCACATGTGGGGTGTTTCATGATGTAACACGGCTAAAGTCCATACCCAAAATAATTCCACGACAGCGCGTACTGTCTGAACTCAGTTTTTGCTTAATGTCCGCTTCTTACTACGACCATTCAAAATCTTTTCCCCTTTTATTTATAAGGTTGATTTCCTTAGAAATCGACCTATTGCTATTACTTCGTTCATTTATACAGAATGTCCCAGCTATGATGTTACAAACTTGGATGGAAGGTAGGTTACACCTAGACGACTGAGAAGCACATAGGAATGCATGCCGGGTAGGTAACGCTTGCAGTAAGTGCGACATTGAAAAGACTGGATCACACAAGTTGACCCTTGGCTCTGGAGTTGCGACAGAGTTGTCAGTGGATAAGACAGCCAGGTTTCTCGGTAAAAAGTTTCTCGAGCGAGTATTAAAGGGAGACAATATGCAAATTTCTTTGTGGAAAGTTTAAATCGCCACCAGAAGAACTCTACAATAAGAAGAAAACGCACTGAGATAAAGCGTCATTTTATTACACACGCAGGGAGAGAATTTTAGATTTTTTGCAGAGACACAATAAAATATTCTTTTGCATTATGACTTATGGGATCAAGTTATTTGAAATTAAATTTAGTTAAACGCTTTATTTGATTGAGCTAATTGATTTCAGACCTGTTACTTTAATTTTTTTTAAACAACCGTTAATTACTGTAGGCTGGGAAAGTGGAGTGGTGTCATTCCAGTTTTTTTTAAGATTTTGTAAGATTTGTACCTTATATAATTTGAATCACATTATTTTTTTTTTTGAAAATATCATTGCTTGTATTTTAAAAACGTTCCTATTTTTGAATTACACGCGTTTACATTACTTTTTTCAATGTCGAATTTTTAAATTACAGATAGAGAAAAATATATATAAATATATACGAAAAAGAAATATCTACCGAATATTGATTTCTAGATATTTTCAATGTCAATCTATTCATATTTGTCAGTACGTTAACAAGTGGTGGCAGAGAATATTTTTCTTTGTGAATAAGCATTTTATTTCTACAGCTTTTGTAATATCGATTTATTTCTAAAGAAATAAGAGTTTTTCAGTTCTTGTTCAAGAATTTAATGACCTCGTGACCTGTACTTTAAAGTTTTTTGTGGTGAAGTACGACATTGTAGTTAAAGCTTACAAAGTGTTGCATTTAAATAACTTTTTATAATATCAATAAATAAAATAAAAATATTTTTAAGAAAACATATTTGAAGAATAGTAAATTGTGGCCACCACAAACTTTCTTCTATATCATTTTATATAAAAGTGTCACTTACAGTTGAAGATACACAAATTTTTGATATAGATTCTCATAATAAAGATTTTTCTTATGAAGTTTATTGCTGATTTAAACAACAGATGCTGAGATGTAGCCATGTGGAAAGTCACAGAAAGTAAGTAATGGCGTCGCCTCCTGTCGGCCGATACACACCCAAACTAAATCAGAATTCGTTTTCATAATAGTTATCTTACATATTAAATATGGTGCATTTATATGTCATAGAAGTTAAGATGTTGTTTTCGTACTCATGGGATAAATTGCAGTACAACCACGCCACCTGTCATCACATTTGCACCTAAATTGAATCAGCAAATTGATTCATATTGCCTTCACATATAGAATATATATACCAAGTTTAGGGAATATATATTGTATTAAATCTGAGATATGGCCTCCTTGTTCACGAGAGAAATTGTAGCGCAGCAGCGTCACTTTTTGGTCTATATGCACCAAAAATGAAACAGCATAATGTTTCATAGTTTTCCTCTCATACATCAAGTTTTGCTCGATTATACGAAATAGAACCTGAGATATAGCCCTCTCTTAAATGGGATAAGTCACAGTACAAACAGCCACATATTGATCATTTAGCACCAAAAGTGCATAGGTACTAATTTATGTCCTGGAGTAACTACATGTAAATTCATATGTAATTCTGTGCAATAATTCTTGAAATGCAGTTGAACAAATCTTTTGTTACACACACAGACACATAGACATTTTCCAAAAATGACAAAGCCTGCTCTAGAAGTCTCAAAACTTATAAATCCATCAAAAACCGGGAGTAGAAGTATTTTACTAATCCAGTATTTTCTGTTATTGAATATTGAAGGAAGTAAATGTTGATGTTAATCTTTGAAGACAATGTAATACTGTGGAATATAAAAAAATGTGTTATTAAAGATTTTTAAATGTTTTTAAAAATTATGAATGAATATTTTGAAAATTTTAAATAAAAAATGAATGGCTTTCTTATAATTAAAGAAAAAATAAAATAAATAAAGCATGCTTCTTAAAACAGTTTTAATCATTTTCTCCATTTCATCGGGTACAACGAGTCAGTTGATATAAAATTACTATTCCGTAAAATAAAATATATATTTTACTAGCAAACCCGTGAGAAATTTTCGCACTTTCTTTCTTTTCGTATTTACCATTAAAATTTGAATAATATACCAATTTCATCACCTAATAAATATCTTAATTTACCAGAAGCCAAATTATTATTATAACCAAATCAATATTGTGCTGTAGTAAAACCAGAATCATTCAAAGAAAAGTTAAAAAATAAAATTCATGGTTAACGATTCAGTTTTCGTTTTCATACTTCCACAGGCAGAACAGTTTTAGTAAAGGACTTCCATGACTTCTTTTAATTTTTTTGTCGCCAAGAATGCAATGACATTTTATTTATTTTGGGGTAATTTTTTGTTAAAAAAAAAAAAAAAAAAAAAAATCCTATTTTGATTCTACTTTTTATGATCACGTTTTTTAGTCAATTTATGATAATAATTCACATTTTGTTTATATCTTTAAAATATTGCTAGGTTTAAAATGACGCTTGCAAAGATTCTGAAGAAATAACTTTAAAAATATATTTTCCATAAAATGTCATCATACAAATGTCGTCATGTTTTCCATAAATATAGTAATATATATAGATTTGTCATCCCCGTGTTATTGTGCAAAGATTTTTGATGCCGAAAAAAAAAGCTTTGGAATAAACCATTAAGTGGTTTTGAAAAAAAAAGAAAAATGAATTTGAAACTGTATCTGGAGGTTTTCATTCACCTTTAGTAAATAAATTATTCATAAATTTTATTTGCTAAAATATTCGTGTGTATTCCTGTGTTTATTCACTCGGGAAAGACGGCCGTATTTTGGTAAAATCGCCGTCTTTTCTCAAGTGAAAAGGAATCACTTTTTTTCCCCCGGTGATCAATCTATATATTACTAGCAGACCCGGCCACGCGTTGCTGTGACTAAGTTATACGTTGAATTATACGGCTGTAAACTATTTAGTACAGTTAAATTATTATTTACGAACAAAGACGAAAACGTTGTAGCCGATGTAAAAACCCACAGGGTTGAGATTTGAAACTTAGGTCAAAATTTGGAAGCGATTGATAAAAATTTTCGTAGTGTTGATATTAAGCACAAATTAATTTTATTGTAGGGTCCTATAAATTTTAATGGAGAAGTGATATATATTATTTCTAATGCTACTTTGGATAAAATTGCTAAAATGACTAATATATAAATTAAATTCTATTAAAATTCTATTAAAATAAAAGTATAAAAGAAACAGACGATTTTAAAATCAATTTTTATGGAGGAGTGAAATATAATATATGCTATAATGGATAATTTTACTATTAAATGACCTCATCATTTTAAATATTTTAAAGAGGGCAACAGCTGTAGTTATAAAAGGGAAAACAATAAGGCTAAACCAGAAAAATAAGTAAATTTGATAAATATTTTAAAACTTTAAAATTGGAAATCTTATGAAATATTGGACATTTAAAGTAAATACATGTATCATTTTAAATACAAAAAGATTTTGGAAAAGTTTAGTGTATTTTAACGAAGTGATGAGAAGTTTTTGAGTATGTTAAAATTTTAATAGTAAATTCAAGTCAATAAAGATGGGAAACATTGAGGATTAAGATAAGAATAATTATAAGATTTAAAAAAAAAAAAAAAAAAAAAAAAAAACTTTTTATATACAATGCTTTTAAATTTTAATATACTAATAATATACAAATTAAAAGGAAAATGATAAATATTCTATCATAGTTTGAAGTCAAATTTGTTTTCAAATGTCTAAATAAAATATCTGATGTAAGATACTAATATTTTGCAGCGGAATAGATTTCATTTCTGTCATCCTTGGCGAAAAAAAAAGAATATCGCCAAATTATCTGGCGAAAATATTTAATTCCTTTCAAAAATCATGGTTATTTTAACAACTTATATTAAAAGAGTAATGAATAATATGAAACAATATTTCGTACAATACATATTACATGTCATACATACGTACAATGAATAATACATATTACATTTCGTACAATGCATACATCTGGCATGTATATTTTCGTGTTACGCTTTTGATCGCCAAATAATAATAATAATAATAAAAAAAGCCAAGGGCGACAGACTTTAAAAATTTAAAATTAAAATTTTGTCAATTTGACAGCAAAATAATTCAATCTAACACCCGCGATAACTAATACATATCTATACCCAAATATAAGGATTAAAATCGGGAAATAAATTTCCTCGATTTTTAATAATTTCTTACAAAAAATCCAGTGGGCAATTAACATAGGAAATATTTTTCTTGGCTGCACAGACGGTCAGTGAGTCACACTTCGCTTGCGTATAGAACTCATAGATATAGTATAGCATATATAGAATAGAGTGATCATTGGGGAGAAAAAAGTTATTCCTTTTCATTTGGGAAAAGACGACGTTTTTACCAAAATATGGCCGTCTTTCCCCGAGTGAATACACACGGGAATACATACTAATATTTTAGCAAATAAAATTTATGAATAATTTATTTGCTAAAGGGGAATGGAAGACTCCAGATACAGTTTCAAATTCATATTTCTTTCTTTCTTTTCTTTTTCTTTTTTTTTTTTTTTTTTCAATACCACTTAATGGCTGTTTCCAAAGCTTTTATTTTTTATCTTTTTTCGGCATCAAAAATCTTTCTACGATAACATGGGGATGAGAGATCTATATATATTACTATATCTATGATAGAACTACATTAGCACTTTATCAATGTGTATAAAATCTTTAAATTGATTATGACGTCAATTTTCGTGAGATGCATAATTTAACTTTTTATAAATTTTTAACGTTCACGTTTGATTAAATGTATTTATTTTTATGTCGAAAGAAAATGAACTCGTATTTTTTTTTTTTTTTTTTTTTTTTTTTTTTTGGCAACAATTAAATTAATGGAACTCACAGATATTTTGGAGCAACTTTAATAAAGGTCTATAATTAACAAATAATTGCAATAAAACAATATTGTGACAATAAATTGAGATAAAAACTATCCTATCTCTCAAGTTGGATCAAACTGCACACAGTGTGCAAAATTTCATCAAAATCAGTTCCTTAGTTTAGGAGTTTACCCCGGACAAACATCGTGACACGTAATTTATATATATATACAGATTAAATTATAAAGTTTTGATCAATGAAGCACAAATAAGTAAAAAACAGGATTAATTTCACTGTATTATCTTCATTATAATATGAATTCAATTTACACTCCAAAAATTTAAAAAGTGGAAATAATTGAATTATACGAAATTTATTAATAGGTTAAAAAGTTGAAGATTCTTTGTGTAGATGGCAGCACCAAATATATTTCAGCTTTCATTTCAACCCAGTCGAAAGGTATCGACATCTGTTAGAATCATTTGGAGTTAACAGATAATTGTGACTGTCAAATAATAACAGACAAATAATTAGCAATAAATTAAAATTGCGACTATAATTTGAGATTTAAACTATCCTATCTCTCAAGTTGGATCGAACTGCACATCGTGTGCGAATTTTATTATAATCGGTTAAGTGGTTTAGGAGTCCATTGAGGACAAACATTGTGACACGAGATTTATATATATTAAGATTGATCATTAAACTGATTCCACGTGCTTAAATTTGGTTCATTTTTAAATATTATTTTTTAACCTCCCGTATTTTATTAATTTCACCACTATCGTATCGTTTCGACAAAAATTAAATGGAATTGGTCCACGTTAGAGAAATATAATATAGATTATAAAATATAAATTATTAAATACCTTAAGTTCTTAATTTGAACTAGAATGCTATGCTACCAGCCTTCTTCAGGTGTTCATATGATGTGCGTATTTTTTCTGTATCGGTCGAATTCTGAAGCCCCCTTCGTCCAAATTTCTCATTGGTTCCATATTATTACATGCGCGCGCATCCGCTATTATTTTATGGTTTCGCGGTTAGTGGGGTAGTTTTAATTTTGGTAGTTTTCTATTATTATTATTATTAATTTATATTAGAGCGACGGAGATTCAGTCATATTTAATGTCGTTGAAATGAACTTTGATTTCTGTATCTATTTTTATTTTACTTGTGTCATTGTAAGTTCTTTTTTATTATTTTCTTTTTGAAATTCTCTGTGATATGTTCAAGTAATTTCTAAGAGGTCAACTGGGTCTTTATCATTTCGGATTCTTGAGTTGTGTTTAATTTGTGACTGTAAGAAGTTGTTGATTTTTGCGAGAGAGTATGTAGTCACTGCAATTAAGAGTTATTCAGACACCTATTCTGAGTGATTGCACTTTAGGGATTGAGTTCTAAGCGACTGGACATTTTTTGTGAGTTAGCGAAGATTTCTGGTCTGGAGTATTTGATGTTATTTTCTTTACTCCGGGGGAACAAGTGACTGTTTTTTGGACTGTTCCAAAACATTCATCGAATAGTGACTTTTGCTGTACGAGTAACAGCTACAACTGTTTCAAGAATATTCGAAGAATTAACACTATTTTTGCATTGTTGGACTGTTTTCGAGAATATTCCTTTTATTGTACAGATTCGAAAAGTTCAAAAAATATTTGATATCGCCAAGACGGTCCCATACTACAGCTGTGACGAAAATAGTCGCAAACCGAAATATATTTATTGACGTTTCAATTATTCAATTAAAAAGAAATCATTTAAATATAGTGACCAGTAAAGCGGGCTTAGTCTGCTAGTGTATATAATAAAATAAATGTTATTTTATATAACAGTTTAAACAAAGTATTTCACTTCGATTAATTAAGAAAGAAACTTAATATATATGTATATATATATGTATTTACACCGGGTGTCACAGAAACGAATAATAAAATTTGAAAATCTATTGAAAAAAAAAAAAAACGGGGGAATGCGCTCGTTAGCCGCCTTATGCGTGGGAAACCAGAGAATTTCATCGCAGCAATTTGCCCGTTTAGCTAACATTTTTGCCAAAAGATGACGCTGCAGTAAACTAGAGATACCACAATGCTGGCAATGCTTCCTGATTCGTCCAAAGCTACTTTCGACCGCCTGAGGGAAGGCTGCAGCGCCAACATGGACTTGGCGACCACTGCCCTAGAACACATTCAAACAAAACCACTTATGAAATATACAAATAAATAGCCCATAATGCGCTTATGCGCCAAGGTTAGGAATCCAGGTTGCTATAGTTTGGACGAAATTTAATCAGCCCGCCATTTTTTTTCGTCCACTGCGCAAGCGCACTAAGCTCTTGTCTTATCTCTGGTTTACTAAAGGATTTCAAGGTAGAGCTAGGGACCCTCGATAGAGAGAGACTGGACATTGGCACGCCGGCTTTTTGACGAAATTCTCCATTTTAGTGCCAGTTGCTCCATTGCTCATCATTACGCTGAGAAGAAATTTTGATTATTTTACGTCATAATCGAAAAAGAACTTATTTATTACATTTTTACTTTGTTGGGAGATAAATTGCTTTAATTTTAGAATACTTTTAAAAGATAAAAATGCATAATTATTTATTTTATATCATGCTTTAAATACTTTGAATTCTCTTATTGCTTGCTGTTTTGCGTATTTATTTAATAACATATGAGATAATTACATTTATTTGCCAGCTATTAGTTTTTAAATTCTGTTGTGAAAATATTTCAAATGTTAAATCTCAATGTACTTTTCCGATATATTTTTAAATACATATTTAAAAACACTATATAAAAATATATTTTTTGATAGTACACAAAATGTATCAGATTTCTTAAAATAAGTTAATAAAAATAAAGAAAATAAGGTGTATATTATTGGCTAACATATGAAATATAAATTTCTTTTAAATAATAATTGCCATAATAAGTTTTATAAATAATATTTAAATAAGTAATTATTTTTATTTACATAATAATAATAAAAAAAAATGAATTAAGCAAATGTAAATAAAATAAATAAAAACATTTTTTAATTTCTAAAGATATTAGTTAATATTTTTACAAATTATTATTAATAAAATTTTTATTTTTAATATTTAACTAAGTCATTATGATTATTAACGCGTACTTGAAATAAATAAAATATGTATTTTTAGCGTGTATAAATATCAGTACAAAAACCCTTAACGGGTTAAAAGTTTGTGACGCAGCTACTTTATCGCTATAAGAATTTGAAATATGGGTCTTAAAAATAATGATATTAAATTTTAAGTGACGCTTTACTATTAGTTAAAATATACGTAGATTTTCTTATTTGATCATTTGCTTTTTTCTTTTATTTATATTTACAATGCAAACATAATATTTTTAACTTCAAGATAGGACAAATATATTAAATATACTCACTGATACTTTTTCATTTGCACTTCAATTTCAAAATAATAGTTTTAAAAGGAATGATATAAAAATTCCAGTGACTCCTCGGTGTCATTTTAAAAGATTTGTTTTTAGATTCCATTAAAATTACCTTTGTTTTGTCTATTAAAGTATATTTACACATTGAAACAGTGCTTTTAATTTTCAAATATACTGTCAAATAATCACACTTTCACTGAATTTGCATTATAAATTGAAATTATTTATTTCAATAAATTGATTTGTCTTTTGCGTCACGCTATCCAAAACTGTGAATAAAATTTATGTAAATATTACTTTGTATCATAGTATCCAACTAAGTGAAAATTTGTGCAAAGAGTGTGATGCAAAGAAAACATTTCACAAATTTTAGGTTGATTTATCTTTTCTTATGAAGTTGCCACCATTTTTTTTTTTTTTCAAAATGGCAGCTACAATTTTTTAATGAACTTGGTGGATTTATTAATGAGGACTATTTATATATGGAGTTTTAAGCAAATTGGGTCAAAAGTTATTGTGATAATTTTCAAGTGGCCACCATTTAGAAACAAAGGACAGAGTGACTGAGATGCCCAGTGAACTTATCAAAGGTACTTGAATGATATGTCAACTGTTCAAATGTGATTCGAACTGATTCAGTATTACAAAAGTTATTGTAATAAAAAAAAATTTAAGTGGCCGCCACTTGGAAACAAAATGGTGGAGCAATTTGCCTAGCAAACTTATCCAAGATATTTGAATTGTAAGTTCACTTCCCAACTTTGATTTGAACCAGTTTAGTATTCTAAAAGTTACCATGGTGGCGCATTTTCAAGTAGCAGCCTGATTCCAAGTGGCTGCAACTTGGAAACTAAATATTGGAACAAAATTCATCCAAGATATTTGTGTGATAAGTTCAATGTCCAACTTGAACTGATTCAGTATTTCAAAAGTTATTCTGATGATAGATTTACGTGTGGTATCCTGATTTGAAATGGCCGTACTAAAGATATCGGTCATTTTGTTAAAAATGGCAGATAAAATTCATTAATAAATACTTGGTTGAGACCTTTCTGTGGTCAATATAAACATCAAAATTCAAGCAAACATAGTCTTAACTAAGCTTTTTTTCAATGTGGATTTGAAATTTTCACGTAGCTGCCACTTGAAAACAAACTGCAGAGCAACTTAGTTAACGAACTCATCTAAGATATTTGTAAGATAAGTTTGCTGTATAACTTTGGTTCAATTCAATTTTGAGTATTATGTCAAAAGTTATCATAATCACAAAATTTCCATTACAAAAAAAAAAACAATTTATACATCTTTTACATTTATACGACCTTTTAGTGAAGTCCTGATTCATTCCTATTCATTTGAATGAAAAATTTCTTTGTTTATAAGTCACACAATATTAGTTATGTCTTTTGCACTTTTCTAAAATTCACGAAATTTTTTGACTGGTCATTATTTTACCATTCTAAATATAAATTTTGATGAGTATGTGAACTCTGATATTATATCATGACTTTGGAGTTATTCACAATCTATTAACTAATTAAAAACAAATTGTCTCATGCTAATTTAAGTGATAATGATGTAGAATGTGAAGAAGTTATTCTTAAGAGAGGACAATACCTAATCTTGGCAACAGCTATGGCCTATCTTATGGGAAGATCAACTTTCATAACTAGGGGGCTCTGCCCCCTGTTCGCTCCGCTCACCAACCCCTGAGGAAGGCTTCGCCTTCCCCCGACTCACTTTACTTGTTAACACATGCTGAGCTCTGCCCGCCTATCCGCTGCTTTCCTTTCACTGAATAGGAATGTTAATAGTGCATAACACAAGACAAAAGCAGAAAATTATTATACAAATCCCCATATTCAATGTCAAATTGAAATATGTAATATTTAATAGCACATTATTTTATTTTTATAAAATCATGCTAAAAATCAGTTTTCTTTTTTTTTTTTTTTTTTTTTTAATAGAAAGAAATCCGTAATATCCAGACTATTTTCCATTATAGCTTTAGTATATCACCCTTTTTATTCCTTTTTTTTTTTCAACTATAGATCAGGACTGCGGCACCCCAGTCGATAGCACGCCGACCTCGTAATTGGAAGATTGCGGGTTCAGTATTTGAGCTGGCCAAAGACCGTTGTGTACACTAATGGTGGCTGGTGCACGTAAAATCTGTTGTGGCGACAATATCCTCCATGTTCCCATCAAAACTATACCTCTTGGGGTCACCGAAGTGGGGGAGCCATCTCTTCCATGTAGGATAAAAAATGTGATGGCATGTCTCCGAAACATACCTAGGGGTGTGCCCCAGATCGTCGGCAATTATCCATAGCGCAGTAATGGCCGATGTCATATCCAACCTATCTAACTACCTACAACCATGGATGATATTTTAATTTTCCCATGTAAGAAAATTTATTTTCTAAAAGTAGAGAAAAAAAGTTATTAATAGCAACACTGACATTTATTATTTTTTATTTTTTACAACCATGGTTCCGGGCAGCGGTATAGCCAGTCCATAAAGCACCGAGCTCATAATTGGAAGATTGCTGATTCGATACTTGAGCCGGTCAAAGACCGTCGTGTGCACTAATGGTGTCTGGTGCACATAAAATCTGTCATGTCCACAAAGTCCTTAATGTTCCCATCAAAAATATAGGTCTGGGGGATCACCAAATCGGGGGAGCGATCCCCTCCATGGAGGATCAAAATTGTGATGGTATGTCTCCGGAACATCCCTAGGAGTGCTTCCCACACAGTCACCAATTACCCATAGTGCAGTAAGTGGGCGATGTTAAATCCAACCTACCTACCTACAACCATGGATCGTATTTTATTTTTCCTGTGTAAAATGACTTCATGACAGAAGACCAACGCCACTGGGAGAAACTTTTTTCAAGGTGGCAAATAGAGTACTTTCATAAACTTGTCGTTTATAGCTAATAACTTCTTTAATTAAAATGATAGAAATTTCTAAGCAGCTGAAATGTCTTCCTTGAAGTATTCGGAACACATTGACACCTCTCATGATGCGAAGGACCCTGCCCTCCACGAGAAGATGCTATCGCAGACAAAAAAATTTGACACCAGCGACAGTAATTTTTTTTTTTTTTTAATATATAGAGATTACTCATTACCAAATGTAGTTTTTAAATTCCGTTTTCACTTTCAGAAAATTCACAACCAATTTTCGAAGAAATTGATTTTTTAAAATTTTTATATATTTTTTTCGTTCAAAAATGCAAATTTTCACACAAATTGCTTTTTTTAACCACAAAATGAAATACTAAAAATTTTAAAAATCAATTTTTGGAAAACGGGTACTAATTTAACGACTTTGAATTTTCTGAATATATTTCTTATTTTAATTTTGTAAAAAAAAAATTATTACTTGGTAATAGAAATTCCAGATGAAAAAAATACAAAATTAAATTTTACTTCCACAAAGAAAAGTTATTTATTTGTTTTTCACAAAAGTAATGTCTTTAATAATATAAATGTGATATGTGTATGACTGTATATATATATATATATATATATAATCAATTTGATAAATATGCAGAAACTTAAAAGGAAATAATAAAAATGTTGAGTGACTCCAGTCGACTTTCTGAACATGAAAGTAATTCACTGTTGTTTAAATAAAATAACGTAAGAGAAGTCATTAAATAAACAACCGAGAAAATTATAATAAGTGTTTGATTATTTGCTCCCAAATAATATATTGTTTAATGGAATGGAATGCATCCAAATTATTTTGTGTATATCTGTAAAAGAACTAATAGTGTTAGATTCACCAAAATGTATATAGTTTGTGTGACATATACTTATAATTTGTATATGAATTCAAAGCTCAATCAAATGAGGCTTCAGACGCCATCACATTTTAAATATATTCAGACTATAGGTCATAATATTACAGAATTTTTCGCTATTTCCCTGTAAAAAAACTATAAATGCCAGATTCACCAAAATAAATCTATACGATTCATTCGACAGTGACTGATAACATGTATATAAAAGTTTCAGATGAATTGAATAAGGAATTCAGATGCTATCACACTTTAAATTATTTGAGCCCATAGACTATAATGATAAAGAATTTATCTTTGTGTCCTGGTTAAAATAAATAAATGAATAAAACTGTGCTAGATTCTCCAAGATGTATATAGTTTGTACTACGATAACCTATAACATATGCACCAACTTTTAGCTCATTTGAACAAAGCATTTAGACAATATTGCGTTCACTCTACTCAGATATGTACATACATTATCGTAAAATAGCAAAAATGAACTCATGGAACTTCAAACATGTAGATACACCAACATCACAAGTCAAATTTTTGTCATAATTACAATACTTTCCTTACCTATGTATTTTCAAAAAGTAAAAAATTCCATGAAATATATGTGAATCATTCATTTCATCATGCTTAATAACAAATTTTTTAAAGGTGTTTACGACTGTGAGGGAGGAGTTGAAAGCAGAGGGGGGGGGGAAGAGGGGTATTGAAATTGAAACTATAAACTATACTTTTGCACCCAATTCACCTTTAGAAACAGATATATTTATTTATTAAATATTGTTAACTTTGCATGCCTATTTCAATCATTTATGTCTATTTTGAAATATTTAAAATGATTTTATTTACATACACAGGGTCAGGGTTTAACCTGGCAAAAAAACTACTTTAGCATTTTAGCGAAAATGGCAAGCACTATTTTAGCTTTTTCGAAAGTTAATTAATTCTTTGGATACCATTGATTTCTTTTACTTACAAGGAACATCACCCAAGCGTCCGGCTCGGTTTTCAGTGAGAGAGAGGCGTTTCTTTCATATTTGATATGTTATCAAATTTTACTCAAAAATATGCGAGAAATTTGTATTTATTCAGCAAGTGATACTCAAATGAATAATTCAGTTGAAATAATTTTCAGTACTACTATAAATTTTCATTTGTAACTTAAACATGAAAGCGCAAAATCATTTAGTATTTTTAAGTCACACCCAAAGGCGGAGCTTACTGTTGATATGTGGCTGATGTGGTTTTTAACATTTTAAAAATTCAATAAATAGAGAAAACATGGATGATAGCAAAAATTTCTGTGATCAAAAATATTTGGTACATGCCCTCTATCAGAAATTAAAGTTTCACTAAAATCACAGCCAGACACAATGTTCCTTGTTAGCTGTGTTATCCTCAGTTTTGTGTTCTATTCCTTTTGTTCATTGGTGATTTTAACCAAGCATCCATATTTGTGACTTTAAAAGTATGAATCATGAAAACTATGTTTTGATTTCAAGTATAGAAAAAGAGGTACTCATACCATGCATGTAAAATGAAAAAACAATTAAAAAATTAAATAAAGTGTAGTGGTAGATAATCGTGAAATACTAGTGCTAAGAATGCTTCTATGAAGCAAATTCTGAATTCTGACATACTTTTAAATATTTTTGCATTTAAATTGAATATTAAAAATAAATCCAAATTACTATATAAATAATGATTCCCAAAAATTTCAGTTATTTCGTAGTTTTTGCCTGCAAATATTACAAAAAAAAAATCTGAGTTATTATATAGAGATATTTTATATAGTTATCCAGTTTTAGCTTTTTAGTGAAATTCTGACCAACATGTTTTAGCAAAATATGATAACTTTTAGCAAAATGCTAAAAAAACTAATGGCAGTTTAAACCCTGCACAGGGTTCAGGAATTTATTAAAAAATATGGTCGCCAACAAAAAATTATGGTAGCCCATAAAAAAATATTCTCCAACATTTTCTTTCTTTTTGTTCCGTTTCAAAGTTTACTTGAATATAGAAATTAAGATTCTATATACCAATAATTATACCAACTAAAAATCAATTATTTATTATGCTGGAATGATTTATTTTTTACATCAGGAAACACCTGTTTAAATTTAACATCATGAAACTGGTTTTATTATTTTCAATACACCATCGGCAATGGTACATCATTACACAGGTACAAAAATTCAGCACCAGATCGACAGCATGCGCAGACAGGAGCAGTGTAAACCAATTCCCTAAAACGGTGCAATAATTTAACACAGAGTTGTGAAACATGCACGGAGATGTGTAAATTCCGTAATTCAACACAGTGTCTCAAAAAGTGGTGAGGGAAGCAGGAATCAAAACAGCGAAAGTAGAATTGAAGCCCAATTTCGGGACCAATTCTTTCACCAAAATATATATATTAAAAAAAAAAAAAAAAAAAAAAAAAAAAATCCTTAAAGTTGAAAACATTATTACTAGCCATAAATAAAATAGAAAAAGTAAACTAAACTAGTAATATTGAAATACTTTAATCTAGTAATAATGTAATTTAATTAATTACATTATTACTAGTTTAAAAAAATATTGGTCGCCAATGGCGACAGTATTTCACAAGCTCTCACATACACATAATGATAAAGAATTGTTTTTACTTCCTTATACAAAGTATAAGGAAGTATAGTGATCCCGATTTGCGAAATGGATTTTGTATTTCAAATTGCTCGAAAACGAATGATCGCTGAATGTTGTCAATTTATACGTGTGACTGTCATGAGGTCTAGTTGCACACCTGCAAGTGTCGTCTTAACACGAGCTCTCGTTTTAGAGATATAAGGGATTTTACACGATTTTTCGTGACGTCTGTATGTGTGTGTGTGTGTCTGTGTGTGTGTATGTCGCATAACTCAAAAACGGTTGGACGTAGAAAGTTGCGAATTGGTACATAGGTTTGTTATAACATCTAGTTGTGCACCTCCCTTTTTGGACTTTCTATGATTCTCCGTTTTCGAGATATTTAGGAAAATTAGGTTCATAATGACAAAAATACATAGGTTTTAGCCATAATGTATCAAAAAACGGTAATAACTAGACAAATCTTGCAATTTAACTGACTTTCCGACTAGCTAGACATTTGAAACTTTCAGAAAAGCTCAGGACACATTGATAATGCATTTTTAAAATATTTTTATCCAACTGTTTCCGATATCTGCTGCCTTCAGCAGCGTTTATGCGATTCAACAGAAAATTTATTTAACTAACTTCCCGACTAGCTAGTTATTTGAAACTTTCAGACTAGATCAGAACACGGTGAAAATGCATTTTTTTAATACTTTTAGCCAACTGTGTAGGGTCCCTGCTGCCTTCGGCATCGTTACCATTTCAAATCTTGGAATCGATTTTTAACTAACTTCCCGACTAGCTAGATATTTAAAACTTCCGGAAAAGCTCAGAAAACGATGACAATGCATTTTTAAAATATTTTTGGTCAATTGCTTCGGGTCACTGCTGCCTTCGTCAGCGTTTACATGGTTCAACAGAAAATTTATTTAACTAACTTCCCGACTAGCTAGACATTTGAAACTTTCAGAATAGTTCAGAACACGGTGAATATGCATCTTTTTAATACTTTTAGCCAACTGTTTCAGGTCCCTACTGCCTTCGTCAGCGTTACCAGTACAAATCTTGCAATCGATTTTTAACTAACTTTCAGAAAAGCTCAGAACACGGTGATAATTCATTTTTTTAAATATTTTTAGCCAACTGTTTCGGGTCCAATGTCAATGTTTTTTAACATTATGTATATTTCTAAAAGTGTATAAGGAAGTCATGTGGTGCACACATCAGATTTTTTATATATGGAAAGAATAAAGGTAATTTTTAATTTAGTACTCGCAAATAATTAATAGTGGACAAAACGGTATTTTGTCCGGGGCGGTTTTAAGCAGGTTTTTTTCACTATGAAAAAAACCGAACAACCCTGACCCAAAGTACCCCATGTTTTAAAATCATTAATTACATTAAAACTATTAAAACATAAACAAGGAGCAAATATTCAAACCATGTTTTCACCTTCGGATACAATTTTTCAGACAAAAAAAAAAAAAAAAATAATAATAATAATAATAATAATAATAACTAATAAATTTAAAAAATAACTCTTTTTTAAGAAAAAACTTGATTTGAACATTTGCTCCCCAAATGTTTCAATTCGATAAAATGTTAAAGTAAACATATATAATGTGCAGTATATACCTAAATTTGGAAAATATATAGCAGCATGTTAATTAGCAGCACTGTTTGAAAGTACTTGTTTTGATTGAATTGCCATCTTCAAAAACTAAAATATTTTTTGTGTCAATTTCAATATCAATGTTGCTAACATATTTTCAGTATATAATTATAGGTAATGATGATGTATATAAATGTGAATTTTTGTAGGCATATGAAATTATTAGTTTTCATTTTATTTCATGAAATATAATTTCATACCCAAATCCCAAATTATCCCTATTCTATTAGCAATTCATGAAATGCATAAGATTTGCAGCTACAAGGAAAATAAATTACGAATATAAACTTCCATTACTATGATTTAGAGGCAAGTGTTTTATAGTTTTATTTTCTAAAATGTAGTTATTCATATATAATTTTTTCCGAAAAGTAAATAAATGTCTGTTGATCTGCTGGCTAAAACAAAAATATCCTCAAGCATAAACAAATCGCTTGTAACCTCTATTTTTCGAATATGCCTGTTTTAAAGTTCCACACTTCAATATTCAAACATTTACTTGAGAAATTAATCTTCTAAAATACAAAATATTAATTTAAACTAAATGTAATGTAATTCACTTTAATTAATAGTAAATTCTGTTTCTAAACAAAAAAGAAAATGCAGACAACTTATTCATGCACTATGTTCCAGTGGCGAATCTAGAACTTTTTTTTTTTATTATTATTGGGGGGGGGGGGGTGCTAAGATTTTTCAAGATGTTATTCCATATCAATGAAAAATTTCCAATTGTAATATTCAATTATGAATGTCAGTACTTTTGGCCTACCCCCAGCCCCCCTTAGATTCGGCGCTGCTATGTTCTTGCATGCATGAGCATACCACAGTTAAAAAGAAAAAAGTGGCAGAATGACTCTTTTTGCAATGTTTACCGCAAGAGAGTTTTCTGTTTTCAGTGGTGTACAGAATGAAATTCAAGAGGAAAAGAAAAAGTAAAGATATTAATTAAAACTTTAGCTCTACGAAAATAATCAGTTTTAGACATTTTTCAAGGTTAATCTGTTTATTTAATGATTTTGGCCGAATGCCGAATATTTGGCCAGCTAATTACTGACAATCAGCTGTCAACTTCCTAACTTTTTTCGAACTATTTAAATAGTACCATTTACATTTAGTAATATTTTACTTTTTTAATTATGAGAAATTAACATAAAAAATTCCTTTTCAGAAAAGGTGATTGATTTAAATGTAGAAAATTACTAGAAAATATTACAATACACAGTGCCATGATGCTGAGCTCACAGCAAAGAAAGTTGTTAACTGTTAGATTCCTCAATAAATACTTAAACTTTCTTAGATGACAACATCATGTTGCACCCCAGCAATAAAAAATAATCTTTGAGAAAAATCAACTTAAAGATAACAATAAAGCATTGACTAGCTTACAATAAAACTAACACAAATGCCTCTCACTCAGGTGGATAAATTGCATGATATAGCTTAGCTGGGACACTTTTCATATGATATAAACTCAAATTCACTATTTTTTTACTTGTATCACCTTTCTTAACGGGGGTGGACGTAATATTTGTTTGATCTCCTAAAATGTCCCAGATGGCAATATTATCTAAAATACGTGCACTCCTTGTTAACTCGATTTTAAAGATATAATCCTTATTTAAATACTGTTGTTAACAAAAACAACTTTTGTTAGATATTAGTGCTGCACCAAATAGCACTTCGACCGAGTAGTTGCTGAGTGCTTGGACAAGTACCGAATACCGAGTAGTTGCAAGAAAGAATAATTGAAGTATATATGAAAATTTGCACATCTTAAAATTAAAAAAAAAAAGCTTTTGAACATAAAATTTAGAAAAATGGTAAACAGCACACTTTCATGCAGAACTTTTGTAGTGTATATACATAATTAGGTTCATTGCTACATTTTGATACTTTCAGCATAGTGAATTACTAAAACCAAAACTGATAACTTTATTCTTAACATCTTTTTTAGATGCGAAATTATCATCCTCAGATAATTCTTAGAGATTATAAAAGTTATTATGCTGTAAGACTTAATTTAAGATACATGAAATTTACATATGAAAGGGGAACATTAAAATATTTTATAATTTCAAACATTAATCTTCAGATCGTAGAAATGTAAAATGATAGGTGGTTTTGGGCCATGATTGGCAAAATAGCACATTTAATTATGCAAATACGTTTTAAATAACGTTTTAGTGTATTTACCTTTTTTATATATACTGTAAAATACCATAAAATCCTTTACTCAGTTAAATGCCCCTCCTCTTTTCACTTTTTTTTTTTTTTTTTTTTTTTTTTTTTTTGTCCTTAAAATATTAAATAAGCACACCTTGTGCTCGACGGTTGACTGTATCTGAATAGATGATAGTTTCTTACATTATCTATTTTATAGTATAAAATTCAAAATCAATCTTTAGATTCATCTAGCCAAATAATTTCATATTCAGCATTACGGTCGAATACCGAATATATATACTGCATATTCAGTACATTTCTAATAACTAGCTAATTATTTTGTAAAAGCAATAGTTCTGCATTTTGGGGTAAAATTCTGTTATGCTTGATTTCATAAATAATGCCTGCCTTGAACTGTTAGCGGCAAAATGGTTGTGCATTTCAATAACAGATTACAAAATTATTGCATATTTTGGTAAACAGAACTGAATGAAAAAAAAAGTAAAAATTTTATTGATAGGCAACAAAATAATGATGAATTTTGGCAATTATTTATATTATTAAACATAAAATTTGTTACTTAATGGCAAATGATTCTGTATTTCAATAACAGGCCACAAAATTATCATGGATTTTGAGAAATAGCTTTGGTGGGAAAAAAAAAAAAAAAAAAGAATTTTATCAATTTGCAATAAAATATTCTTAGTAATTATTTGTATTGTGAAAAATAAAGTTTCTCAATAAGCAGCAATATGATTTCATATTTTATTAACAGGCTGTAAAATTATCACTCAATTCAAAATAGTTTTCAAAAAATCGCAGACTTTATAGATATAAAAAAGTAATAATAATAATAATAATAATAATTGTGTATTACGGCGATCGTAAGCAAAAAATATTTCAGGAATAGCTTGAAAAAGAAAAAAAAAGTGCAAATTTTATTGATAAGCAGCGAAATAACAGCAAGTATATATTATTATTTTCTAGGTTACCGAGCAATACATAAACATGGAACTAAAAAACAGGCATATTATGATTACAGGCGATTATGAGTAATAATTTGTTTAGGCTTGGTAGTGCAAACAGATCAAAGATAAGATATAAACACATTTACTGACTATTCGAAAAAAAATATGTAACCATAATAAAACACGTATCTCCGAATTCTAATGTTGGTTTAAATATTATTTTCTTTGTAGATGCAAACATAGTATTAAGTTTCGCTTTTCTCAAATCATTTACTAAAACCTTCCAGTATCATATAATTTAGGGTTATAAACTAGAATATCTTCTTTCTTGATTAAATAATACACTTCGAAGTAATCTATAAAAGTAATATATAAAATAGAAAAACCTAATGAAAATGAAAGCTTAATTGGCGGAGGAATACAGTTCCTAAACCTCGATGGTAAACAATTAGCGTCTGTTTACAGCAAGTCAGCGAGCGCCAAAAATTTTGGATGTGCGCATGCGCTCAAAAGATCATGAACCATGGTATAAATTTGTGTGCATGAATGGTAAACATTTTCGCTTAAAAAAAAAATTAATTCATTATAAATAACGATGAAATAGAATATATCTATGATTACAAAATACTTCTTTTACTTTAAATATTATCTAAATAATTTTTTGACGAAATGGGAAATTTTAAAATTAAAAATATTTTCTTCATAACAAAAAGTTATTGACTGCATTCACGTTGGTCAGCCAACCAACGTGAGCAACTGAAGCCTTGCAAGCAAGAAGTAATAACCGCCTCACGCCCTTTTTAGCCGAAGAAAAGCATGCAATTGGCGGAGTAATATAGTTCTATTTTTAAAATATTTTTTTAAAAAAACAAGAGTTTTCCTGAAAAAAACGAAGACGTTACTAGATTCAGAAAGATTCTATTAACAACATATATTAATTATATGAAAATCCTTCGAGCCGTTTTAGAGATATTTTTTCAGAATTTGAGTCCATTACAACCTTACACCTTACATTTTTCCTTTTTGGCTTTAAATTGAGATTCAGATCTCAAAACATACTGCATGTAGAAACGTAAAATTTTCAGGATAGATTAAGACCGGAGATAAAAGATTATTTTGAAAAGATCAGAACAAAATATGGCATATTTTCTGAGATATTAAGCGTCGGCTTTTACATATCTCTTTGATGTCAAACTAGCCGTATATATGAGTTCGCAGCGTTCAGTTCGTCCTTCCGCTTGCGTCACTCGAAAAACTGCCGTTTTTCATGATTACGTAAATATTTTTATAAAATAATAAAAAATAATTTCTGTTCTTCTTCCGTAGTTTTACATTTATTCATGAATTACTTGACAAAAACTAAGATTACCATATTTTTGTTAAAAATTTTCTAACTTTTTATATATAGAATGTATGTCCTTAGAAAAAATAAGGTAGAATTGCTTTCACAATCAACGTATTTTGCTTAATATAGAAATATACAACAAAAAATTCTTCTGTTTTCCGATAGGAATTGAAAAAGTAACCATGTGGAAGGTTAAAATAAAATTCGTTTTTCTTCAAATTCTTTTTCTCTAAGACGAAAAAAATTACATATTTATATTCTGCATTACTTTCTGCACAAATTTAGCATAATTTCCTTTCATTTATGTTGTATAGTAAAGCGTCAATCGCGAAGAAAAAAGCATTACGTTCTACGGGGATCGCTCCGAATTGGCACTAAAATGGTAGACTTACGGTGAATGTCCAGTCCCTCTATATATAGGGTCCCTCGGTAGAGCAAGGGACATTAGATAGAGGGATCCTAGATCTCTATCTAGGGTCCCAAGTCCCAAGTTAGAGCTACAGAGAAATTAAATCCGCATCCGCAAAATCTTTTTCCGGTATTTTGCTCTGAAGTCAGTGAGCATTTGTGAAAGAATATGACTTTTTAAAATATCGTTGTTTAATATTTTGCAACTGTCCTTGCAACATTTTCATAACGACTTTTATTTTTCCTTTTTTGAAGAGCTATCTTTTAGCGAAAATGTTAATTAAATTTGCAAATTGGGGAATAAAATTCCCTGTTTTTTCAAGCATAAAGCTGCAAACAATAGATATCGCGTAAATTTCTTTCGTCCGTTCTTTTTTTTTTTTTTCATTTTTTATATTGAATTTCAAAATTTATAAATCATTTTTGGGATAATCGGTATATATCTATATATATTTGTATATCTATAGATATCTATAAGTATCTATATATGTATATATATATATATATAGATAAATAGATAGATATAGATAGATAGATAGATAGATGTGTATATATAAATATATATATATATAGGGGAAACTGGGGCTAGTAGTGAAGTTTTCGTCATATTTTATATTAGCTGTAAGATTTGAACTGAAATGAAACATTTAGTATATCATACCATAGAGTAAACCTTGTGTAATATGTTTATAAAACTGCTATTATTATTATTAACGTTTTTCGTGCCATAAAATGTATTTTGAATAACCTCGAAATTTCTCACAACTTGCCCAGTAGCGGGGATTGTAGTGACATGCTTGGGGCGCATTGTAACATACAAATTACACATACAAACACATTGTAACATATACAAATCATCTGGAAAACATAATTCAATGCAATAGTTTAAATCAACAATGAAAACAATATTCATTTCTATCGTTTTTAACACAATAAAAACATTTTTTGTTTTTTTAATAACACTGTAAAGCAAATGAAAAAAAAAAAAAAAGTTAAATTGCTAACACTTGTAAACTTTTAGTCTTTTATAAAGTACATTTAGAGACACTTAACAATAGAAAAAAAGGGGCAAAAATTGTTAATCAGGAAAGAAATATAAAGTAGGCCAACACGAACTTTTGGCCTTATTGATTTTTGACTCCTTATCTTTCTACGTGTAGGCCTATATCCTATCTATATCCTATCATCCATTGTCATCGCTTGTTTTAGAGTCTTATTTGCAATTAATTTAAATATAAGGTTCATTTTTGGTACATTTGACATGAGAACATCTTTTACATGTCATGCATTGCACCCAATTTTCCCCGGGTCTAGAAATTTTGCATTGTTCCAAGCAAACTAGACATAAGCAATTTTTGTCATCTTCAAAGCTATCTGATTCTTGCTACTTCATAGTTTTCAACAACATAGTTTTTTTTTAATGCACTGTTTGGCTTTTTCCTAGTGTGTGAATATCACACGTGGTTTTTTTATATCCCATTTCAATGTTTTATTTTTCCGTATTAGTACTCTTCTTTTTATTCATATACCTAAGAAGTGACATTATGTTTACACTAAACAAATCTTGGCCTTTCCTTAAACTACACTTTCCGGAATTTACTTCTATTGCAGCCCTCACAAAATCTTCTAAAGTAGCTTTAGCTCTTTCAGTATGTCTTTTGTAATTTCCCACCATTTTTCTTTTTTTTAAATATAAAAATACGCATTAAAAATCATGCCGGGGCAAGTAGTGACACGCCTCTTACGCTTCGTCACGACTATCCCGGCTTTACGCCGTTTTGAACTTTATTCATTAGTTTTCAAAAAGTTGTAATGATTAACAAATGAAATGCATAGAATAAAATCTCAAAATATAAATATTCAAATAATGTTTGGGAAGTTTACATACCTCACGATCCCTCGTGGCAATGACAATTCCAACGTAGGTCGCAAGATTTACTTTTGCAATAGAAAGCACGATAAATAATTTTATCTCGAAAACAACGCAACGTTATACTTCCAAACATACACAGCACTCTACAATAATCAATTTGTTCATTCACATGACACGACAGGTTCTGCAGTCTGTCAGCTCATTGAGGAGACTCTGTGGCCCTACTTCCTACTTGACACAACTAATCCCGGTCTTCCCTATACACAACTTCTGATTTGTACGTTTTTGTCTAGCGATAATTTTTAAGGTAATTTTTTATTTTTATTTTATTTATGTATTTATTTATTTATTTATTTATTTATTTTTATTTATTTATTTATTTATTTATTTTGCAATTTATTGTGATTAAATAAGATGAAATATATTACTCAGAAATAGTGTATTTAAAAAAAACGCACAAGTTGGCACCTGCGTGTATATACATATAGATATATGTATATATTTATGTGTTTGTTTAATCATTTTGTACTTAGATTACTATTTGTTGCTATATAAATAAAATATTTTAATTGGGTATTAAAAATTTTATATTATTTTTAAAATATATGTTAATTTCACTAAAAATTATTGTGTTCCATGTCCATAAATATTAAAGTTGAAAATTATATTAAAACAGGTATACTAAGAAATTATTCTTTATACATTTTGACACCTCAAACCAGGATATATTTATGTTTCTTAAAGTATTGTTACAAATAAGTGTTTTTTTTTTTTTTTTTTTTTTTACAGAGAGAGATAATTTTTTTATAACCTTAGATAAAAACTTTTACCAGATGCCCAATCATACACGGATTGTGATTTTGTTTCCAGCATTTAAAAAAATGAATAAATAAAAACAAAATAAATAAAAATAAAAAAACTTTACAAGACTGACGTTTTTGTCAGGCAATAGATTTTATACAAGTTATGTTTTTATGATGCATCTTTTCTTTTTTACTTTTTTCAAAATTAACAGGTATTTTTATTGATAGTAATTCTTCCAAATTTACGCACTTAAATTATTTAGTTCCATAGTGAATCCCATGGGGGAAAAATGAAATTTCTAAATTAAAATTATTATTATTATTATTATTATTATTATTATTAAAATGAGTAGCAGGCTTTGCCCACTTCACTGGTGAAGTGGAGATTAGAATTTTGTATATACAGTTCTGACTTGCACCATAATAAATTACTTTATATGATGCACATTGTTACATCATTATATTAAAGCAAATTTTAATTACTAAAAATTATAAAATTAGGACGGTTATTTTGATTTAACAAACTTTTCAAAAAAAGTAAAATATTTATTTGATTCCATAATCAAATGAAATTATTTGTAGAAGGAATTCACACGCAATAAGGGAAATTAAGGTTAAAGAAAAGCCATTTCTCTTATTCATAAAAAATTAAAAGCATTAAACTTTAAGTAAAATGTAACCTCCTTTCCTCCCATATATATAGAGAGAGAATCTTAATAAAATAATATTTTATAAGCAGCTGTTGAAAGTACCCAATACATAACATAAACCCTCTTTTCAGGCTGCATCTAAGTCTATGCTCAAAGTATGTAGTTGTACATTAAAGTTGTATAGTGTGTGTATGTATAGTATTCATATACAGAGAAATACTTTCGTAAAATAAAATTACATAAACATAAATAGGTATTTAAATTGATAAAATAATTTCTTTTCCTTAATAAATTCATCAATATTGAATTTTTAGTTATTGACAATAAAAAAAACGAAGCTTTGAAAATCTGAAATTTATATAAAAAAAGAAACTATATACTAAAATTAATAAAATAAAGTATTTGTTTTATTATTTTAAAGTCACCAGCATTAAAATAGCAGGTTTACAAATGCAGAAAAATTACTTTTCTGTGATAAAATTTTATAAGTATAAAAAGTAAAACAGGCGCATTCTGTTAAACATTTCTCTTTTCAAAATGTCTAGCAATATTAAACTATACGTAAAAATGATTTAAAAATAAATGAATATTCTGTTTTCATGCAAAAAATATGAAAGGCTTTCTTTTCTCTCTTTTTTTTATTTTATTTTATTTTATTTTTTTTATAAATCTAGTGTCAAACACAAGTACAGCATAAACGCTATGATATACGAGCAGGTACATTGTGTCTTTTACCTGTTATCATTTGATAAATTGCGGTGCTACGTTGTTTTGACTGCAGATTAAATAAAAATATTAAAATGCTGAAATTATTAAGATGCAATTATTGGAGGGATTTGACATTTGAGCACGCACAACTTTGTAGCATTTACACCTGCGAGCATTAAAATTGAAATACTATATGCGTAAATTCCTTTAAAAAATTATATAAAATTGTTCAAACAAGGGTTATTCTCTGTCAATTTGTCGACCAGGCCTTAACAACCAACATCGCAACCCCCTCCCCTCCCATTTAAAAAAAATCACTGTCGTGCTTTTAAATTTTTCACTTATTTAAAAAACTGAACTATCATTAATTATAATAAAAATTTAAATGTAAGTTATAAATATAACTTTTAACTCACAAAAATATATTTGTATAGCACTTTCAGGGATTTAGTTTATACTTTTGAAGATTGTACGAGAATAAAAAAAATGTGGTGAGTTGTTTTAAGTTGTCACACTATTTTATTTTGTAACCACGTGTTGAGCAGATGCTTGGAAATCTATGGTACAGAATTAAAACTTCTTAAAAATTAATGCCTCCCACCAGTGGCTAAGCGATTTTGTACTAAAAGCTTGTAGACGGGAAATGTCTGGTTCATTCCCAAGATCGCGCTTATCGATGTAGTCGTTCGGAGCTTTCCGTGGTTTTTTCTAAAACTCCCGTAAATGTTGGCTAGGGTACTTAGAAATACGCTTACGGTGAGCACACTTCCTCAGACATAGGACTTTTGGAAAGTCAATCAGTGTTAACCCCCCCCCCCCCCCCCCCAACAAAAAAAAAAAAACCTTCTAAAACTAATGGCTTTTAATTATTAAAATAAATTGTTACTACTACTTTTAATTATATATTTTTTATTTTTAGGTGACAGAAGAACTGTTGACAGACTCTGAAAATTGCAATGGGCACGAAACATTCATGTAGGATCAAAACATCTGTAAGTGAATTAATGGATCAGTTAAATTCTTCAGTACGGACAGCCTACGGGGAAATGAGCCACTATAATCAGTACGAAAGAAAACGTATAGTACAACCGCGATATCTTGGCACGCAAATCACGTGTTTTCAGATGATTCCATTAATGAAATAAGGTAAGAGGTTGTGTTTCCATGGTAACACAGAGTAGAGTGGCTTCCAGATTTGGCGATGTTAGCCCGTTTCTTAGTGTAAAATTATAATTTGAAGTTGTTGATAAAATTAATGTTTGGAGGTATTTTTAATTACTATTTAAAAGATGTGTTCGGAGGTACTATTGTTTAAAATTTTTAAAGTTTCGGCGATCAAATAACATTCAAAAAGAAATTTTGATTTTTTAAAATAAAGTAATCTTAATGGCTTCCGAGAAATAATCTTTAAGTACAATCATTATCAGCAGAAAGGGATGAAAGAAGTAACTTAATTAAAGTTTTAAAAATTTTATTTCTACAATGTATGAAATAAAAGAAACCATGATTAATACCATTACAGTTTTGATAAAATAAACATTAAATTGTTGTAATTGTCATTAAATAACATGACATAATCATATAATGGTTGTAATAAAAGTAGAAAGTAAGAAATTTAATTAATCACGATAGTTAATATTTACAAAACATTCAATTATGATATATTTTTAGATTTAAATAATTGAACTAATCATAACCCAAGCAGCACCGAAACGTTCTCTGAACGTTCAAAAATTGTTCTGCAAACACGTTCTAAGAACGTTCCCTTTGAACGTGCTATAGACGTCTATTTGTCCATCTTGAAGACGTACAATAGTACGGTTCAGGGAACGTTCAATGAACGTGTAGCTATCACCATTGGCGTTATAGAAGCGTTCAGAGAACGTTCTATGTATACGGTCTCAGAACGTTCTAAACGTTTTTAGAACGTTTTCAAAACGTTATACACATTTTCAGAACGTTCTAGAAAACGTACTATAAACGTTCTAAAATAGTGCAATTAAAAAAAAAAAAAAAAAAAAAAAATGTGACGTCATTATAAAAAAGCACCCCACTACTTTTTTTTTTTTTTTTTTTTTTTTTTTTTTTTTAATTCAAATAATGTTTCAGAAATTTTAACATACTTACTATTCCTTTCATTTCAACGTATATGCATGAAAAATTCCATATTCTACGACAGTAATTCCCAAAAAGTGTCATAACGTCGCTATATCCCTTAAAATATATCTTATATTTTTGCATTTAAAAAAAATATATATATTTATTTCCCCTAATCTGAAGAAAATGAAGATATAGTATTCATTACAAAACTTTGAATAAACACCATAAAATGCAAGAACTCGCAACAATTGTTTCGTGTCAAAAGAAGACACAACTTTTCTTCAGGCGAACAATGTAGACATGAGAGCTGCAAACAAGCACGTTGAGTACATTGAATGTGTTGCCGCTTTGTTTGTAACAGTTGCATTTTCTTGAATTTTATGGTGTTTATTCAAAGTCTTGTAATCAAAACTATTACGTCATTATCTTCAGATTAGGAAAAAAGAATTTTTTTTTTTTTTTTTTTTTTTTTTTTTTTTTAATGCAAAAATTTAAGGAATTTTTTAAGGGATGTAGAGATGTTATGACACTTTTTGGGAATTACTGTCATAGAATATGGAATTTTTCATGCATATACGTTGAAATTAAAGGAATAGTAAGTATGTTAAAATTTCTGAAACATTATTTGAATTAATAAAAAAAGTAGTTCATATCCCTGTTGTTGTTTGTATCATTATTCTTCATCTGCTATGCACAACTAAACTCTTGAATTATTTTGCTTGTTTTAATCCTTGTGACTCCAAATGCATCATTCTGTGAGTAATTTTAGTAAATTACTGTTTTAGTATTATACAATTTTACATAAATGCATTAAAATATAATATTATTATGTATATTAAAATTTCTCGAAATCTATTTAAATTTACAATAATAACAAAAATTTTTAATTTAATTTAAAAAAAATATTTTTACTGTTTTCCTAATAAAAGTTTTATTTTTCCACCGTTTGTACATTATTTTAGTTTAGCCATAGAATCTAGTCTGTGTATTAATTTTTAGATTCATTGATAAGTTAAAATTTTAAAGATTTTTTTATTTATATACTGAAGTTTGTTGGAAAGTTTTTTCATTTAAAAATGAAAATATTTTTAAAACATTAACTTATGAATGTATACACAAATTAATACCTAGAAGTATTTAGACTCTATTTCCAAACTATAATAATACATAATCGATGGAAAAATAAAACAAAACTTTGTTAAGAGGAACATCTAAAATATTTTCAAAAAATTAAAACTAAAAATTTTATTATTATTGTAAATTTAAATAGATTTTGAGAAATTTTAATAAACTTAATGATATTATATTTCAAAGCATATAGAATGCAAAACTGTATTTAAATAATTTATTTAGAGTTTAAAAATTTTCCATACATATGCATTGATATACAACAATATAAATAAAGTTTTCTCCAAAACTACTTAAATTTAAAAATAACAAATTTCAATTTTTTTTTTTTTTAAATTTTTTAAAATCTCTTTCTAACTAATTTTTATTATTTTCACCTGATTTTATATTACTGCAATGTAACAATAAATTCTAAATATATATGAGAAAAAAAAAATAAAGCGCAGATTATTTTAAAGCGCAGTGCTTTTCTTTGGGTGTGGATTCAATAATTTGTTAATGTTTTAAAAACACTTTTAAGCTTGAATGCTAAAACTTAAACTTCAGCTCTCAAACATAAAAATATTTATAAGAAATTAACTAATCATTCTACTAAAATATATCGTTAAACAATAGTAATATGAAACCAGCAAAAAACAAATTAAAATGGAACATTTTAAAAAATTTCAAAAATAATAATAATAAAAATATTTTGAATTTACTTTTAAAAATTTAAATAATTTCGGAGAAGTTTAAGCTCACATAATATTGTTATATTTCGATGCACATATTTATAAAATTTGTAATTCTTAAAATAGCTAAAATTGTAATATGTAAAATGAAATTAAACTTATCTTTTATCTGTAGATTTACTTCGTCTAGCAGCAAATCTTAACTGAATAAAATATGAAATTAAGCAGATGGTATCATTAAACGACTCATTACTACTACTGTCTTCGCGCTTCGCACATGTTTTGATTTTTGAAAATACATCCGGCTGGCAACCATACGAAAACTGAACGGTTGGCGAGATTCTGTAAAACATACGATTATTATTTTAATTCTATTATTAAAAAGAAATTATTTTACTTTTATTCTATGTATTATTATTTTTTTTAAAGGTTTTTAAAGTAAAATTTTGAAATTCGATCGTAGCTAAAATAGTAAATCCTTGTTTCAGAATGCTTATGTTACTTCAAATAAATTGCATTGTTATTTTAGTTAAAAAAAAAAAAAAAAAAAAAAAAAAAACTAATCATCAAAACCAGGGCCTATTTACCGAATAGGCCCGTGAAGCCCGGGCTTACTCAAGAATTTACAAGGGGGTCCCCCCAAAACTCACTTTTTAAAATATTTTTTTAAATAATTTTTTGTCCAAGATTTTTTTTATTTTTTATTTTATATACGAAACTTTTATCTAAACTGCGAAACTCACTAGGCAGTCTTGTGTTTGTCTATAAAAAATTATTTTAAATGACATATTATTTTCTATTTATTTATTTATTTTGCATTCATATTAAATGCATTTTATGTTTTCTAAATCTAAAGTCCATAACTATAGTTTGAAATGAAAAAAGTTTTGATTTGAATAAAATTTAAGGACTTAATGTTTGATATTGTCTAAAATTATCTGCAGCATCCACTACCATTTTGTTATCAGGGTGCTTTATATTTCTTTTTAACTGACAAAGTATCTACTATACTATTAGGTATTATGTAATTACATGAGATTTGTGTGTATTCGAATGCCATTTCCTTTCTGCACTGTGTCAAATTAATATAGAATTAGCATTATATGTTAAATAATTAGTGTTCTGACATCATTTGCATAAAAATTAGACTAGATATGAACTTATGCTTCTCTTTTTTTTTTCTTTAAAAATTTTATGGTGAATAGTCACATTTTTTAAGCTTGCATAAAAATCTGTAGATATAACAAAGAATATAGATGATTTGTATAGAACTAGGGGGTGCCCCTGAATGACACCTCTCTTACCTCGTTTTTCAGTCTTAAACGGGCCCTGATCAAAGTAAAATGAAATAAAAATTGCATAGAAAAATTACAATCACAATGAAAAAAAAAGAAACACAATAAAATTTTATATTTATTACTTTTTGTTTTGTTTTTGCTCTTTAATTGAAGAAACTGCTTAAACGGTATGAAACATAAACTATTGTATTATGTAATTTGAAAACAATATATATATATTATTCAAATATTACAGCAATTATGCATGTTTTATTAATTTTAAAAATGTTGCAATTCGCATAAATTATAAAACACTTTTCAAGTAATTTTTACCTTTATATTAATCTCAAGTGAAATTTACCTCAGTAATGACACATCAATTCTGTATATCGTTTTAATTAAGAAGGAAGAAATCCCACAAAATCTAGTTTTAGATCATTTATTTTATTTTATTTTTCTAAAAATGAAAGCATAAAATAGATTTTTTTTAAATTTATTATTGTGTATCTTTGTATATCGTTTAAAATTTGCATACGTCCTATATTACTATACTTTAAAAAGAAAGAAAGAAAAGGTATAAAAAAGAAGACAAAAGTCGAAAAGAATTTGACACACTGAAAATTTACTTTGCGTGAGTTCGACTTATATAGGGCATGAAAATGATTTCGGATCCCTATAAACCTATTATTAATACTGATCATATTCTACAGGAAACACAGTATTTTACATCTAAATAAAGTATGTTAATTTTGCTGTGATGTGAAGATTATACAACTTTTCAAATATGTTTTAAAGAAAAAAACATCCCATAGACTCTATTTCCTGAGATCCTGTACGTAAACGAAAACTACTTTTTTTTTTTTTTTTTTTTTTTTTTTTTTAAATAAAGAATGCACCACAGTAAAGCTGAATAATATATCAGAGATGTTCTAAAATAATTAACTGAATTAGAGAACGGAAAGATAGATACACAATGGAACCAAAATCATAAACGCATTTTGATTTTGTTATAATGTTAAAAATGCATAAAAGAACTAAAAATGCTCTTTAAGAAGTTTTCACGTATATCTCCAAATGTATCTTAATATTTTTCTCTCGCAACTGAATCTTATGTTGATCATGCCACATTTTATACAAAACATGTTTTTCTGATGTTTTATGCAGCATAAAAATAAAACAAATATTTATTTGGATAAGTATCTGTCATAGTCCATGATATGCCAGAGTCCTTTTCAGACATCCCGTACATTAAACAATAGCTTTATTTATATCATTTACAATTAAGAGAAAACTATAATGAACTTGGAAAAAAAAAAAAAATATATATATATATATATGTTTCAGAGTATCATAAAAACATTTTATAAATTAACCTCTCCCCCCCCCCCCCCCCCGTAAAGAAAGAAAAAGGTGGGGAACGAAGAATAGACAAACCGATATCATATAATATTTTAAAATTTGCCGGAAAATGTTCTTAAAAAAAGTCTTATGTATTGATAAATAAACACACACACACATACATGAGAGATCCTACTACGGAGATTTTAATATATTTATTTTTGGATAGTAATTGTCCCTCTAGTTTATTCCAAAGTATACAAAAAATTTCTGTAAGAAAAAAGTGGGACATAAAACATCAATAAATATACATAATACATAATAATATTTAATTATTCATCCACATGTGTCTTTAATTTTTTAATTATTAAATTTAATAATTAGTATTCGATCGGTTTAAGATTTAAAATATGAGTTTTAATTTTAAAACAAAAAATATCAGAAATTAAGCATTATTCAAATATGTTAGCTCTCCCAGGAAAGTTGAACAATATTTATGATTTCGATTTGTCTGTCTGTCTTTCTTGAGTATTTTTAGAATACCTTGAATGTGATTTTGTGTTAGCTATGACACTGTTATTTAGCTCACTATGTCATGTTCTTTATTGAAAATAGTATGAAAGCACAGTTTTTTTTTTTTTTTTTTTAATACAAGGATTTGCAAAAAGAATTCGGATACATTACAGTCTATGACGATTATTTATTTAAAGCGTATTATAATATTTTGAATCAGCACAAAAACAAACAGAATAAACATATATTATTTAAATTCACAAAAGCATTTTCTCTATAGATTATGCTACTGTTAGCAACGATTTGCATATTTGGCCACAAAGAGGTGTAATGGAAAATGCTAGAAATGCATTTTCAGTTGAGTTATGCATTTTTCAAAATTTCAAATAAAGTTAAGATTAATTAATAATCTTTGTTCGTCTGCCTGCGTTCACATTTCCATAAATAATTTAAATAATCTTTGAAATCAATATGTATCATTCAGGTTATATAGCTAAAGTATAAAATATTTCTTACAAAAAATCTTGCACCTGATACAACGAATTTGTGTATATAAATAAAAAATAATTCGAATAAACATTATGTGTATAAACATACACACAATGACACACACATGCACTCACATATAGAAAGAGAAAGTTTTCTGAAATAATTTTTGGCTCTCATGATGTGTGGAACTTCAAGATATCGCAAAATTTTTTAATTACGAAAAATTTACAGACAAAAGTCAGATTTATTAATATAGATTTATCATAAAACATAATTTTTTTTTTTTTTTTCATTTATCAGACCCTTTCCAAACCCAAATAAATAAATAAATAGATAATGAAATAAAAATTACTTTTAGTTCCCCATCATACTATAGGTATGGGGAACTTAGGTATCGTGAAAATTTTCGACCTCGGTTTTTTGACTTTTTTACACGTTGTCAGGTGTGAGGAATCCGAAAATGACAAAATTTGTATGGTGTCTGTCTGTAGGGTGTCTGTTAGTGGGTTAGTGTGTTAGTGTGTTAGTCTGTGTACACAGTACCTCAAGAACAAATTGTCGCAGAGAGGTCAAATCAGTTTTAAAGTATTACTTTCGACACTGGCAAGAACCCTATTCATTTACAACATTCGAATTTAAAAACTTTGTAAGTTATTAGAAATTTACGATTTTCTTAACATGGGAGAATAGGACAAAAATTCACTTAAACGGGCATTAAATGGAAACTTTTTACTGTAAAAATGTCAGACCAGTTTTAAAATAGTTTTGATGCCGGAATGAACATCAGTAACTATAAATAAGCTACTTTGAAAATTTCGCAAGTCATTGGATATTTACGAATTTCTTAACATGGCAGAATAGGACAAAATTTGACATAAACGTCAATTTTGAGAGATATTTTCATCGTAAGGATGTCAGACTACTTTTGAAATATTATTTAGGGTACTGGCATGAATATTATTGACTATGAATTTTCCAATATAAAAATTTCGTAAGTTATTGGAAGTTTACGAATTTCTTAACATGGCAGGATAGAGCAAAATTTCACATAAACGTCAATCTTGAGGGATATTTTCATCGTAAAGATGTCAAACCACTTTCGAAATATTATTTAGGATACTGGCATGAATATCTTAGACTATGATTTTTCCAATTTAAAAAATTTGTAAGTTATTTGGAATTTACGATTTACTTAAAATGACAGAATGGGGTAAAATTGAGCATAAACTTCCATTTTGAGGATCATAAATACATTAGACAACTTCAAAATTACATTTATGATATTTTTTTGAACATGATTGAATACAAATATTCTAATAGGAAAATTTCGTAAATTATTCGTAATTTACGATTTTATCAACATAGCGAAATTGTACATTTTTCATATAAATATGAATTTTGAGGATTATTGCATTGGAAATAGTAGCATGAAAACTAAGCAACGGAATTGACACTGATAAAAGAAATTAATAGATTAGAATAAGATAAATATATCGAAGTGAACGAAGGATAGCCTATTAGGCGGGGATTTCATTCTGTCACTCTATCAAGCTTTGGCGAAATTCATTTCTTTTAACATGATTATAATATGTCTCGCACTAGAAATATATGAGAACATAAATAAGATGGGGAACTGAGCAGAGTCCACCTATGCCAACTAACTAGTTAATTATATATTATCAATATTAAAAAAAAAAGACTGTTTTTTATTTAAATTTTAATAATAATCTTGTGGCACTCATCCGACTTTTTCTTACTCTTACCTAGCATTTGAATGCTATAAACACAAATTGCGGATTAAGGTGTAAGGTAACAAGTACTATATATAAATCTACGTTTCAAATATTTCAAACTACTTTTAGGAACAAATAAATTTTGATGAATAACTCTCTTAGTGAGGGGGGTTAAATATAGTACTTACTATAAATAATTCTTGGTTGATATTAAATTTAAAAGTTCATTTGAAATTATTCAATCAACTTCAATCTGACCACTTTTGAAGCTTATTAATCTTAGTTAAATATTTTAAGTAGCAACCTCATAATCAACTTCAAAATACAAAATTTAATTTGTCTGCAAATATATGTTCTAAAGTTAGCTGATAACAGACATACACAAAGATTAACATTTTAAAATTTCATTTTAGTATTTAGGGACCCTCAAAACGTGTAATTATGCGCTAAACAAGCCTTAAAAATTTCACTTTAAAATTTTTTTATTTTGTTCTCTGCATAGGTATAAAGAAATTTTTATTCCTGGGTAGACCTGTAAAGGAAAGGAGAACGATTCTCATACCATATTTTCCACAAAACATGCTTTTATGCATATAAAAAATATATGTTCATTTCATTTTGTTTAGTACAGGCTATAGATGTTAAACTGTAAATAGCAAAAAATTTTACCCACATACTTAATGTATTTGAATTATTATGGATATCCCTGTACACGAACCATTTCCATGATCTCAACGAAAAGCTAAGTGCAGCATCCTTATATGACACTGATTTAGAATGTTAAGTTTTCATATTCTGGAATTATTTGTTTTTTAGCTATGCTGATAACAGGCACACACGCATAGACATACACAAAGACACACATACACACTCAGAGATCAAACTTAAAAACTTGATTTTTGGATTCAGGGGACCTCAAAACGCATAACTATTTAAAAAACGCAGTTTCCAAAATTTAACCCAAAAGCAATACTTTCTGTATCTTATCTAAGGATAAGAAAATGCATAAAAGAAAAGAAATAATTAAGGATAGGAGAAAATATAGCCAAATTAGCGATAAAGTTGCCAAACCGTTTGGTTTGACTTCCCGCAACAGCTGCAAATTAAAGCGCGAAAATCTTTGTGACTGCAATTCTGCTGACCATGCACTATATTACTCATTCAATAACATCCGGGATTTTTTTTTTGTTCACGATTTCCATTAGACTCAAATCTTAAACATTTTTAAAACTTGTACATTGAGGCCATCACAAAACATTCGTCCATATTTTCTCATTCAAACTCTTGCAGTACAGAACATGTTATTTATTAAATTTATTATTTATCTAAATACTTTCCTCTGGCGAATGCATACGATTTTCATAAATCAGAATACAATCAGTTTTATGCTAGATCTAGAAAATATAATCTTAGAAAACATAATTTTCTAAAGATTTTCATTTTTGTTATTATTATGAAAAATGATAAAAAAGTAGATAAATTTGTTTTTAAATCATCAGAAATCGATGGTTTAACCATTCGTTTTAAAGGTAAACATATTGAAAAATCTTCCATACACCCCTTCTCCTCCCTCGGGAATGATGGATACTTATTCCTTGGAGAGAAATTGATGTCCGATGAATACCCCCCCCCCCCCCAAAAAAAAAAAAATAAATAAATAAATAAATAAATAAAAATAAAATAAAATAAAGAAAAAAAATCATTGAGTATTACTGGTTATACAACCAAGTTGTATCAACAATATATCAAATGTATGTCACACACAAGGTTTGATGAGTATATATATTATAGAAGCTGAGATATAGGCTTTCCGTAAATAGAAAATATAGGCTTTTTATAAATTGGAACGTGGCAGCGCCACCTGTCGTCCGATAAGCACCCAAAGTTAATCAGTAGAGTTTTATATACTAGCAATTTTACGTACAACTTTTACAACATTTATAAATCACAGAAGTTGAGATATTTCGTTCCCGTTATGGGATTAAATTGCAACATAGCCACGCCACATGTTAGCCGATGTGCATCAGTAACGTTTTACATAAAATCGATTTCACATATAACTTCAGTATATTACAAAATTTAGAAGTTTAAGTTTTGTTTTAAATCACATGAGCTGAAATATTGCCTTTCAGATAACGTAATCAAATTGCAGATTAGTAACGCCACCTGTTCGCCAATGTATACATTCAAAATGTATATACAGCTCCTTATACATACACCCCGTGTATCAAGTTTTATGAATTTGTACACTATAGAAGTTGAGATATAACCATCACATAACTGGTGGGATTCACTACGTAGCAGCGCCACCTATCAGGCGAAATATCCCATATGCAATTAAAAAAACAGCAATTGAGGGCAAGTTCCAATTATATAACAAATTTCGTTAAATTCTGTCCATTGATTTTTGAAATAAAATATCCACAATTTTATTTTCACCAATTTAAAATTTTGTAATTTTTTTCACTTCACCGCTACTACTTCTAGTTCAGCATTCTTCATTGACGTGCTAACAAAACGTTAAACTGAAAATATAAAAAAGGCCCTATCCGCTATCATGTTAAAAAATTATAAATTTCGAATAACTGACGAAGATTTTAAATTAGAATGTTGCAAATCTCTGAATAGGATTGATATCATACGTGATATTTTAAAACTGGTCCGATTTCTCTGCAATCATTTGTTGTTAAGATTTCGTTTACCTGGACTAACAGACTAACACACTAATAGGCACCGATACCCATTAACAGGCACCATACCAACCTTTGATTTTCGGATTCTTCACACCACAAAACGTGTAAAAAATTCAAAAACCGAAGTCTAAAATTTTCATGATTAAACTAGTTTGCCTACCAATAGTATACTTAAAAATCCTTTTGTCATGTTCGTTATAATTACACTGTTACAGAACGTGTTATGACGGTCATATAGTTGAACGTTCTATATAGAACTAGAATTGTACGTGTTATAGATGGTACAAAGCAGACATTTTCAGAACGTTTTAAATAATACTATTTTTGAACGTACAATAGAACGTTCTATTGACACGAAACACGGTGTTTGAACTACTGTAACCGTTATTAAACGTTCAAAGAACGTTCTTGTGCTACTTGGGAATAGTTAATGTTAAAAAAAAAAAAAAAAAAAAAAGGGAACTGTTTTACGTATACTTCGAGAAGCTAAAAGCTAAACGAGTAAATTTTAGGGATTCAATTAATTTAAATACTAGAAATAAACATACATGTGAACACAAATTATAAGCAATGTTTAAAGCTATTTTGTTTTATCGATTTTCTGCATATCTGATAAAAAAATTATAAGAAATAATTAAAACAATATTTAAATTGACAAAAATTTAGCAATTTTCTATTGAATTAGCAACAATAGACACTTTGACTGTTCGTATTGGCGCCAAAGAAGCTGGTAAGTCAAAGAATTGTTTGGCGAAAAGAACTGCCGCCAAGCATCATTTGCATTTCATTCGTCCGCCCCTTCTTCAAAATGAACTATTCCAAGGTCGTATGCCTTCTTTTCGCGGTTGCACAGTAATATGGTGAACTCCTCCTCAACACAAATTGCATAACCTTGTAAAACGTATAGTCTCTTCTCTCTCTTTAATACAAAGCCAAAACGTCTTTTGACAGTGACATAAATTTCTAATTTAAAAGAAATTTACAGAAATTGAATAAACATTGAGATACAATGAACCTATTATTCAACGGCATCGCAAGAACTTAATTTAGCAGCAATCTATCATATCTAGTAACAGAAATGTGAATGTAGAGAAATTTTTCAAATCGACTATAAAGATATTAATTATTTATGCCAGAAAAGCATCGAAAATTACAGTTATAAGCTTATTAATAATGAAATAGATTAATAAAAATATTTTATCAAAATATGGGCGACAAATTTGTCGTCCATAGTTGACATTTGGTAGTAATTGGATAGCAACTGTCACTTTGTCACCATGCCTGCGGGAACTCTAATTATAATTGAACATGGGTTATTGCATAAAAATTTGGAATTTTTCAGATTTTTTACAAATTATGTACTTTTTAAAATGTCCATAAAAATATGAATGGATTTGGCAATATCTCCATTTTTTACAAGATGATGCACATTATAGATTTTCTTTTCTTTTCTTTTTTTTTTTTTTTTTTTTTTAATTACCGATTTTCACAATTAAGAAATTAAATATTCAAATTCAATTATCAAAAATAGATTAAAAACTTTTCAAAAGAAACAAACAAAAAAAAAAAAAAAAATTATAGCATGCAAACTAGTTTTAAAAATTTCCCCTCGATTTCACATTATTATAGTTAAACATCATATTTAAACAAATTTAGGTATTACTTTGGGTATAACTCTAACACGGTAATTTACTAAATATTTATGACGTCCACCATCATCTCAAATAATTATAAAATCTTTTTGTAAAGGAAAAATTTTCACAATTTCCACAATGAAACTTTACTTACTGGTTTACTTACAGAACACAACAAAATTACATAAACTCACTAAATGAAAAGTGGGACTTTACCTACTAATTTGTATATCGGAGCAAATTTATGTATAGTAATAGACCACTAGATTAAAATGTTTCCTACTAGCCAGCATATTTTGAATAACAAAGTTATGTAAAATTAACGAACTTAAGTGTGGAACTCTAATTATTGATCTGTATATATTATACAACAAACTTGTATTAAGTCTCCAACTCCACTGATCTACATAGGTCTCACAACAACGATGCATAAAGTTACCGTTTTTGAAAGTGACATCTTACCAACTGGTATTTCTACAATTCACTATAATGTTGTGTAAAGTTAACATTTGCGAGAGAGGAACCCCTTACTGATCTGCATATTACACACAAAAATATTCTTTAAAGTCATCATTTGCCAAAGTGGAATCTTGCCTACTAAACTGCATACGTTACACAACACTCTTGTGTAAAGTTACCATTTATCAGAGTTGAACTTTACCTACTGATCTCCATACATTACACGACAATGTTGTGTGAAGTTACCACTTGTGAGAGAGGAATCTTACTTACTGATCAGCATACGATACACAACAATGTTGTGTAAAGTTATCATTTGCAAATATGGAACCTTATCTTTAGATATGTATACGTTACACAACTATATTGCGTAAAATTACAATTTGCGAGAGTGGAATCTTACCTTTTAATGCGCATACTTTACACTACAACGTTGTGTAAAGTTACCGTTTGCGAAAGTGAAACCTTATCTACTGTTCTAAAGATATTACACAAAAAAATTGTGTAAAGTTACCCTTTCCGAGTGTGTAATTTTCCTTCCTTGTCTGCAAAGATCACGCAATAGCAGTTGGTAATGCTTCTCAATATAGTTGTGGCAAGTAAGCTGCCTCAACATTGTTGAGTAAAGTTACACAAAATTTTTTACAGTGCAGATATGAGTATAAAATCAACGCTACAATGCACAAAACAGATGGATGTAATACGAATGAAGAAACGAACTTGAAATTCATATAGAATACCGTTGTATCAACAACTAAAAAAATTGCTGATAAGTGAAATGAAGTAAAAAGGACAACTAATAAAAATAATGAAAATAGAAGAATGGAATTGCAAGAACTAAAATGAGAAATAATAAGCGATGAGTGAGAAAAAGTTATATAAGTAATTATATAAGTAATTTCTAAGTATCAAATATGAAAGGCATTAGAGAAAAATCATCAAGTTTATTCGAGTATTTTAAAATGTAAAAAACTTCATAAAATTCTCAATAGGAGTAAAAACTGTGGTTAGAAGTTAATTTTTGAAAATTAAAAAACAGAGACCAAAAGGTCAGTATCGGAAGTAATAAACGATTTAGAAATTTCTTCATTCAAAACTTTTTTCTGCGGCGCTTATTTCTTATGCATTTCAAAATTTCCTAGTTTAGAATTTTTTTAAAAAAATCTCAAGAAAAGGGGATAAAATATACACTACACATAATCTCAGTAGTAATAAGACCTTTCAGAGAAAAAAATTCATTCCTCAAATATTCATATATTTTTATTTTATGTAATTAAAAGTATATTAGCTATGCTAGGTGGCGTTTAGTAATGTTGAATAAATCATAGTTACCAACATTCTAATTTATTCCGAAGCAGCCATTTTAGCTCCACATTTATATTGAACCACTTTATTTACAGAATAGTTTTCTTCAATATATAAATAATATAAAATAAGAAAATATTACCCTTAAAATGAAAATGGTGTAAAGTAAAAGCAGGGCAAAAAATACTCCGGAATAAATTAAAATGTTGGCAACTATGATATAAATGAGCCCTGTCCAAAGGTTTGTAATTAAGAAACATCTAAATTGCTTCCCACTTAACAGTATATTAAATGTTTATTTATTTATTTAATTTTTTATATTTCAGTTAATATATATATATATATATACATATATATATATATATATACACTGCATAAAAAAAGTAGACGGACACTTCTTTACAATTTTTTAAAACCCCGTCTTTGTTTAATAGGAAATGTCAATTAAAATTCTTTAACATGTTTATACTTATCAAGCTTCATATTTTTGACAGACAAATAAAAATATTCATTTATTTATAATTTTAATGTAGGGAAATGCAGAAAAGAGAAAAGATATACGTTTGAACAATATATATATTTTTAAAAAGTAGGCGGACACTGGTCAAAAACTGCAATTATCTAAGTTGGTGTTTCTTGCGGAATACTAGTTTTGCATGTACATGTACATTTTGTATTTTCCCAATTGCTAACGTGCTTGACAAGATGGTTTTACGTAGTTAAATTTCTTGGAGATGAATGCGCCATGCCACGAGGAATTCCTCTAGCTGATTACCAGAAAGGACAGATTATAGCGCTGAAAAATGTTAATAAAGGATTCAGAGAAATTAGTAGGCTACTTTTAATAAGCAAAAGTAGCATCAGCGATTTTCTACGTGCTCTTGAAGCCCATGGCGTAAAGAAAAAGAGTGACCGGCCAAAGAAACTTTCTCTTAGAGACCAAAGAAAAATTTTTACTGAGCTGAAAATAACTGGAGCATCAATTCCCAGAGTTTGAATAAGCACAGGAATTACTAACGTAACTTCTCAGACAATTTATAACTACATTAAGCACTCAGAGTTCTTTCAATATAAGAAAAGAAAACATCGTCCATGCTGGATGGATCACCACGTGACAGAACGCCTACAGTGGACTCAAAACTATATGCCTTGGACTACAGAATGGATATCCGTAGTTTTTTCAGATGAGAAAAAATTTAATTTAGACGGCCCAGATGGATATCAATATTATTGGCACAGTTTCGAGAAAGAATACGAAGTGTACTCTACTCGGCAAGTTGGTGGTGGTGGCGTGATGGTGTGGCTAGTTGTTGGCTATGGTGGAAGGACAAATTTAGTGTTCCTAAGTAAGAAGCAGACTTACAAAGATTATATTGAAACACTAAGCAGTGAGGTTTTGCCATTTGCGTGTGATCTAGGAGGAGAAAACTGGATTTTCCAACAAGATGGAGCCCCAATACATACTGCTAACAACGTTAAAAAATGGTTTCATGAGAACAACTTCAATGTTTTACCTTGGCAAGCCAAGAGTCAGGATATGAATCCTGTAGAAAACATTTGGGCTATACTTGTTCATAAAATTTATGAGGGTGGACGCCAGTATGAATCAATTCACCAGCTCAAAGAAGCTCTTGCAAACATTTGGGAAATTTTCTGTCAAAAAAAAGATTCAGAATCACATTGATTAGATGCCTAACAGAGTATACGAACTTATTAAAGCAGATGGGAGACGAACCCCTTACTAAACACGTTTTATATTAGAAATACAAGATGTGTCCGTCTACTTTTTTTAAGAAAAATTACAGTGAAAATATGCACCATTTTAGTTTTCTGAATTTTTCCACTACATAATTCAAAAGGATTGAATCTATATCCAAAAAATAATACTATATGATGTCTCATGAATATAATTATATTAGAGAAATGAACCTCATATCTCTAATTAAAGAAACAAACGGCTTTAAAGTATTACATGTAATTGTCCGTCTACTTTTTTTATGCAGTGTATGTGTGTGTGTGTGTGTGTGTGTGTGTGTGTGTAGTTAACCAACAGACTGATGTGATCCAGCTTCTTTAGTCCTCTTCCATGGATGACACCCCCATCATGCCTAGGACCCTAGCACAGCCAATTGGCCTTTCTCCTAAACGCAAACACACACACACCAGTAATTCAGCTTCTTTGATGATAACCATTTTAACCAGTTAACGCCCAAATTAATTTTGCAAAATATTATTAGCTGATTATTTCACTTCTAAATTAATATAGACAACTGACAGTGAAATATATTAACTTAAACAATTATTTTGATAGATTTAAATTTAAAGCATATCCTCATTTATTGACGTTTAGTGTTCCAGCAAGAAAACTTCGAGATAGAAAAACTTTGAGATAACAGATTAATTTCAAATTATACGTTGACAAAGATCTCGAAAGTAAAGTATTATAATATATATTATTATTCAACTTGATTTAAGTTAGTATACCTGCGCAAAAAGCAGATATATGTGCGACGAATGAAAAATCCTAAAATGATTATCCAAATTATGAAATAATAATTAATATTAGGCACATAAAACTTTCAGGGATCATTTAGAGTGACGCTATAAGCTGTCACTGAAAAGCAAAAATCATTCCAAGAAACCACAAAAAACATACGTGCCATTTTATTAGCTGTCCTCAAATGAGGGCACTATGCGCTCACGGGTTAAACTATATGTTGTGGCAATCAAAAAAAAAAAATTCTATATGTTCTTATACACATTTACGCTAAACAAATTATTTATTTAACTTTTTATCAATACCTGTATTATTTAATCAAGGAAAGTGTTAGTGGAAGTTTTCCTATATTTTTCTTTTTCTTTTTTTTTCTTTTTTCTTTTTTTTTTTTTTTAAGAATAACTGTATTATGTTTAAGTGTATTTCTTACTAAATTTAGAACAGATTTCCTTTAAAATATTTTTAAACGTCTATAAAGTAATAGGAAATTACTGAAGCTTTAAAGTTCAATTTCTCTTCAGAAGAAAATAGAATGAAAAGTTTGACTAAAAAATTTATACTCCACAGCTAGATAAGCTATATTTATCACTGTAACATTATAGCTGAAATTTATCGGCAAAATAAAATTTATCGTATGTGTTGTACATCTCGCCGAGCACGATTTGACGTAAAAACAAGAGGAAATCAATAAAAAAAATAATATAGAAACTCTAAGATAAGAAAGAAAATAGTTAAAGAAAAAATTGTGTTCCTAGAAAATTTTGTTTGTGTATGAAATTTGCATACTTATAAAAAATAAAAATAGGTGGGAAAAAAATTATGCTGATAGTTTTGTAAATTATAAATATGTTATGAATAATTTACAAAATTTGTAATTATATGTCTCTATTTTAGTAGCGCTCTGAATTTTCAATGATTTAATTTATTTATATATTACTAAAAATTATTATGCTTGTAAGATTTTTTTAATTTATTAAAAGTTCAGTTTGACTTTCTTTAATAGTAATATGTGTTCAATTCATTTTTTACCCCCAAGTGAAGTAAATTAAAATTTCTCTTATTTTAAGCGTATGGTGAAAACATGGGGTTGATGTAAAACTAGAAAGCTCCTTTATTATTACTTTGAAATTACTTTACTATTTTATTACTTATATATGAAAAAAGTATTAGATTTGTGAAATATTTTGATTTTCGTTTTTCCATGGATTTATACGTTTTGGAATGTCCTGAACAGGGTTTGATCATTTTTAGAAAATAGTCTGTCTGTGTATAACACAAATTTTGAGGACGCTGTGTCTCACAAACCAATGAACGAAATTAAACTAAAAGTGATGTTTAGTTGAATTTTGTCTCGAACTATGCTGATTACATATGATCATTAATCCCTCAACAGTTGGTGCTCTCATCACTTTTTTTTAAATACGTTTTAATAGGAAGTATAGGACAAAATTTCGTATAAATACACATAATGAGATTTATTTTTAGCGAATAGTGGTTAAATTAATAAGAAGTATTGATAATAGTTATAATAAATGTATATTGATAATAGTTATAGTAAAAAAAAAAAAAATAGTGTGCATGTAGGACCATCATCTTCCAACCCTCCCCCCCCCCTCCCCACCCTCCTTCTGAGGTGCAATTTTTCAATGTGGGTATTTTCAAAAAGAACTAGTCAATACCTTTAAAGCGAATGACTCAACCATAGATCTCTAATAATTTAAAACAACGTAACGATTTTTTTTTTTTTCCATTTTTAAAAGAACAAGTCAACACCTTTAAAAAGAATGATTCAACCATAGATCTGCAATAATTTAAAACAACGTTATCGATTTTCTGTCATTTTTAACAATAAAAAAACATTTCCTGAGATGTCGGCATAAAACTGACTTTCTCTGAACATTTAGTATTATGCTTCTCTAAAATGAAAATCGTCTGAATTCACCATGAAAATTAATTTTAATAAGTAACTTGTACTTCGAGAATTTGTATACGAAAACATAGAAGAAAATCCTGTGGTAGCCACATAGATAAAGCACAACGTAATAGATTTGATTGAGGAAACAATATTAAAATTCCTCATAAGAAAAATACGTGTTATCATTTAAAATTTTATACAAGGGTTTTTCTTGAAGAGTCATCTAAAATATTTTTTCTTGATAAATGCGATAAATGAAAAAATATTTACAATGTTGTAAATTCAATCAAAAAATTACGCTAAAATTATTTTTCAAAATAAAAATATATATTTTAATTTTTATAAAATTATTTAGAATTTAGGCAAAAGAATGTTCTTTATAGCTATAAATATGAGTATAGATGCTATTTATTTGCCTATTTATTCGAATGTTTGAGTTAAAAATGCCTTTGAATATATTAAAATAAAATTTAACTTAAACTTCTTTATCAAGAAATTAATGAAAAGATTGCTGTCGGTCTCAACATAATGAAACATTAAATATATCGTAGTTTATGCGAAAGAAATATTAAATAATAATTACTAATAATGTATGAATAATTCTAATATAATAAAGTTAATCATAAAGCATTTAATTAAAATTGATGAAATCGCTGTTTTAAAATGTATTTTCAAATTTTTGTTTCAGATTTCCAAAGTTTCAGATTTCCATCCATTGCTGAAATTTGTTTTACAGATTTTAGCTTTTTTATTACTTTCTCTTATCCATAAGGTAGAGAAAGTGTTGTTTTTGGGTCAAGTTTACGAACGCGAGATTTTGTTATATTTACACGTTTTGAGGTCCCCTGAATACGAAAGTTTTTAGTAAATAGTTTAAGTTTTTAGTAAATAGTCTGTGTGTATGTCTGTGTGTATGTCTGTGTGTTTGTATGTCTGTGTGTCTGTGTGTGTGTCTGTGTGTGTGTCTGCCTGTTATCAGCATATCTCAAAAACAAATTATGGCAGAAAGTTAAAACTTGGTATTCTAAATGTGTATAATATAGGGATGCTACAGTAAGCTTTTCGTTAAGATCAAGCAAATGGTTCGTGTACAGGGACAATCAAGAGAATTCTAATACATTACGTCTATGGGGGAAATTGCAGTTAAGTACAGTTTAACGTCTATAAACTGCACTAAACCAAATGAAATGAATATATATCTTTTGTAATAGAGACAGTTAACTGGGAAAAATTTTTTTTGTGTATGTAGGAGCCTCGCCTCAACCCTGGGGAGAAAGACCCCCCTCGAGGGGAGTAAAATTTCATGATGGGTATCTTTCAAAAGAGCTCACCAATACATTTAAAACGAATGGTTGAACCATCGATCTGCGATAATTTAAGACAAAGTTATCGATTTTTTTTTTTATCTTTAACGAAAAAAATGAGAAAAATAAAAATCGTATTTTTTTTTCCCTTTAAATATGGAGAATAAAATGGACTTTTTTTGGATATTTGGTGTTATACTACTTCTCTAATATGGAAATCGTCTGCATTATCATAAAAGATAATTTTTTTTAAATAATAATTTTAATAAATTATCTTTTAAAAACAGAATTATTTTTTAATAACCGAATTAAATTTTATATAAATGTAGGTACATTAATGAAACGAGGGGGGGGGGGGGGTTGAGTGGGTGGCAGCCCCCCTCACACAGAACTAATTATCATATAAAACTCTTCAGAAGCCTAATATGAATTGTTTAAGACAGGTTTACACAACAGTACTCATTATCTTACCTTTTAATCTGCAACCTGTATTTATAGTATTAAATTTCAGGGTAAGAGAAAGTCTTGTGCGTGACACACCAGATTATTTATTTATTTAATTTGCAGCTTAAAGTTTCAGCAAAATATAATCGGTTATTTAATGGCTTTTCATCGAAATGGATGGATTGGTAAGCAATCGATAATTGGATTCTCATCCGGAAGGATGAATCTCATTGAAATTTGTTCAAAATGTCCCGTCGGTGTTAGTTCATTATGATAATCGGAATCCGCCGGATTTAAGAAATTGATCTCATAAAAAGGCTTGATTCAAATCGAGTTTTCATATGTATCTGTTCAATGGTATATGTTTCATGTGTAACATTCCTCATCTAAAATTGATGTTAGATACTGCTCGAAATGATATGCATGTGTTCTTACTCGAACAAATTTCAACAAGTCGATTAAAGGCCAAGCAAAATACGATGTATGGATGCTTCTAAGGTAGTTTAAATGTTAGAAAAAAAAACTTAAATGACAAAATACTAAATACATCTCTAATTAAAAAAAAGAAAGGAAAAACATACGCTATAACTAATATGTATTATTTATTAATGTACTTGTAATGTTCAATAGATTTATTTAAATTAATATTTATAAAACTTTATATTTCAAGTTTTAGTGTATAGTCATTTATTTATACTAAATAATGCAAAAAAGTTTTCTTAAAAATGATTATATTCATTGTAAATTCTAAAAAAAACTGCAAATGTTTATCATTTTGCAACTTATTATTGAATTACCATGATAGAGAGTAAAAATCAATGAATAACAGAAAACATTAATTCATTTTTATCTATATTTTTTAATGCATAATTATTTTTAATGCATGGTCGGAAAAGTAGCTGGATTTAATTTTTTTCTAAACAAATTTCCACCATTTTGAAAGAAGATGGTGGATAAAGTTTATTAATAAATTTAGTGAAGAAATTGATGTAGACTACGTGCATGTCGAGTTTTAATCAAATCGATTCACAAACACCTTTTCTATGTAAGTTTAGAATTTCAATTCGCCGTACTTGAAAACAAGAAGGGGGATCAAGAAGGGGGATCAAATGATCAAGAATTAAATGAACGCTTCAAAATATCTAAGATATGTCTACTGTACAAATTTGATTTGAATTTATTCAGTATTTCGAAAGTTTCTGCAATGACAAATTTTCAAGTGGCTACCCATCTTATACTATTAAGTGAGCAATATGTGTATATTTCACTGATCTCGAAAATGGTAGCTCGGACAGTCACGAGATTTAACACAAATGTGCCCCCCGAAGGATCATTGTGCACATCGAAGTCAGATTTTCGAATTTTTGATTAGTTTTTTCTTAATTAATTAAAATGTGAAAATAATAACCTTCTAATTTCTGATAAATAAGACATTTAAATTTTAACATTTTATCCATGATTTAATTGTTGCCAATTTTTTTTTTTCGACAAAATAATAATAATTAAAAAAAAAACGTACATTCAATTAAAATGAGGAAAATAAATCAGAAATATTAGAAAATAAATTAGAAATATCAGTCGCATCGTTACAAATAAGATACCAAATGAAAGGGAAAATTTTTGTAAATCCGATGCATTAAACAGCTTATCAATCGGATGATTAGTTTTTTCTTAATTAATTAAAATGTGAAAATAGTAACCTTCTAATTTCTGATAAATAAGACATTTAAATTTTGGCATTTTATCCATGATTTAATTGTTGCCATTTTTTTTTTCGACAAAATAATAAAAATAATAATAATAATAATAATAATAATAAAAAAATCTGATGTGGGCACCACATGACTTCCTTATACACTTTTAGAAATATACATAATGTTAAAAAACATTGTCACTGGACCCGAAACAGTTGGCTAAAAATATTTTTAAAAAATGCATGCATACGTAAAAAAAAAAAAAAAAAAAAAAAAAAATTGTGCCTTGAGGGGACTCATGTCAAAGTTGTGCCTTGGGGGGGGATCATGTCAAAGTTGTGCCTTGGGGAGGGGACTCATGTCAAAGTTGTGCCTTGGGGGGGACTCATGTCAAAGTTGTGCCTTGGGGGGGACTCATGTCAAAGTTGTACCGTGGGGGGGGACATGTCAAAGTTGTGCCTTGGGGGGACTCATGTCAAAGTTGGGCCTGGGGGAGGACTCATGTCAAAGTTGTGCCTTGGGGGGGCAACTCATGTCAAAGTTGGGCCTTGGAGAGACTCATGGTAAAGTTGGGCCTGGGGAGGACTCATGTCAAAGTTGTGCCTAGCAAGATTTGTACAGGTAACGCTGCCGAAGGAAGCAGGGACCCTAAACAGTTGGCTAAAAGTATTTAAAAAACGCATTTTCACCGTGTTCTGATCTAGTCTGAAAGTTTCAAATGTCTAGCTAGTCAAGAAGTCAGTTAAATAAATTTTCTGTTGAATCACATAAACGCTGCTGAAAGCAGAGGGTATTAGAAACAGTTGGCTAAAAATATTTAAAAAAATGCATTGCCAATGTGTTCTGAAATTTTCTGAAAGTTTCAAATGTCTAGCTAGTCGGGAAGTCAGTTAAATTGCAAGATTTGTCCAAACTGTTTTTGAGTTATTACCGTTTTTTGATACATTTTGGCCATTATGAACCTAATTTTCCTAAATATCTCCAAAACGGAAAACTTACAAAGTCCAAAAAGGGAGGTGCACAACTAGATGTTATAACAAACCTATGTACCAATTCGCAACTTTCTACGTCCAACCGTTTTTGAGTTATGCGACATACACACACACACACACATACATACAGACGTCACGAAAATTCGTGTAAAATCCCTTATATCTCTAAAACGAGAGCTCGTGTTAAGACGACACTTGCAGGTGTGGAACTAGACATCATGACAGTCACACGTATAAATTGGCAACATTCAGCGATCATTCGTTTTCGAGCAATGTGAAATACAAAATCCATTTCGCAAATCGGGATTACTATACTACCTTATACTTTGTATAAGTAAGTAAAAACGTACATTTATTTAAAATGAGGAAAATATCAGAAATATTAGAAAATAAATTAGAAATGTCAGTCGTTACAAATAAGATGCCAAATGAAAGGGAAAATTTTTGTAAATCCGTTGCATTAAACAGCTTATCAATCGGATGATTAGTTTTTTCTTAATTAATTAAAATGTGAAAATAGTAACCTTCTAATTTCTGATAAATAAGACATTTAAATTTTAAAATTTTATCCCATAGAATAATAATAAACACGTACGCTCCTTCTTCCTTTATTATTATTCTATGTTTTATCCATAATTTAATTGTTGCCAATTTTTTTTTTCGACAAAATAATAATAATTAAAAAAACTGAACTAAAACAACATTTTCACCTTTACTGAGAATAAATACGAACTGAACTGAAAAAACATTTTCAAACTTTACTGAGAATAAATACGAACTGAACTGAGAGGAGTCTGTGGTTAAAAAATGTGAAAACGAAAGTGTTGTTTTTTTTGATAAAAAAATCTTTTTGTTTTGTGATTTAGTTAGTATAAATTAAAAGACCTTCTGATTCTTTTAAACAGGGAGTTATTAGTAAGTCTTTAAAATCAAACTACAACATAAACATTTTATTTCAAAGGATGATATTTAAACACGTTCATTTTAAAAACTCTGAAACACTGATATGTGGCATCAAGTTATATGCAACAAAATCAAAAACAACTTTCATTTAAAATTTAAATACGAGTTTTTAGAAATCAAAAAGTTTAAATAAATATTCTTAAGATGAAACGATCAAATGATGTGATACCAGTTAATCCAGAAGAACAAAGTACTTCAAATGCAGACCAACTAATTAATCCTACTTTCTTATATCAAGCTAGGCCTATCCGTGCATCAAAATTAAAATGTCGCCAAAATATAAGGGAAATAGGACAGATGTACAGAAAGGAACGTTCTGAGAGTATATCTAGGCAAGCTTTTCAGCATCGAGCAAGGGAGAGCACGGAAGACAGAATCCAGCGACTTGAAGATCTAAGACAGCGAGCTTCTCAGCGTAGGGCATCAGAGAGTACACTAGAGAGACGACAACGCCTAGAAGAGCAAAGACGTCGACAAGCAAGATATGAAGTGGCATTGCGAAATCGGTGCCCAACATACAAAATAGCAGTTTGTAGAGATGTGAACTATAGTACTTTAGGAGAATTCAATGTGAAATGCGTTCATTGTAAAGCATCACATTTTCCAGAGGAACGTGTTTCCAATCGTCTTCATAGAGACTCTTTTGGTGATTGTTGTCTTCATGGACGATTATTACTGCCAGCACCATATTTTGCGAACGAGTTAGCAAGACTGTTTTTGCACTGCCATCCACTTGCTGAAGAATTTCATAAAAGAATCAGAAACTTGAATTCCTGTTTTGCTTTTTCTTCTTTCAATGTGTCAGAAGACAGAACATGGCATACACAGTTTTATTGCATGTGGACAAGTATACCACAAAATGAACTTGGCTGCTCAACCGACTCAAGACATACATGGAGAATTTGAAAAACCTCAATACGGTCAGATGTACTTTTTTGGATCCTGATAATGCTGTTGACGAACGATTACATCATCCTCTGAATTGTGGAATAAGTCGTGAACTCATGGAATTATTAGAGCACGTAATAAGGGCACAGAATGGTTATGCACAGAGTTATATGATGATGCGAGAAGTTCAGTATGAAGTTGAACAGCAAGCTACTGCACAAGGATTATCTGCACCTGAAGTTCAACTTTTGTTCAGAATTCCTCAGGAAAGTGATTACAGAAGATTTAATACACCATCCATTAATGAAGTTTGCGCTGTCTTCACACTTAATGCCGATCAGAGTTTCCCAGAAAATGAAATGATTGTACATCGGCGAAACAAGGAAATTGTTATTCTAAAAAATATTGATAAACGTATTGAGCCATTCACTTATCCACTGTTTTAACCACAGGGTACGGATGGTTTTTCTCTTGATATACCATTGACTACACCTTATTCTTCGCGGCATCATGCAACGCGCCTTGAGTTGGCTCAGAACAGACTTGCTTTTCGACCTGAAGTAATAAATTATTTGTCCACAAGAATGAATTCTACAGGTCATGACTTGCGACAAATACAATTTAATGCATTGCATTTTGGTGGCAGACTTTTTCAACAGTATGTTGTCGACACTTTTATTAGGATCGAAAGAGATCGTATTCAGTGGATTAAAGCAAATCAAAAGAAGATTCTTGCTGATAATTATACAGAAGTCACACGTTTGATAAACGACTTAGTAGAAAAAAACAAAGCTACAGTTGGAGAGAAAGTCATTCTCCCATCATCTTTCCCAGGGTCAACACGCTATTATACTGAACAATTTGAAGATGCTATGGCAATTGTTCGCCTTCTTGGTTCTCCAGATTTCTTCATAACAATGACATGTAATGCAAACTGGCCTGAAATAAAAAACGCTTTGCACATTCAGTTACAAAATGGATCTTTTATACAACAACTTCCTCAAGACCGACCAGATGTTGTAACTCGAGTTGCAAAATTGAAATTTGATGAAATAATTGAAGATTTTGATAAGAAGCAGATATTTGGAAAAGTTGCTGCTTATGTATATTCAGTTGAATTTCAAAAGCGAGGTCTTCCTCACATTCACCTTCTTCTAATTATGAGTTCTCAAGGCAAGATTCATAATCCTGAAGAACTGGATGATCTCATTTCTGCAGAGATTCCCGACTTTGAAGATACAGATCTGAGAGAACTTGTAATAAACTGGATGATTCATAACCCCTGTGTCGAACAGAACCCAAACGCTGCATGCATGGTAAATAAAAGTGGACGTATGAAGTGCCGCTTTCAATTTCCAAAATCATTTGAGGATGTATCTTCATTGGCAGACAATGCAAAACCAAATTATCGAAGGCGTTATGATCCCAAATTGGACCCTCACAGTCGAGATTTCTCTCATGAAAGTGCAGTGTATCGTAAGAGTGTTGATGGCAGGCGCATAACAAGAGATAATCGTCATGTTGTTCCTTATAATGCATATTTACTGAAAAAGTACAATTGTCATATAAACGTTGAATATGTTGGAAGCATTATGGCTGTGAAGTATCTATACAAGTACATATATAAAGGGTTTGATTGGGCTTCACTTAAAGTTGTTGAAGGAGGAAGACAAATCATGTACAATGAAGCAAATACTTATGTTGAGGGTCGATGCATCACTCCACCAGAGGCATGTAGGCGTTTATTTGGAAATGAAATTCAGAAGAAGAGTCATAGTGTGCTACGATTATCAATTCACCTTCCTGGCCAGTACAGAATTGTAAATTTAGATCAGGCTCAGGGAGATTTAGCTGATACAGGACAAAAAGGTTCGACTCTGGAAGCATATTTCAAGCACAATAAAAAGGCTAAGGAAGAACATGAAATTAGACAATCAAATGGAGACACGGAGGAAGAGCCAATCTATTATTACTACTGGCAAATGCCTGAACACTTTAGATGGGATGCAAGAAGTGAATGGATTCAAAGAGTACGACAGATAAAAGTTATTGGAAGAATACATAATGTCAATTTTGTTGTACAGCCTGAATTATATCACTTACGACTGTTATTGTATCATGTAAAAGATGCAACCAGCTTTAAGGATATACTGACAGTGAATAATATTGAACATGCGACATACAAGCAAGCTTGTCTAGCACGAGGATTATGCTATGATGACCAACAATGTATTGAAGGATTGTCCGAATCTGCAAGCTCAAAACTGCCAAGGGCAATGAGAACACTTTTTACACAGATTTTGATTCTAGGCTCACCAGAAAACCCAAAACGGCTGTGGGAAATGTTTAAGCAAGATCTCGCAGAAGATTTCATTCATGAAGGTGAAAGAACTGGAATTTCAATTGAAGATTCTATCAAGCGAGCATACCGTGTAATTGCCCATAAACTCGACTCAGAAGCGACAGAATGTAGAAATTTTCAATATTGGGTTGAAAAGTTTTCATTTGATGATATTGATGATTATGAAACTGAATCGAATCAAGAATTGTCAAATGTCAATGAATCAGCAGCTATTGGTCAACAAATGTATCAACTTCTTAGAGGAAAACAAATTGAAATTGTGGATGCTATCTTTCGTTCAGTCAATGATGGGAATATTCAATCAAATTGCTTTTTTATTGACGGACCTGGTGGTACTGGAAAAATTTTCATATACAAGACTTTGTATTACCTTCTGCGAGGAGGGATCTTTAATGTGCAGTGTATGGCTTTTACAGGCATTGCTTCGATTGTACTTCCTGGAGGACGCACATCGCACAAAACATTTGGATTGAAGGTGCCCCTTTCACCAGAGTCAAGTTCCACAATCAAACCGGGCTCCTGTAAAGCTCAAAAACTTTCTAAAGTTCAAGTATTTCTCATGGATGAAGCACCTATGCTTCCTAAATATGCATTTCATGCAATGGACGAAATTCTGCGTAAAACTGGAAATGCAACTTTGCCATTCGGTGGAAGAATTATGGTTTTAGGAGGAGATTTCAGACAGTGTCTTCCAGTTCAACCGCGAGCGAATAAACAAGAACTTATTGACTTATAAATTAAAAAGAGTGTGCTTTGGTGTAAATTTAGGAATTATTCACTGGATGAGAATATGCGGGTTGATCCAGAACAAAGAGACTTTGCAAACTATATTTTAAAAGTTGGTAATGGAGAATTACTGATTAGGTCTTTAGATGAGATAGAGCTACCCGAAGACATAATTTCAAATGGAAATTTCATTGATGAGCTTTTTGGTGTTTGCTTTGTCAATGAAAATTATGAAGAGATGAAAAATAGAGCTATACTTGCTCCTCTTAACAAAGATGTTGACAGGTTAAATACTGAAATTATTTCGAAATTACCCGGAGAGTACAAAACTTATCACAGTTACGATACTGTAAATAACCAACCCGAAGGAGGACATCAATTTACTGTTGACTTTTTAAATTCTGTTGAAAATTCCGATTTACCACCTCATGAACTTAAACTGAAAAAAAATGCTATTATTATGTTGATGCGTAATAGAGATGTATCAGAAGGCCTTTGCAATGGTACAAGATTAATTGTTACTGAGCTGTGCAATCATATTATTAAAGCAAAAATAATAACTGGTGAACACTGTGGCCGAGATGTACATATACCAAGAATCACACTTCAATCATCAAAAGGTCAACTTTGGTTGCGCAATATCTAGACATCAGTTTCCTGTAAAAGCAGCATTTGCTATGACAGTGCATAAATCACAGGGCCAAACTTTTGACTTTGTAGGTATTGATCTGAGAGTACCAGTTTTTATGCATGGAATGCTTTATGTAGCTTTTTCAAAAGTTAAAAGAAAAACATCATTAAAAGTACTTTTGCCGATAGAAAATCAACGCCATACTCGTAATATCGTCTGGAAAGATATCTTAAACCATTCAAGAACTACAGAAATTGATTACTGTTTTAATGAAAATGCAGAAGATTTAAATTTCAGCTTCGATTTGGACTAATGCAATTCAGGCACTGTTCTTATGCGTTTAATGCGTTAATAAATTTTTCTTATTCGTTTATAAAATGGTAGCACATTTTTTGTTTGTTTGCTGCAATATATTTTAATATTAACAGTTAAAATTCTTTAATTTATAGCATTTCAGTAGAAAGTTATTTAAATGTGATGATTTATTAAAATGTCTGATGATTTATAAAATATATGTATAGTTATAAATTTGTAAAAATAACATAGTTATTCAGCCTTAAACTTTCATATCCCACAGTGTACTCACCCAACAACAAATTTATTATCATCTCTAAGTGTTTTTGTTCTTATATATTTTCTTTTACGTGTTTTATTTCTTAAAAAATAAAAGAGCGATACAAATATTCTAAGAATAGGGGAAGAAGTTACGATTGGCGCCACAGGCACCCAAGAGTTAATTTAAAATCGTTATATTTTTACTATTTTAGTATTAAGCCACTTTTACAGAGAACAAGTTATGATTGGCGCCGCAGGCGCCTAAGATTTTATTTAAAAATATTTGAATTTTCAATATTTTTATATTATGCGACTTTTAGAGAGAACAAATTACGATTGGCGTCGCAGGCGCCCGAGAGCTTGTTTTTTGGTAAATATTTTCTTGGGTCTCTGGCCAGCTAGCTGGTGAAGCCAGCTAGTTGTAAATAAAATGGCGAAATAAAGTTGATCAACGTATTCATCCAAGATATTTATTAAATAAGTCCACTGTCCAAATTGTTTCAAATTAATGCAGTATTTAAAAAATGATCTTGAAGAAAAATTTTCAAGTGGCCGTTACTTGGAAACAAAATGGCAGAATAAGTTTCCCAGCAAACCACAAAAGATGTTTAATAGATAAGTTAATTTTCCAATTTTTACTCGCATTAATTCAGTATTTCAAAATTTATGTTGATAATAAATTTTCAAGTGACAACCATTTGGAAATAAAATGGCGGAGGAAGCTGCCCGTACAATCTCATTTAAGATATTTCATAGGAAAATTCACTTTCCGAATTTGGTTCGAATTAATCCAGAATTTTAAAAGTTATCATAATGAAAAACTTTGAAGTGGCTACCACTTGGAAACAAAATGAGGTAGCAAGTTGTTCAGCGAACTCATTCAAAATATTAGTAACATATGTTCTCTCTGCAGCTTTCGTTCGAATTAGTTTAGTATTTGAAAATTTATCGTGATGATAAATTTTCATGTGGCGGCAATTTAAACACAAAAAACCGGAACAAGTTGCTTAACGAACGCATCAAAGATATTTCATAGATAAATCCACTGTCCCATTTTGGTGCGAATTAATTCAATATTTCAAAAGTTAACGAGATGACAAATTTGAATGTGGCAGTTCTATTTCAAATGGTTCCCTTAATTTAAGGCATTCACCATTTTGAATGAAAGCCACTTTTATACGGTCTATGCTTACAAAAAAATTTAAGCAAATCCGGTTATAAATACGCTTTTGGCAATGCAGCATTTGTTCGATTTGTTTCATCATTTCAGAAGTTATCCGGATGAAAATTTTTCTATTAAGGTAAAGCTAGCAGAGCTTGCGCCCAATTCGACAGAACCATATAAAAAATCAAAATATTAATTTTTAGCTAATCTATTGGTGCATAAGTTTGAATTGATCCTTCTTCTATGCACTTCAGTTGCTATTCTGTTGCCCTGTTCTAATTTAAAACAACAGCTGTAATAAAATCAAGAGAGTTATTTTGCGCAATCCCTCCTTTTAGGGTAGGAGAGATTGCGCTTAATTACAACTACAATTACATTAATAATAATTGCACTTAAATTACATTGTTGTAAGATAAACAAACATTTTTGTACTGGGAGTGGTTATTTCAATTCAGTAATTAAAAAATCAGAAAATTAAAAGAAAATTAAAAATAACTACAAAAAATTTTTTAAAAGAAAAAATATTAAAGAAACAGAAAAAAGAACAAGACCAGACTACATAACACGTGTAACTTAAATCTAGCGCATTTCCTTTTCAGCCAGGATGGTCTCTTGTTTGCCCGAATCCCTCATTTTCCACTTACTGTTGTTTATGGTGAAGTTATTGTGCAACCACCTGCCACAGGTGAATCTGTTCGAGACAGATTGCACATTGTGTGTGCGATGCATTTCCGAGCAAAAAAAGAAATATATATACATATTAGCATACCGTGTGCGCAAAGTTATATTATTAGTCCCGCCCATTTTTAAGCCCAGAATCCGACCATCGTTTACTATTTATTAAAGTCTTTTTTTTTTTTTTCCTCTCTCTCAAAATTTTCCGCCCAAAAATGTTCAAAACACAAAACCTAAATTTCACTTGGTTTGTAATCTTCTCGTTTCAACTTTAAAATCCATTGCGTTTATTTATTTATTTATTATTTTATTTATTTTATTTATTTTATTTTTTCTTAATTTGAACGATTACATAATTGCCAACATAACCCGGAAGATTGTTAGTTGCCGCCTCTTTTTGTACCCTACTTAAATTTTAGAGTAATTCTTTTCAAATATATTTACGATTAAATAAGAAGAAAAGTATTCTAAAAAAGGACTGGTGTGAAAAAAAAAAGCGAAAAGGGGCGGGGGTAACTATCTTCCGTGTTAAGTTGGCAAGTATGCGATTACAGTCTCCTTAAAAAGAAGTTTGAGTAGGCTGATACTTTTTGCTTACATTTAATTTTATTCCTTCATTTAACAATCGCTTTCCCAAGATTTTGACCCCATTTTGAAGTTGAAATTTACTTAAGCCCGCATCATTCAAAAAGTGCGCTAAATCACCAGAGAGAGCAAACGTAACCAGTGGAATGTTGCAACTTCTAAACGATAAAAAAAGGCGCGGTGCTGGTGATTTTCTCCATACGGCACCTGAAAGAAATTTTTCTGCAGTAACACTTTGATCTTGGGAAAGCGAGGGTTAAGCAGCTAACAGCTGCACAAAAATTGAGCATCATACTTAAAAGTATTGAAAAACTAAACACATGTACAATAACATTTAAATACTTTGCGATAAATTTCTCATAGGCTAACATTATCATTCGAGTGGTAAATTCCACCAGAGGTGTGGCTTTTGACATTCTTGCCACTCTTGAATAATGGTCAATTTCCGATTTCTGGAATAGTTTTCAAAGATTGCAACAATGATCAGTTTCGGGTTCTAGGAACAGTCTCCTATAAGATGCGTTGTCTCGAGTGGGTTGAACTAGTCCATTTACTTGTCGAAGTTATTTCCTGGTGCAGTTCCAGACATTCAACAAACTGATGTTTTTTGTCTTCTCATTACCAATAAGTTTCCAAATTTCTGTTTGTATAAAATTTTATAAAAATCAATGAGCAATCTCTCCTAAATAACAAAATCGCAAGCTGTCCTATTTTGGTAGGAGAGATTGCGCAGTCTTTTATTAAATAATCATTTGTTTTTAAAGAAAATCGTGGTGATCGGACCGTTAGTCTAGGTCAGCATTTTATGAAATTAAAAATATTTTGTACTACTACCAGTGCACTGAAATTCTTTGAATTAAAAATATTTTGTACTACTAGCACTGCATTGAAATTCCTAGGAAGGGTTATGAAAATTCAAGAGTTTATTTTTGAGAACGAGACAAAATAACCACGCTTTATCTTAAACACATGAAGCAATCAACATACACATTCAAGTCGGCACTTCATTATTGATGTTGTACAACCACCTAAAATTGCAACCCGCCCACTCTACTCTTTCCCGCCGATCTCCTATGTGCGCAACCTCTCCATGTATCAAGGAGGAAAAAGAAATCATTTTCGAGTTGAAATAAATGTGTCGCTTGTCGAAACAAAATTTCATTTTATAACTAAATTATTTTAACAAAAGTTCTCACTCTGTTTTTTTTTTTTTTTTTTTTTTTTTTTTTTTTTTTTTTAACAGAAACTACACATAGAAAATAAAATGTTAGAAAAAAAAATCAAATTTATATTGTTGGCTGATTTTACAGATTTTCTTTGTCATTTTAATCATAATTTTGTAGAGATAACTACATCATTTTGCTTCGATTGATCAAAAAGATTGTGGTGGCACAGTCACGAAACAGTCCGATACGCTTTTTATAATTCCGATAAATATTTCTCAGCAAAAATTCAGTGAGTGTGCAATGTGTTCTTTTCTATTCTGGTAATAAAATTCTTAGTGAGGCTATATCAGAAAAAAAAAATTGGTTAAATTTAGCTTGTTCCAAAAATTTCTTTACCTGTAAATACTTTTGCATCCCCAAAAATATATCGTTGTCATAGTCATTGGGTCATGAACAGATATTTGATTCGCGCGGTTGGCATTTGGTTGAATAAAATAATCTCAGTTCACCTAAAAGCATATTATTTTTGTCCTCTTCGTCGACTTTTTATTTGATAGGTAGCTACGGTTAGCTCACCATAATTAAAAACATTATGATTCTAACAAAATTTGACCTATTAAATTTCAATATAATGGCTCCTCTCTAACCGTTGCTTAACTTCAAAGAAAATATATTTCTCTATTATACGCATTAAAATATCGTCGAGGGTGTATTATTCCATCAGTTTCCTAACCATAAAATTAAATGCTCCTTCATGAATAGCCATAAATTCGGCGACCCCCGGACAATGCGTAGTTGCAAGTGCCGTGCCATAAAAAAAAAAAAAAAAAAGAAAAAAAAGAAAAAAGAAAGAAAGAAAGGAAAGAAAAGAAAAGAAATCTTTAAAAATTTATAGGTTTATTTTATAAGAGAAATTGCTACAATATATATAAAAAAAAAAAAAATAAATAAGGATCGTATGAACCCTGTTATATATTTCCTAAATTATTACAGTTATACTATTAAAATGATTTTTATACATTATCGTGAAGGCAAAAAAAAAAAAAAAAAAAAAAAAATGAAGCAAAAATAATGACCCCCTTTTTTTGAAAGGGTAGTGGTTAGATTTTCGAAATTGCGTTTGTGTTATATTTACACATTTAAGGTTACCTAAATCCGAAAAACATATTTTTAGCGTTCATCTCTCTGTCTCAATACGAATCTGTGCAACTCTGTTTCTGTTAATAATATTTCAACAGAAACTATTAGTAGAAAGTTCAAAACCAATATTCTAAGTTTATAACAAATATGTGGACAATGCACTCAAGCAAATGGTTCGTGTACAAGATATTTAAAAGAGAATTTAAATACTTCAATAGTATGAGCGAAATATTGGACAGGTACAGTACAACACTTTTAGCCTGAATTAAACAAAATTATATACATATATATATTCTTAATCGATAATATCACATTTGTATAGAAAATGGTGTGAAAGTTATTCACTATTTCTTTGCAGGTCTACGCTAAAGTAATCGAGTATATAAAGGCTGTAACACACGTGTACAAAGTACACTCGAAAATTGTTGAAAGTGGAAATTAAGTTCCGTTATATGACTTTCCTACTATGCTAAATTTAAATATACTATGTGGTATATAATTTATAATATGCAGTACTAGCCACAACACACACAAAATTAAGAGAAAATATCCTTTTCTGTAAAACAAAATTAATGGCAGTGCTCTATTACATTTTACCAGTACAGAAAAATTGCTTAGGAGTAATAGTTACTTCTATATACCCAGGTAGTAGAAAGAATATCGTTTGAAGTCCAATTTCCAACACTGTTATATATATATATATATACACTGGTTCTCATAATTATAAGGACACTCGTTTTTCTATATTAACTAAACACTGAACACTATTATTTAATCAAATATATTTTTTATTCATTTGAATTTAATAGACTTATTTAAAAAGTTTTATCGTTTTTCCATATTAAAAACCTTTAAATGCGGTAAAAAGATGATTTTTCAGGTGTTCACAATTATAAGGACAGCTCGAATCTTAGTAACTTTTTTTTCAGTTATTCTTTAAATTAATATTTTATGGGGGTCTCTTTTTAGGGTGAAACAGTCAGACATTCTCTCTGGTATATATATATATATATACATTTTTTTTAATATTCGGTTTCAGTATCATTTCATACAGCATAGATAATATTCTGAACACATTTAAACTATTTAAAATTGCTTTCCACTTGCATGCACTTTTCTAATATGATAAGATAAGGTTTTTTCAACTTTTAGGCCATAGGAAAGGCAATAATACAGAAGTTTCTTTCTTCAAACTATTTCCTATTGCTCTAGAAGTAGAGCAAAAATGTCATTCTTGTTGGAAAAAAAAAATTATCACCCCCCCCCCCCCATCCCTCTCTAAAATCAAACAAAAATCTGAGAATCCCACGATTAAATTTGCGGATATTCTCTTGATGTTCATAATAATAGAAAAAATTACTAAATTCATTCTGTCTTCAGTAGAAACAGCTCCCCAGAGCACCATAGATCAAACTTTAAAATGCACAATTCATAGCTGCCTTTAAAAAAATATGCTCTGTCTTTCGCTATCTTCAGATCGTGCCAGTAACTGTTAAAACCATTTGGTTAATCGAAAATAAAATGTTTTTCATTCGAAAATGCATCATTTTACCAATTTTTATTGTCTTTATTCAACTTTAACACAGACGTTCTTTCCTCCATTAAATGCTTGTTGATTAATATAGGTTTTTATTCATTTTAATATATTATTAATTATTTTAAACATGCATAAACGTAGACCCCAACCTTTCGTTAAAAATTACGAGCAAATTCAGCAGCAGTCATTTTGAGTAGAACAGTAAGAGGAATTATGAGACTTCGATCTCTGTAAAACAACTCTGATTTTGCATCAGATCTCTCTTCTATCGAACCAGCAGTTCAACGCTTAACCACATTTCCTTGAGCAATTTTAGATTTTCGAATTTCATAAGAAATTCGGCGGATTGAAATTATCCTTCCATCAAAGAAACACATTTATCATACTTCACTACATGAACGTTCTTTTTTTCGAAGAATCATCAGTAAAGTCCTTCCAAGAAAACTTGAAGGCTTATATATGAATTAATCTAGCCCAGTTGTTAACACATTCGCATGCCAACTGTAATTTATCCGCTAGTAAGTCAAATAAAACGAAAAAAACTTGATTGTCCCTATAATTATGAACATCTAAAAACGCGGAGGAAAAAAATGTTTTGCATTATTTTTTATTAATTTTCTTTCAAATTAAAAAAAATATAGCAGTTTTGGTTTTTAGAATACTAGATATATTAAGTGCACTTAGTATAATCTTGTTCACAAATATTTTTACATTAGTTATTTCAAAACATAAAGTGTCCTTATAAATATGAGAAGGAGTGTATATATACATATAAGCGTGTTGAAGCCTCTTGGATACGAAATAAACTTTATAGAATTTGATTTTGGTGTATTTATTCTTTTCAAGTTATATTGATAAAATATCAAGCTGCAGGAAATTCAAATTTGGTCTTTTGAAAGTAATTTGATGCTGTCATTAGACCAGTTTGACCAAAATTTGTAATTTCTATTAGCGGTACATGTAAAAGTTATTAGAATATTTTGTAATGAACTTTTTACTTTAATAACAGCGTTTATTTTTTATTTTATTTTATTTATTTTAATGTTATTATTATTATTATAAATGTAGGTGATGTTTTCAAATGGGGGATCTGAGGGGACTGAAACACCTCAGACATTTATTCAGAAATATATGTCAAATAAATCTGTAACTAAACATATTTTGAATTTTTTATATAATACCTGTTATTTTATCCCTTAATCTAGAATCTGTCTTTGTCGTACTATAATTCAGGGTAAGAGAAAGTCGCATGAATTATTGATTTTCAAAATTGATTTAAATAAAAAATGTTTTTTATCGAAGAATTTTATATTTAATTTCAATATTCTTTCTTCGATTTGCATACGATTTTGAAAATTGATTTTGAAATGGGAGGTACTCGATCAGTTTTAATAAAAAAGGATACTTTTTTTCTTTTAGTATGTATGTATGTATGTATGTATATATATATATACATATATATATATATATATATATATATATATATATATATATATATATATATATATATATATATATTTTTTTTTTTTTAATGTCATTGCATCAATACTATATAAATACTGGAAACCCTTTCAAATATTGCATAATATAAAATTAAGTATCACATGGAGAATTATAAATAATGTGGTGTGTCACTCACACGACTTTCTCTTACCCTGAAATTTAATACTATAAATATAGGTTGGAGATTAAGAGGTAAGGTAACGATGATATGTAAACCTATGTTAAACAATTCAAATTAGGCTTCGGAAGAGTTTTATATGATAATTAGCTCTGTGTGAGGGGGGCTACCGCCCCCCTCAACCCCCCGTTTCATTAATGCACTTAGATTTATATAAAATTTAATTCGGTTATTAAAAATAATTCTGTTTATAAAAAATAATTTATCAAAATTATTATTAAAAAAAATTATCTTTTAAGATAATGCAGACGATTTCCATATTAGAGAAGCAGTATAACAATAAATATCCAAAAAAAGTCCATTTTAGTCTCAATATTAAAAAAAAAAAAAAAAAAAAAAAAAGATTTTTTTTTTTCGTTAAAAGTGAAAAAAATCCATAACTTTGTTTTACTTACCTGCAATTTCCCCCATAGACGTAATGTATTAGAATTTTCTTGATTGTCCCTGTACACGAACCATTTGCTTGATCTTAACAAAAAGCTTACTGTAGCATCTATATATGATACACACTTAGAATACCAAGTTTGGAATGTCTGCTACTATTTGTTCTTGAGATATGTTGATAACAGACAGACAGACACACACACAGACACACAGACATACACACAGTCACACACACAGACCATTTGCTAAAAACATGATTTTAGTATTCAGGGGACCACAAAATGTGTAAATATAACAAAATCTCGCGTTCGAAAATTTGACCCAAAAACAATACTTTCTCTACCTTATGGGTAAGAGAAAGTAAATAATCTGGTGTGTCACTCACACGGCTTTCTCTTACCCTGAAATTTATTACTATAAATACTGGTCGCAGATTAAAAGATAAGATAACGAGTACTGTTACGTAAACCTGTGTTAAACAATTCATATTAGGCTTCTGAAGAGTTTTATATGATAATCAGTTCTGTGTGAAGGGGGCTACCGCCCCCCTCAACCCCCCGTTTCATTAATGCACCTACATTTATATAGAATTTAATTCGGTTATTAAAAAATAATTCTGTTTTTAAACTAGTGGATCCGCAGATCAGGAGCCTAAACGTCCTATTTGCATCAGACATTTTTCAATAGGTCATTTTTATTTATTTCTTATTATATAATAGTATATATTGATTCGATCGACTTATTACCATAATCAGATACATTCCTGAGGGGGGCTGCAGCCCCCCTCAACCCCCCGCTGTATCTCTCTTTCTATACCTATTTGTATATCATATAAAGTGTTACGGAATTGTAAATAATTGCATTTATTTTTGTATAAATTTTTTCAAAGAGGCTTAGTAAGTCGATAAAATGCTAATTTTGTGCATTTCTAGTCGTTTTAGCGTTAAAATAGCCTAATTTGCCTTTAAAACGAATTGAAAAGCTCCAATAAGGGAAGAAATGGATTTGGCGCCAAATTGTGCGACTGTTTCCCTCCTTGGCGATTTTTTTGGCGACCTTGGCGAGAAAATCCTTATTAGGGATAAACCAAATATGGAAGCTCTAATCTCATTGGCTGATGAGATACGATAATTTTCCAGAACAGTCTGTGTTCGATAGAATAGTATAAAAGGAGCATTTTTTTAGCCAAGGCTTCCAATCTCAGATCTGTGTCGGTTTCGTCAAATGCTTGCTTTGCTTTGAGCTTCTTTGAATGAGACTTGCTTTATGTGTTATTGCTAAACAGTTTGTACTGTTGTTTTGCTGTTAACGGCTGTTGTTTAAGCTATGTTTACTGGTTGAATTGAAGCTGATACTTGGTTTATAGACCTGTATTCTTCTGGAACTTTCTGTGAATAAATCACTGAATTTTTGCAAGTTTCGCCTTTCATTCTCGGACAACTTACAAACCCCCAAGTACGCAACAATATGCATTCTTATTAAACGACGGTCTTGTATTATTTCCCGGAAATTCATAAATACCGAATTTCATACAAAAAAAAAATACATAGCATATCGGAAATATTTTGCGTAACCTTTAAACTAATTATCAATTCTATGCCCACAATTTTCAACATGAAAACAGGCTTTAAAAATTCTAATAAAATTTCATTATATTTGATGGGGTGTAACCATGTTAAAATACACTTTTAAGAAATACCGACTATACACCATAAAAGTACGAAATTCCTTTATGTATCCCGGAAAAGTAACCACAGTCATTATAAACGCCAATAATAAGAATAAATCTAATTAATTATAACTCATTAATCTTTCAAACTAATTTGACATCATTTGGATGATTACAGTACATACTCGGAATTATTTTGTGTGGTCCCATAAATTATTTAGTCTATACATAACCTTTTTTTAGAGTACACATGATTTTAAGCATCTTTATAATGTATGTTAACTTTATTAAGTTCAATTCAGCATAAACGCATTAAAGTGCGCGCTTAAATTAAAAATTCGTCCATAGGCTCTAATGTTACGAAATTCTTTCGTGTGTCTTTGTAAACGAACCATAAACATTGTATACACCAGTAAAAACTATTCAGCTTATTTTGCGTTTAAAATTAATAATTGTTCCAAATTTAACATCGTTTGGATGACTAAGTGACATTGCCAGAACACTTTTGTAAGGTCCTGTACATTAATTAGAAAGCTTAAGAGCACATATTTTCTTCAAGCAACATAAGTTTAAGCATCTTACTCACGTACTCTAGTTTCATTTTCTTCATTGCAAAGTAATGATATTAAAATGCGTTTAAACGAAATTCACCCCATACGCCGTAATGTTAAGAATTTTGGCGTGTCCCTGTACACAGTTTATAAAAAATATAGCAATGAAAATTATACAGCTACTTATATGGAAAGCTGGAATGTGTGCGCCAATTTGCAAGTCAATCGAAAGATTTTTGCGGCGCGGTACATACAAATTCTTCCCATAGGCCGTAAGGATAAGAAAAATTTTGGCGTGTCCCTGTACACGAACAACAAAGGGAATACACACCTAACACTATACAGCTAATTCCGTTGGGCTCGTGAATATGTGTACCAAATTGCAAGTCTATAGCGTTACTTTTGGGGCCGCTATCGCGGTACATACAATTCTTCCCATAGGCCGTAATGATAAAAAAAACTTTGGCGTGTCCCTGTACACGAACTACAAATGGAATGCACACCCAAAACTATACAGCTAATTTCGAGGGGATCATGAACATGTGTACAAAGTTTCAAGTCAACAGCGTGGTTTTTACGGCCGCTATCGCACGACAGACAGACAGACGGACGGACCGACGGCACCCAAAATCCTTTTGAGTCTCAACAGAGGGCCTCCACTGACGTTTCGGCAAAAATTGAAGTCAATAGCTTGATTTTTGCGGCGGCTATCGCGGTACATACAGATTCTTCCCATAGGCCGTAATGATAGAAAATCTTTGGCGTGACCCTGTACACGAACTACAAATGGAATACACACCTAAAACTATACAGCTGATTCCGTTGGGCTTATGAACATGTGTACCAAATTGCAAGTCGAAAGCGTGATTTTTGTGGCTGCTATCGCGGTACATACAAATTCCTCCCATAGGCCGTAATGATAAGAAAAACTTTGGCGTGTCCCTGTACACGAATTACAAATGGAATACACACCCAAAACTATACAGCTGATTTCGTGCGGCACATGAACACGTGTACCAAATTGCAAGTCAATAGCGTGATTTTTGTGGCCGCTATCGCGATACATACAAATTCCTCCCATAGGCCGTAATGATAAGAAAAACTTTGGCGTGTCCCTGTATACGAACTACAGATGGAATACATACCAAAAACTATACAGCTGATTTCGTGGGGCTCATGAACACGTGTACCAAATTTCAAGTCAATAGCGCTATTTTTGCGGCCGCTATCGCGCGACAGACAAACAGACAGACAGACAGACAGACAGACAGACACAGCCCAAAACCGTTTTGAGTCTCAACAGAGGGCCTCTAGTGACGTTTCGGCAAAAATAATTTATTAAAATTATTATTTAAAAAAATATATTTTTTGTGATAATGCAGACGATTTCCATATTAGAGAAGTAGTATAACACCAAATATCCAAAAATTGTCCATTGTATTCTCAATATTAAAAAAAAAAAAAAATTTTTCGTTAAAAGTAAAAAAATTCGATCTTTGTTTTAAATTATCGCAGATCGATGGTTCAACCATTCGTTTTAAAGGTATTAGCGAGCTCTTTTGAAAGATACCCATCATGAAAATTTACTCCCCTCGAGGGGGGACTTCCCCCCCAGGGTGGGAGGCGAGGCTCCTACATACACAAAACTTTTTTCCCAGTTAACTATCTCTATTACAAAAAATATATATTCGTTTCATTTGGTTTAGTGCAATCTATAGACGTTAAACTCTACTTACCTGCAATTTCCCCCATAGACGTAATGTATTAAAATTCTCTTGATTGTCCCTCTACACGAACCATTTGCTTGATCTTAACGAAAAGCTTACTGTAGCATCCCTATATGATACACATTTAGAATACCAAGTTTGAACTTTCTGCCATAATTTGTTTTTGAGATATGCTGATAACAGACACACACACACACACACACACACAGACCACTTGCTAAAAACATGATTTTCGTATTCAGGGGACCTCAAAACGTGTAAACATAACAAAATCTCGCGTTCAAAAATTTGACCCAAAAACAATACTTTCTCTACCTTATGGGTAAGAGAAAGTAAAAAGGAATGAAGTTGACGTAATGAAATATGCGTATTTTTATGAAAAAGATCTTTACTGCGCATGTGCGAAAGATAGAAACATTTTGATTACATAGGTTGAAAACTAGATATATTGGGCAACTTTTTTCAAAAGTTGCTTTGAATAGAGTGTCAATTAAGCAAATTGTCGGGAAAAGAAAGAGCTAGATTTTAGATATTTCCCAAAATTTGAAATTTCATAAGGGGTCTTTCTCATGCCGCGTAATTAATTTGAATATACATTTCAACCACACTCCAAAAATATATATATATATATATATATTTTTTTTTGTGAAAAACGCGTTATAAGCTTATAACTCTAACGTATTTTTGTTTATTTACAAGATTTGTGAGATTATAAGGAGTTTTTCACAAAGAAGAACTTTTAGAAAGGGGTTGAAATAATTGGATCTTCAAATTGATTACGCAGATGTGAAAAACCCCTTATGAAAATTCAACTCTTTGAAAATACCTAAAATATAACTTGTACTTTTGCTGACATTTTACTTTATTCAAATGAATTTTTGATAAATGTTGCCTAATATATCAAGCTTTCAATCTATGTAAAAAAAAAAAAAAAAAAAAAAAAAAAATCTTTCGTTCATGCGCAGTGAAAACGTTTTTAATAAAAATGCTAATATTTCATGAGATAGTTAAGATATTTATATTCCAATTACAGTATATTGTTTCAAAAGTGTTTATTCAGTTTTTATGAAAGTGTGAATAAATTTTGTTTAAAACTCTGTATATTATAAATAAAAAAGGCTCTTTTTTTTTCTAGTTTTAAAATAAATACTTAAATCTCCGTTATTTAATACGCTATCGTCACAAAAATCCGTCCACAAATTTTACTGGTTCTATATTAACATATCCAAAAGTACAGATCATTTCGTTCACTTAAAGATACAGGGAGATCACAAACGTTATTGATTTTTCTCAATTTGTTACCAGCCCCTTAAATGTTGTTTTAAACCAATCTTCACCGAAAAACATGAGGAAGACCCAGTTCTTTAAATAACCAATGTTTGAAAAGATTTTATCAAAAGATCAGTTTTTAAATTGAAAAAAAAAAAAAAAACTGATCGGTTGCAAAGCTTTCTAAACTTTTGATCAGGAGTGTAGGTATTTTACTTTAAAATAATCCAAGTCTTTGTCAATAATTTGACCATTAATTTTTTTGTTGAACTGCACTCTCTAAAATTACACAATTACATATCAATATGTGAGACGAATTCAACAGAATGCAGTATTGGTAGAATTCAGTTTTGATTTAAATGTAGTTTTTAAAATTTAATTTCATTGTATATATATATATATATATATATTGAGAATTCTGTTCATTCAAATTTGGAGTACAAAACTTTTTTTTCTAAACCTGCAGTGAAATTTTTGGTTTAGAAGGTAATTTACTAAACAGCTTCAGTCATCAATTTTTAGATTTACGTTGTATTTGATTTGGTTTGATTTTAATTTTGATTTTTTTTTTATCGCATACAACCTTTGTTTATTTTTGTTATCGTCTACAAAACAACACTTTGTCAACAGAACAAAATCATATTACTTTAATTTTTTTATAATATAGTCACTCTTTAAACAATCGTTTCCTGACCTGCTTACTGTAACTTGACACTTTCTAGAAACGACTCTATAATGTTTTTATAATTATTTTTCAGTAGTGCTGTTGAAAGACATTCAGAGGTTATACAGCATGCGATTCACTTGGAGGTAGACATAGGAATGTTACTTTATTGTTATATCAAAATTTAACTTCCACCAATTCAATTGATTAACTTCCAGAAAAATTCAGAATACATTGTTAAGCCTAACTCATACCCATTTTCCCTTACCACAGAAAAATATTCTTTATAAATCAAATATTCTAAATATTTCTTATCAGATTTTTAAAAAAAAATGTACCTCAGAATTGTTTCTATGTAAATGATGGATAAATTATTTTATTAAAATAAGTGAAATATTACTTTTCAAAGCCCATAAAACACAATGAAATATTCTTAAGAGAAATAGAATGTTATATACACTGCTAAATTTAGAATAGAAAATGTTGTTTAGAAAATAAATGTCAGTAACAAATTGTACAAAATATTTTATACATTTAACATTAATTCCTTAGACCAAATTACACATTGCATAAACAATTTTTTTTAATTCCCATTTTACTCCCTCCCCCCTTCAGATTCTATTTTTATATTTATTTGTATAAATTTCTTAGACATAAATATAAAATTATATCTTGATTCGATCAAACAGTACAATTTGGTATTTCACTTATTTCAATTGACAACACTTTACATCGCTTTAATTCTGCATAATTTTAAACGTTATATGATAATGTAGAACTGTTTTTATAGTCTCCGTTGTGAATCCTTTGGGTGTATTAAAAATGAATTTGACATTTATCTGAAAGGTTTTATTTAAATAGTAACATTTTATGATTTAAAGAACTATTTTTAATATACTGAGCTAATTTTTGCATTTCACGATTTGGTGAGATATAATATGTCAACTTTTCATTCCAAGAAATTTTATTTAAATTTTTGAATCTTGTTAGATGAAATTTTTAAAATGTTTTTTACTATAAAACTATATTTTCAAAGAAAATTTCACGTATTCTTATAAAGAATTAAAAATGTTTCAGATTCTCTGAAAGAAAATTATTTTAAAAATAGATATGTCACATGAATTTGAAATTTTTATATAATTTGTCAAAATTTATTTCTCAAAATGAAAAAGTAAAAAAAAAAAAAAAAAAAAAAAAAAGAAAAAAAAATCTATAACCTCATAAAATTTCATTCATTTATTTACCTATTTATTTTCAAAATAATATTATTTCCAAAGAGAAATTATCCAAAAATTCTTAAATATATATATATATATATATATATATTTGTTTTTCAATACATAATATTTACAGCTGTTAACTTATTATAATGATATTTAAAATATATGCTTTATAACCTAGTATATTTAATGCAATTTTGTCAATCATTTTCGTCAAACCAAATTTAACTACAGAACTTAAACATTCACATATAATTCTAAATATTTTTTAAATTTTCATTTCCTTAAACTGTATGTTTAATTAAAACAATATATTTCTTAAATTTTCGAATAGATATTCTTGATTAAATGAATAGTCCTTACGGCATAAATATATTACAATGCAATACCATATTATAATAAACATTTTAAATGTATATATAATTCATTTGATAATAATAGAAAAGAATGAGAACGAAGAATAGTCAGTCAAATAAATCCCCACTTAAACATACACAGGCCAAACAAAGTAACTAGTTATCTTAAATTGATTTAATTTTTATGATTAATAATATAACTTACTTTAATTTATTAGACTACAATACCTAATGAAATATAATATAGGACCGTGTATTTTGATACTGAAGAAAAGAATGATTACTTTAGGATAGTATTTTAAAGAGAAATAACAGAACTTTTATTAATGAAAACAACCTTTTTATTTTGAGATGAGCAAATGAATTTCGGACCAAAGCAAAGTAAGATTGAATTTTAAATGAAAAGCTGTGCTGTAAGCTGTGCTGTTGTTTAAATGAAATGCTGTAAGATTTTTTCAAGTCCTATCCCCATAGCATTGAGCAAAGAAATATATATATATATATATATATATATATTGTATATAATTTTTTACCATATATTCAAATGAATTTACATAATTTTATAAATTATATATTACATTATATATAGTTAGATATTTCTATATATTAACAGAAAAATTTATTGTAGCTGAGACTGTTCTGAAAAATTAATATCTTAAAAGCAGTAAATAGTTAATTTTTAAAAGTGTAAAGCTAATTTCTTTTGCTAGAATTTTCGTAAATCCCTATTTTTTTACAAAGATTTTTTTTTTTAAACTTGTAAATTCAACTATGGGTTATTAAGATATTAAAAAAATATTTGCACATTTCGCATAAAAATTAAAAAAATATTTTTACGGTTTAATAAGTTCAAAATTTTAAATAAACACCACAAAGTGCAATAACTCGTAACCATACTTTCGGGTTAAAAAATAACACAACCGTTCGTCAGGCAAACAAAATAGGCACGAATGTTGCACATAAAGCGTCAAGGCGCGCTTTGCACAACGATGACGAAAAACGCAGCACTCGTGCCTATTTTGTTTGCCTGACGAAGGGTCGTGTTTTATTTCAACCCGAAACAATATTTGCAATTTCTTGCATTTTATGGTGTTCATTAAAAGTTTTGTACTTATTACTTTTAAACGCCAATTCTGTAGTGTATTTTTATGATATTTATTTTTTATTAAATTAGAAACATTTGAAAAGATAAAACAAAAATCTTCGACAATTTTAACAACTTTATATGAATGTGGTAAACTCCTTATTTTCAGTACTGTTTCTTCTAGAAATTACATAAATTTTTACTTCTAATGAAATAGTGCTGAATGAAATTACTAACAAGGAGACGGCAAGGGTATTCAGATCAAAGTAAGGTTATGTGTGTAATTAGTACTCAGTAAGAGAACTCATATGACCAAGCCGTAGCGCGCACTGCAGAATCATTATTAAAATGATGTCATTATTAAGTCAATGTTATGATGAAATTTTTTAAGATGATGAAGATATGCTTACGTGTACTGTTAAAATAATACCTGCAAAATGCACCCCGTTAGAACTTCCTTGTGATGTTTACTTTTGCAGACAAGTTAAAAATTTGATTATATATATATATACAAAATTGTTCTCAACTGACTGAAGAAAATCGGGAAATTAGTTCCCGTGAGGATAACATTAAAATTTAATCAATCGTTCATTATCAGCTCGCCTCTCCATTTTGGTATGCGTCAAAACTATCTGAACATCGAGAAATATTTATGAACGTAAATGAAGTCTGTTTTCCCGAAGAAATTCTAAAGACACCTTGCTCTTCTAAAAAAGGTTCATTTATTTGTTGCGCATGTTGTCGACACAATTGGTGTTTTTCTTGTTTTTATGATAACTATCATTCAGGTTCTTGTATTGCAAAAGATGAATGATTAAATCAATAATTTCTAATGCTATAAACATTCTGTCGTATGTATTCATTATATTTAAAAATGCATTGTTTTATGAAAAATAAATAGTAATAACTTTGTATTTCATATGCGTTCTATTTATTCTTTGTCTTTTATAAATTTTGATTATTAAAAAGTAACCAATCATTTAATTTGTCCTTCAATAACTTAAAAAAAGTGCAGTAAAAAAATGATCATACGAAAATATCGTATAGTAATAAGAGAAAAAACAGATTTTTTTTTTTTTTCAACTTAATTCTTTTTTCTCAATAATAAGTAAGTAGTGTGCCCTACAACTTGGTCATGTGAGTTCTCTTACTGAGTACTGATTACACACATAACCTTACTTTGATTTAAATACCCACACCCTTGTCGGTTCTTTGTAAACTGATAATACACATAATAGCAATATTTACTTATCACTGAAAAAAAAAAATGATGATAAAAATAGAATTATTTTGTTGCACACTGAGTAATAATAATTGCAAAAAACTAAATTATACTGTACCTTTTCTGTAAACAAATATACAATGTATGATAAAACGGTTAAAATGTTTCAAATTAAAACATATATAATTCTACAGCCCAATTTCTATCTAACCACTTACATTAATTAGGTTAAGCTAAAGTGACATAAGAGAAGAAATGTTTTTCTTATTATACTTATTACCGATAACATTTTACGCTTAAATATAAATTCCTCAATTACTTTGCTTATTAACGAGTATTTTCTTTAAGCACCATTTTGTTTTCCATTACCTTAATTTCTCATAATTGACATTTAAATGCTTAATTACCTTTTTCTTCAAAACGGATGCACACAAAGTAATTAATCTGGCAACTTTTATGAAAATCTTTTGCAAACATTTATATCTTTATAACAGCGTATAAGGGTATGAGTTTTGAAAAACAAATAAAACCTTTGTTATGAAAATATATTTAATTTTAAATGTACGCAATTAAAAAAATATATACTTTAAAATGGACAGTTATTTAATTTAAAGTGTTAAAAATATCAAACACTGGTAGAGAGAGAGAGAGAGATCAATAACATTGAAAATATAAGTTTTTTGAATAATAATAATAAAACAAACAAAGGAAATATACTTTGAAATTAATAGTTATATAATTTAAAGTGTTAAAAATATCAAACACTGAGAGAGAGAGAGAGAGAGAGATCAATAATATTGAAAATATAAGTTTTTTGAACAATAATAATAAAACAAACAAAAGTAATATATCTGAATTGTCAAACATTGTAATATATTAGATGTAAAATACTTATGAGATGTCTACAACACAAAGGGGATAAAGTAATTCTAATGCATATTTAAAAAAAAAAAATAAGTAAATAAATATGTTTTTTAATACAAATCAACGCTTAAAATCAAACTACTTAATAATCAATTAATTCTTAAGTATAATTATTTCACTATTGTTAAATGTTTGATGTTTACACTTTTTCAAAATATTTTTTAAACAAATTAAAAAAATAATAATAATAACTCACAGTTTAAAACTACGAATTTTTTCACAATTTGAAATCCATATTAAATCAAATCCAACGAAAATCTCGAGACTTTGCACTACATATGCTTACGGAATTTATAAATTTGTAATACTTTAATTTTAAATTTGCAATTTGTAAATTTTTTTGTAATAGGTTATCTTATCCTAAACAAACATATTTAATTTATAGGATATTTCACATGCAATATATATTTATTACATATTAATTCCTAGATTTATTTTGCTACGTGATATATCTTCATAATAAAAAGCATCTTTCACATTTGCTTTAAAATACATCTGCATACTAATATAAAATGACTTCAAACAGTATAGTATAGAATAACTTCTTACCTTTTTCCTATTTTTTAGTATTGTAGCATCTCTGTCGTCTTGTGTGTTTCCAGGTGTCTTAGCTCTCCTTAATTTGATGGCTATAGTGATGTACACTACAGATATCAAACACAGGGGAAGGAAATACTGCACAGTTACCAGAGTATGATTATATATCTTCCATACAAAAGGTGATATTTGAACATTTTGGCAGAAGGGTTTAGTGTCTTTACCTGTAAGTTGATCGTAAACCAGAGTTACTCTTAGAGCCACAGCATACGGCACGCTAGCTGTTGCACTGAAAATCCAGATTGCAATTATTACTAATTTTGCACTCATTTTGGTTGCTCTAGCTTTAAGAGGATGCACAACAGCTCTATATCGATCAAGTGCAATAGCAGTTAAAGTTATGATACTGACATTGACTGACAGAACTTGCACAAACGGGCAGAATGCACACATAAAAGGTGGAAGTACCCATTTTTGCAACAAAGCTGCTTGAAACTGAAACGGTATCGAAAACAACCCAATTATGATGTCAGCAACTGCAAGATTAGCTATGAAGTAGTTAGTGACAGACCTCATTCGGCGACTTGTGACAACGATCAGTATAACACAAAAATTACCCACTACTGCTACCAGTGATATCAATCCGTAGCAGATGGATAATAAAGCTATGATGATTGGAGGTACGTCATACAAATCATCTTCCATTGCAACACGCGTTGTATTGAGCAATTTAAAATTCTGACTGGCATTCATGAATGTCTCATTGCGAAAAACAATTGGAGCCTCTGCCAGATTCATGATTCAAACTAGAATAGAAGTTCAATATCTCATAAGTATTTAAACGATTACTATTAAAATAAAAAACAATCACCTTATAAATTATTTACATTATTTATACAGACGTTTAATTAAAATGTTTGTATGGGTGTCAAAGAATTGATATATATGCAAAAAATCCATTAGTTATGAAAAAAAGCAAATTAGAAATAGCAGGCTAGAATATGAAGAATCTTCCATCCATTATTTATTTGCAAATACACAAAATTTTAATCTTGTACGGCATAATATATTTTCTCACCCCAAAATCTTATTTTTAAAAAAAGTCACTCATTTATGCATACTCATTTTTTTTTCACTTATTTACACATTATCAAATAAAAATGCATTACAATAGACCTAATATAGTTCTCCGTTTCACAAAATCCAAAAATCTTCAATTTTGTAAATGATGATTTCATGGGTATTTCAAGTATATTACTTTTTCGCTTTGGAAGTGAATATAATTTAAAATATATATTAATATCATCTGTATAAATAATTTCTACTTTTAATATCACGATTAAAAATCTCTGCAGTACAATATATTAATGCTTTTTAAATTGACCGTTTATTTAAAAAACAAATAATATTTGTTCGCATTATAACATAAAATACGTTGTTAAAATACGCATTATAACATAAATATTATAAACACAATTTAAACCGTAAAAATATCATAAAATTTTAAAATAATCTTTACACAATAATAAATAACGCAATATATAATAATATTTATAAATAATTCAAATATAAAAAAATTCTCTAGTCTTTCATATTTGATAATTAAGTTTTTCATGCAACAAGTTGTAGATAAATATGTATTTCTCACGTTGTTATGTTCCAAATATTAAGTGATTTAAAAATTGAAATGCAAATGATTTTGAGATAAGTGCAATAAATTTAAAATATTAGAAAAAAAAATGATGTTCCTTTAACAAATTGAAATTAAAATATTATAGCTTTCCGAACCACAAGTAATTTCTAATAAAATTTACATAAATGTATAAATTATGCGTACTTTTCTTCGTATAGTACACTTCGTATAGGTCTTTAAAACACAGATAAAAACATTTTCATTATTTTTCACAACAAATCTTTGATCGGTTTTCATTTAAGAAGGTATTTTATCAGTTATGATGTCTCTATAAATAAAACCATTATCCAAAATATTTATCGCTTAAATTCAGAAATTCAAATCACTTAAAATTATTAACTACATTTTGGAATTCTCGTAAAGAAAACTAAAAATATCATTCACTCTCTAATTCATAAAATTTTCGCAATCAATTATAGATTTAATAATTTTGACAGTAATAGTTTGCGAGAAATCATTATTTCGCTAGCAGCTACGACACCTGTGCTAGATGCTTCAGTTTGTGTCTGACTTGTAATACGGAGAAACTTTTCTCTCTACCGCGAATCTACGATCCGCTAGGGGGCACTTTTCTTAATGTCAGAAAGTCGACTTGATGCGAGTTTCATTGAAGGTTTTTCGATTGATTGGAAGTGTGAATTTATATTTTTTAAGGCATAAAATGCTAAAATTTGGGATAAAATTTCATAATGTGTTTATGTACATTTTAATATATATATATTATGGAATACCAATTAACATAACATTATTATTTTTTGTTTGTTGGTTTGTTTAAAAAAAGAGAAATAAATGCCTAAAAAAAATATTTTAAATTTACACGAACAAAGATATGTATATATATATATATATTTAATTACATGGAGTATTTTAGAAATATTTCTACTTATTGTAAATTATTTTAATTAACGAAAATATATTTTCAAAAATAATAAATAAATAAATAATTGCATTTTCAATGAAGATTCTCCCATAGATTGAAAATGTAATTTTATACACATTATGGAGTATAATACTGAAATTTTGGAGAAAAATATAATATATGTTTACGTACATATTAAAAAAAAAAATATATATATATATATGTGTGTGTGTGTGTGTGTGTGTGTGTGAAATATCAAATAACTTAACAAACAAAAACACAAGTAATATTTTTCGTTTGTTTGTTTGTTTGTTTGTTTAAAGAGAGAGAAGTGAAAGAAATCTCTAAAATAAAAATTTTATAATTCTGAAAGATTTTTTTTTTTTTTTTTTTTTTTTATTAAATCGAATGTATCAAGTATTTTGGTACTTACAGTAAATTATTAAAATTAATTAATGTATACTAAAAAAATAACTAAAAATACTAAGATTTTCTTTGAAGATTCTTCCATTGATTAAAAGTGTAATTTAAAACTTATGAAATGCATTACTGAATTTCGGGAGAAAATATCACAATGTGTTTAGGCATATATTGAAGAAAAACAAAATTGGATATCGTATAACTTAAAAGTAATATATATATATATATATATATATATATATATTAAGAATTAAATGCCTAAAGTCAAACTTATGAAAAAGTATTTTTAATTAATTACAGCAGTTTAGAAATTTTGCTAATTATTGTTAATCTTTCAGATTAATAAATATATATGTATATATATTTAATAAAATAGGAAAGTAATTTTCTTTGCGATTATTCCGGTTATTGGAAGTACAGTCGGTAAGAAAAGTGTCCGAACACTCGCAAAAATTCCTATATAAAAAAAGTAGAGTTGTAGAGAGCACAAAATTGTTAGGGAAGGATGAAAGAATGAGTGCATTTAATGTCGTATTGGAGCTACGCAATGGGTGATTGGCTACGGTCTAGGAGTCACATCTAATGGGCTGCATGAAAAGTGTTCATTGAAAAATCGATTGGTATTAATTATCGGAATGCATTTATATACATATATACTCGTATATATACAGTTTTTAACAAAAGTATCTGAACACTAGCAAAAATTCCTATGTAAAAAAGTAGTGTTAATACTGTTTTGTTAAATAAATCCTTGTCGAATCATGCTCTTAGACTGACTAAGAACATGATTCGACAAGGATTTATTTAACAAAACAGTATTAACTCCACTTTTTTTATATAGGAATCTTTGCAAGTGTTCGGATACTTTTGTTACAGACTGTATAATTGTGTAGTCATTATGGGATGAAGTATGGAAAACCGGAGTCAATTGGCATAAGGGACTAGTTGACACGCACCTTTTATTTCCAGCCACTGTGGAGCTAGAGCGCTGCCACCTTGCTAGCGAGGTGAGTATGTATAGGCGTGCTGTTCACCGTAAATTCAGTCTACTTAAAAGTGCCTAGAAGAAAAAAAAAAATATTTAATCGTTATTTCTGTCTCTTGAGTAAATTTTTATTTTTTTATTTATTATTTATTTATTTATTTTATTTATTTTTTCCTGGTGAACCTGGACATTGAATTGAGGCGCTGCTGATCGTAGTTTTCAAAAGAGTAGTTAATTGTAAATACATGCTTGTATCATAATCTTTTGCTAATGATGTTTAGGATTCTATGTGTTCATTCTGTAGGTCAAGTTCACATAGTTATGTATGGGATCAATTGGCATAACTATGACATAGCTATGGAATAGCTAGTTCTTCCTTAATGATAGCTCAGAGGGTGAAGAAACTCTCCGTGTTAAAGACCTTATTCTAAGCCTCCTTTCAAGAGGATGATGAGGACAGTTCACATGCACTACCGAGAATCTTAAAAAGATACCAACAGATCAAATTGAATAAGACTAACAACGAGTCCCCTGTAATATTAAGAGCATTCTTATAAACTTAAATGCAAGATAAATGACTGTCTTATTAAAATTTCAAGCATGGGAAGATTCTTGAAACCAATGTCAATGCGATTCGCGTATGCATCATGGTCATAAAAGAAAGTAAATGTGGAAGGTCAGATGGAGGTGATTCAGTTTATCACGACGGAAGTAAATTTGTCTAAAAATTGACCAGAAATATTCAAATAAACTAGCTAACAAAACCTACAATCATGATTGATTTCAAACATTGATTCATTTCTACTTGAATAAATATAAGTATCAATATCAATAAACAGGATTTCTTTCTTTTTTTTTTTTTTTTTTTTTTTAAGAATTCATTATTTGTTCATACATTCAAGCAGAAAATTTAGGACTAATATTTTTAAAATAAAATGTTTTTTCTTATAAATTTCTATGTTCTGCCTAAGTGCCTTATTCGTGACAGATTATTCCAGTTCACCCCTATGGCTATGTCTACTAACCCCACATCCCGGGTTAATCGGCATAGTGAAAACTTTTTTACGAAAACTATTTTTTGGGGTTGCTTAAATAGCATATAATTGATGGATTACACGGATTACATTTTGTATCTAAAAAGTCAATCTTTCTTCCGCATTCACTATAATTGCAAATAAATAAATAAATAAATAAAATAAAAATAAAATAAAATAAAATAAAATCCAAAATCGAAGACAGCCAGACACGGTCTTCTCTACTGAAAATTTGGCGAAAATTTCATGTGTTTACATATATTTGAAAAAAGCACATTGTGAAGCATCAATTAATTCAGTAATGATGAACACTTTAGTATATTTTTATCTGTTTCTTTAATCAAGAGAAATAACTACCTAAAAGTAAAATTTTGTTTAAGTGAATGGAAGTTTTTAAAATGTGGATATTATTACCATTTACATTAAATTATTTAGTAGGGTTTATACAGTTCATTTATTTCATTACATAACTGTGATATTTACAATTACAAAACAGCAGAAGTAAAACTTATGCTTGGATAAAAATCAAAACACTTGTTCAAACCTTCGTATATGCAGTACAACAAACAGATAAAAAGATATATGATAATATCTCAAATATCTTTTACTTCAGTAATATAATTTCATATCAGTTTTAATGCACAAAATAAATTTTTATTTAATAAATAAATTAAAACAATTTTTTAGGTTAATATAATTTTAATAAGATTTCGTGCCGTTTAGAAATTACATATTTGTGTGTACGCGTTTTAACACATTTCTTTTATCTCATTTTTAAGATGAATTTCATATATTAATTTTAGTCACATATGTTTTTACTTTACAGTTGACATTTTAATATGGTTTGGTTTAAGAAACCTATATTCTAGTTTTTTGTGAGTGAGCGGCATGAATTCGATAATTAAGGATCTCAAACTCCCCATAAAAAAATAACATAAAATCATAATTTTTTCCCAAAAGGTCAATCAAACTATCGACTATTGTTATCGTCTCACTACATATAATATTTAAAGTTATTTAGTTTGTGTAAACATGTTTCTATCATTTTAACGTTAGACAACAGAAAATTTCCGCTTTTATTGAATTGTATAAATTTCCTAAATAAATATTTAAGAGGGATTTCTTTTTTAATTAAAAATATATACAAAAAGATTTAAATGATTTTCTCGATCAACTTAGGGGAAGGTAGCCTAAAACGATCCACACATGTTTTCTTCCAGACAGGGCACTCCAGGGCTGAGCGGTTCTGCGCTCAAAGTTGGTAGACGTGAGGTGGATATATAGTTCGATCCTAGGTATGCTCGTTAGCCAAGCCGTTCGGCGTTTTCCGTGGTTTTCTCCGAAACGTGCGTGTATGTGGGCTAGAACCCTTAGAAATACCCCCATGGAGGGTACGCCTCCTTAGTTCTAGGATCCTAGTGCAGTCAATCTGCCTAGATAGTACTATCTACAAGGTAACACATAAATCAGTTGTACCAAGTCGAGAAGAAGCAATAGCGGTATTCAAGCAATCGAAGTATTGCGCATCTGAATAGCATTGTTTGAAAAAACTGGGTTTTAAAACATCTATCATAAGGCAAGCACTAACTTCTTATTTATTTAGATATACGTTTTTTCATATACAGAAATATGACCTAGTTTACTTGTTTCATTTCATTATGTATTGTCCTAATAATTTTTATATCCTTTATTTTGCCTATAAAAAAACAATTTACACTTATTTTTAAATCAAGGACCATTTTGTCCTTTCGGGAGGGTAAAACGATCCTTTGGACACTTTTTCAAAAATCTATTTATTTTTTTACTTTTTTTTTTTTCTCACTACACAATTTATGTTTAAAATGTTATTAAAATATGTTTATAATGCAAAATGTAGTGTAAAACATACTAGCAAAAGTTTTATTTAAATAGTTCACAAGTTTTTCCCTTAAGGGGTCATTTTAAGCCACAATCCCCTACATATAATTTGAATCAGAATTATTATTGATTGAGAAATTTATATTTTTATCTATATGCTTTTTTTTTTTTATGTTTTATCCAATGATTTATAATTTGAAATACATGTTCTTTGCCCAAAAAATTATTTTATATTTATTATTTTGTTTTATTATTTATTTTAATTAAATATTATTTCATTTAATGTTTTAGATTAAAAAAAAATAGATTAAAAAAATTAGATCAAAATTTAAAAAAAAAAATAACACCGAAACAAAAAAGAGACTTTATATATATATATTTCTATATAAAGATAATAATAATGTCTTCCAAAATGAGTTGCTCTTCTATAACCTATAGATTACTATTCTCATAGATACAAATATTATTCTCAGAATTTAGAAGTGAACAAGTTTTGCATTTAAACTGAGAGATAAAATAAGAGTAGACAAAAAGTAGATAAAATTTCATTTACCTTTAAAAAAAACATTTACGAATTGCAGTCTGTATTACAGTTGCACTATGTTAATCTACATAACTTCCACTTTGTAATACAGTCGTCAGCAGAAGTATCCGAGCACTAGCAAAAATTCCTATATAAAAAAAAGCACAATTAATAATGTTTTGTTAAATAAATCCTTGTCAAATCATGTTCTTAGGTTGACTAATAACAGGATTCGACAAGGATTTATTTAACAAAACTGCATTAAATATACCTTTATTTACATAGGAATTTGTGCTAGTGCTCGGACACTTTTGTTGCTGACATTATGTTTCCGGACAACCATATTAGAGTTGAATACAAGACCCTTAGCAATTAATTACTCATTATGTAGTTCTAGTAAATTCCACTCTACTCCCATCTCACGATAGTTGCTCGGTTTTTCGTATAAATAACTAAATACTATTGGTTGATAACTTTTGTAAAATACTTTTGCTATTGCTTGCGCACGCTCAGCGAAACATTTTTTACTAAAAGTTCTTATGTTTCATTACATATTCAATACCTTCATATTTTGAATGCAGTATGCTGTCTCTAATGAAGTATGACTAGTTTCCCAAAAATGACAGGGCCGCGGTAGCCCGTTCGGTAGAGCGCCGAGCTCTTAATTCGAAGGTTGCGTGTTCGATACTCGAGCAGGCCAAAGACCGTCGTTTTCACTAATGGTGACTACTGCACGTAAAATCTGTCAGGGCCACAATATCCTCCATGTTCTCACCTGGGGATCACCGAAGAGGGGATGCCATCCCCTAGGTGGAAGATAAAATTTGTGAGGTCATGTCTCCGGATCAACTTTAGGGGTGACTCCTAGATCGTCGTCGATTGCCCACTGCGCAGCACTAGGGAGACTTTAAGCCCAATCGACCAACTATCAAAAGTGACACTGCGTTTATTTGAACACTCTCCATGTTACAATCAAAAATCTGTATTTAAATAACTAAATAACTAAATAAAAAAATTTTATTCTTGTGAATATACGTGATGTTCACATGTAGATGAATGCTTATAATTAAAATTTTAACGTAGTTCTACAGTCGGCAGCAAAAGTATTCGAGCACTAGGCAATAATTCCGATATCAAAAAGCACACTTAATACTGTTTTATATAAATCCTTGTCGAATCGTGTTCTTATGCTGACTAATAACAGGATTCGACAAGGATTTATTTAACAAATCTGTATTAAGTGTACTTTTTTTTTACATAGGATATTTTGCTAGTGCTCGGATACTTTTGCTGCCGATTGTAGTGATGTATGAAGTCTTTGCATCTCCTGCTGTTTACATATATATGAGATTTGTATAGATTCTTTGCGGTCGAGTAGTTATATCGCAATTCAACTCTACATTTGCTGGTGTAAGAGAGTGGATTCGACTTCTGCACTGACCCTAAGTACTTTTCCCAATTATTTAAGGGAGATCTTCAGAGGTGCGTCCCAGATCGTAGCCAAACTAGCGCAGTACTAGTACGAAGTTAAGCACAACCATGATTGTGCTTAGCTTCGTACTAGTACTGCAATGGAACCAAACTATGTATTTGTGTTCTAATCCTAATATGTACCACCTGTCGTCATCCTGATGACAGACATATAAGCAGACCTCGAGTCAAGCATATAAATGTGATATACAACAATAAAGAAACAAATAAGCTTGACTGTATGTCCGGTTGTTAAACTTCGTCGAGATGAGGACTTATAGCACATAATAGGATTACCATACGAAGAACTGAAAAAAACAACCAGGACCAGCGTAAGATTAGAGCACTCTTCTACGCTCGAAGTCAATTAGAAAAGTGGCGATAGAACTGAACATTTATTTTATACAAAATCATATCGGAATTATATTAATTAAAAATAGCTCTGAATCCAATTCTTGTTAATGTGTTGACTTTATTCACAAAATCTTTATGCGTTATGAAAAGATATTTTCATTTCCTTCAAAGATTTATTTATTTATTTTTTAAAAAGGGAAAGAAATAGAGGATTAATGTTGAATTTGAAACTTCACTATCTGTATCTGTCTTCAGCATGAATACGGAGAATCCACTTCTACGTGCTTTAAATAGCTGGAATGTTCAACTTCTTTTATCATTGGTTATAAGTTTGAAATTCAATACTTCAAATAAGTGAACCACTTTTTACCAGATGCATAGGAAAACATATTTATGTATCGACTTAACACGTTAACGCCAAGCGTTCTTATTTGAGGACAGATAATAAAATAGTGCATATATCTTTTGTGGTTTCTTGCAATAATATCTGCTTTTTATGGACAGTTTATTGCATCCCTATAGACGATTCCATATAATTTTATGTACCCGATATCAATAATTATTTCATAGTTTGGATAGTTATTTTAGGATTTTTCATTCATAGCACATATATTTGCTTTTTGCGGAGTTATACCAACTAAAGTAAAGTTAAATAATTATATATACTCTATAACAAAAAAAGCGATCCAGCAAGACGTAGTTATCTGAATGGAACGAAAATTGGTAGATGTGATGTACATGTAGAGGAAAACAAATGATTACAGTTTCAGACAATTTTGATCAAGAGAAAGAGCTTCACAAAGTGAACAAGTCAATAACGGGTTGGTCCCCCTCTCGCCTTTACGTAAGCAGATATTCGGCTTGGCATTGGTTGATAGAGTTGGCAGATGTCCTCCTATGAGATATCGTGCCAAATCCTGTCGAATTGGTGCGTTAGATTGGCAAAATCCATTCAGTGACATTCCAGGTTGAACGTGCCCGACATTACTGCAAATGGGCTTGTCGGTGTACAGAGTTTAATAGTAGTCTGCGCTAATGGCTCCGTGAGCTCAACCTCCTTTCTCTGAGCTGCTTATTAATTGTTTTTGAAGTCATTGAAGTACCAGTTGTAAGTAGAATCGATGATAATGATTAATCTGGGGCTTGTGTACCGCTTTGACGATTGATCGGGTCTCATGTTCTGTCCTCTATTTAGGCTGACCGTTTCCTTTCTGACGCTATGTTTGGCCATGATTCACCCATTCCTGCCAACATCATCTAGAAGTGACATCACTCCTGTCCAAATGTTAAACATTTCGCCGATTAGACCAACCGGCTTCTCTGAGCCCAACTAATCTCCTCTCGTAACTGCTGACATCTGCGCATATTGTTCGCGCACCTGTATGTGACGCATAGTTACTGTCTATCTGAGTAGATGGAATAAAATTCTCAAAGAATTTATGACCTGGAATAGAAATATCTCTTTTTAACTATTTTGCCAGTTTCGAAATTAATATGCGCTGCAGAGTCCCATTCAGTGGCATCCAAACTTTAAAATTTTGCATTTTCCATCGAAATCTGTATGCATGTCAATTTGTGTCGAATTTACATTATACCTTCTTGGTGCGTCGATTTTTTTGTTATAGAGTGTATATTGTAATACTTTACTTTCGAGGTTTTTGTCAACATATAATAGGAAACTAATCTGTCATCTTGAAGTTTTCCTGTCAGAAAGTTATTTTCATTAAATCACCAAACGCCCTCAAAAAATTTAGTTCCATTAAAAATTTAGTTCCATTTAAAAATTATGAATCAAATAATAACAATTAAAATTTATAAGATCTGTATACAATAAAATTAGAATAAATGACTGAACTATGCATCTATTAACACTATTTTGTAAAAATTAACTAACCAGAATATAAATTTATTAAATAAAAAAAATCTAAAGCATAAGTATTTCATTCTGTGAATAAAATACATATTTGAAACATTTAAATTAAATTTTCAAAAAGAGTTATGAATACAAAATAAAGAAAATATATTCAGTTAACTACTCATTTTAAAATGCATGTATACGACACACTTTTCAAGAATGAATAGCTTCAAAACATTTACGATTACCAGCACAAATAGAGCTTATTATTTCAAACAAACAAGCAAGTCTTTGAATTAAGCTCTAAAAAATGCTTGAGGTATATTTGAAAATGTACTAGAAATAATATGCATAAAAGTAAAATAATATTTATATTCAAAACATGATTATGAGAAAAAGCTTTTAGATTAACATATTTCAATTGAGTACATTAGTGTATCGAAGAGTATGACAGAAGTACGGAAGAGTGTGAAATAAGTATCTGTTTACGTTAAAGTAAGATTTTTTTAAATGTCAATGAATAATATATATTATAATTTTTGCATTTATATTATGTAGAAAAGTAAATGAATGTAAGAAGTATGGAAAAGCATGATATAAATATCTGTTTACGGTGCTCACATAAATTAATAAATCATTTTCCGAAATTTTTTTAACGAGTGCTTTTAAAGGAAATATTTAAGCTGCAATTAAATGTTTAAGAAAATGTAAGTTTTAATTTATTACCATGTTTTTATTAACTCGCTTTCTCGTTTGTTTGTTTGTCCAGTACAAATCTTTCAATTGATTTGAAACTAACTTCCCGACTAGCTAGACATTTGAAACTTTTAGAATAGCTCAGAGCACGATGACAATGCATTCTTTTATACTTTTATTCAATTAATAAATGTTTTCTTTTAATTAATAAATAAAATGTGAAAATAATAACCTCATAATAGCATTAAAATTAGCCATTTAAGTTTTATTTATAATTTAATTGTTGCCAAAAAAATTTAAGAGTTCATTTTTTTTTCGACAGGAAAATAAATACATTTACTTAAATGTGAACAATAGAAAACTGTAAAAAATTAAATTATGCATGTCACAAAAATTGACGTCATTATCACTTTAAAATTTTATACACTTTCATAAAGTGCTATTATAGTTCTATAGCTATAACTTCCCGACTAGCTAGACATTTGAAACTTGTAGAATAGCTCAGAACACGATTACAATGCATTCTTTTAATATTTTTATTTAATTTATAAATGTTTACAAATTTCTTATAATTGCTCTCTTTATTAAGAATTTGATCATTTCCTTTCAAGTTGATGATATAGTTGATCAAAAAAAAAAAAAAAAAAAAAACATGTGTTCGGATACTTTTTTGTTACCGACTGTATATAAAAAGTTCTTTTTATCTTATAATTCTTTAAGATTTATGTTAAAAATTATATTATTTTAAAATGTATTTTGAAATAATTGGGGAGTGTAACATTTTTGTATAGTATGGATTTCAATTAAATGAATAACATTAACTGTAAATTAATATATATATTTTTTTTTTCATTTTAGTGAATGAGTAATTGACATAAAATCTTATAGCTTATCTGAAATACCAGGCCAGTGTGAAAGGATGTTAAGGACATAGTGGTATAAATCTCAACCAATCACTGGGTTATAACATAAATTTTACTTTAAAATGTATGATAATAATCATCTCAAGGTTAAAAAAAAAAAAAAAAAAAAAAAAAAAAAAAGATCAACTTCAAAAATAAATAAATTAAACAAATTGATGGTTCGTTTTTAAATACAATAAAGAAAGAAATTATTAATAATTTTCAAGCAGTTTTAGAATGTAATGAAGATAAAGTTACTAACACTCAAATAAAATAAAAAGAGAAAAACTTTTTATTCATTTATTTATTTATATTTTGCTTATCCTCACTGGTTGTTGTCGATAACAGCATCAAACAATCAAGATGCAAAGTTTATTACGTTAATGTTCTTGCAAAAATTAGTCCCACTTGAAAAACGAGGAAATTGCATGCGTGTAAGATTTTTTATTAAGTAGTCAAGGGATGATGAAATTATTAAAAACGATGTAATTAAAAATATCTAGAGGATTATTATATAGTGCTCTAAGGTATGTAATATCCTTAATATAATACCAATCTACAGCTCCTCAAACATTATTAATATTTTCTAGCAAAATTTTAAACATTATTTTTCTTGAGTTCTAAATTTCAGGAATAATTAGTGCCTTATAACAATGCTTGATATTTTGTTTTCATTCATTACTCTTAAAAATTGGGGAGGGGAGAGGAAATTAATTAGTGTATTCATTACAACACTAGGCATCCATTTTGAAATCAAAAATTTATTACATATATTATGAATTCCTAAATTCAGTTGCGTGACAAAAATTCATAAAGATTTCAAGTTTTAACCTTTTTTTCATTGTAACTAACGATGTATTTGAGATATAAAAAATCTAATGCACGCATTCGGTTACAAATAAAAACATATAAGCAAAAAAAATTGGAGCTTTAAAATAACTTAGAATTAACATGGAGCATTTTGAACATCCAGATTATTTTGTATTAGCATTACCATAAAAGAATCCTTTTCGCCTGAAAAATTTCTTTTTATCGTTTAAAATATACTGTATAAACAAAAACTAGTACGTTGTGGCCACCACAAGACTTTCTTCTATATTTTCCTATACAAATTCACTAGGCGCAAATAATTTATTAAAACTATTATTTATTAAAATCATATAACATGATGAATGCAAAAGATTTTCATCTTAGAGAAAACTAACACAAAATATTCAAAAGACAGTTTTATTGTCTTTAAATACCATCTTAAAAAATGCGTCATTATGATGGTTATCTCACATATCAAGTTTTGTAGAGTTATATGCCATAGAAGTTGAGATATTCCCATCCCATAATCGAGAAAATTTGCAGTATAGCATCTCCACCTATTAGCTTATAAGCATCAAAATGGAATCAGCATAAAATCTCATAATAGTCTTTTCACATATCAAGTTTTGTTTGATGATACATAATAGAACCTGAGATATAGCCTTCCCTTAAATTGCGGAAATCGCTTTGTAGCAACGCCACCTGTTTAACGGTTGACACCAAAAGTTGACAGGTCCTAATTTAGGTCAAGTTGCATTTACATATAAATTTATATGAAATTCTGTGCAGCAGTTCCTGAGATATAGCCCTTCCTTAATTTGCGAAAATCGTTGTATTGCAGCGCCACCTGTTGGCCGATAAGATATTCAAATTGAATCATCATAATGTCTTATAATGGTCTTCTCACATATCGAGTTTTGTTTGATTATACATAATAGAACCTGAAATATAGCCGCCCTTGAAATTGCGAAAATCGCTCTACATCAACGCCACATGTTGAGCGGCAGACACTAAAAGTTGTTAGGCACTAATTCAGGTCAAGGTGCATCTACATATAAATTTATATACAATTATGAGTAGTAGTTCTGGAGATTCGCTACAAATTCTCTCTCTCTCTCTCTCTCACACACACACACAGACAGACATTTTCTAAAAATGATCAAAACGTGTAAATCCGTCGAAAACCGGATGTCGGAAATTTTAAGAATCCAATGCTTTCTTCTATTGAATATAAAAGAAAGTAAAAAAAAAAAAAAAAAAAAAAGATAGATTTCAGGGCAGTACTAGATTTGAGAAGCTATAGAATGTGAAGCAAAAATACATAATTGCAACGTTCCTTATCCTTTTAATACATAGTCGTCAACTTAGCACCTTTTGACCATCGGAAAAATTTAATATAAATAATTATTTCATTTAATCAGAGAACTCTAACGGTCTTCACTAATTAAATAAAGAAAAAAATATATATATAATCTCGTGGTACTAAAAAAGTGCTGAAGGTGGCAACTATAATTTAATACCAGTTAATAAAAATTGACATATCATAAGAAAATCACTGTGCATACCTAAATGTTCCATTCCACAAATATATAAAAGCTAAATCCCATAGCTCTAAATACTGTACACCTAAAACTCTAAATACTGTCACTAAAGACCTGTACACCAAATATTGCTGTTAATTCTATATTTTCATCTATTAAATATAATTCTGTCTTCTGTTTACATATTTATTTGTTATAGTGTGCATGTAGTAATAATAAAAATTAAAAAAAAAAATCTGTGCACCCACTTTATGCATCACATGGCATGCAGGTTGGTGTCATTTTGAATAAAAAGATAACGATTCACAATTTGTAGGTTGGTAAAGCTGTTGATAATTATAGTTTAAAAATAAAAAAAAGTAAATAAAGAAATAAATTTGTATGACGTCATTTATTTTTCTTGCATACAATTAAATATTATTATTTATGGGATGGTTCACAGAAATTCAACCCGCTCTATTAAACGATGCTTGCGCAATTTACCTGAACGTGTAATATTATCACAAGATTCTTGTTCGCGTAGTTGGGAGTTCCATGATCGTTAGACTCACATACTGATGAGATACTATAAAATAGTAGGAAATGTTTATGTTTTGATGGCTTTTTGTATATTGTATTATACTATACCTTAATTAATATATATCTCTAATTCAGTTATTTTTAAGAAATGTTGAGGTATTCGTATTTTGTCCAATTCAAAATATATGTTGTCCGATACGTAATGAGGTGAAGTTTTAATTTTGTATACGAAAAGTGTACATAAATTAATTAGGGAATAGTCATATAATTTAATTATATAACGATCAAGGAAACATATGCTAAACTACATCAGATATGTATTACATTTTAATCATCGTAAGAATCGAAATTAGATTAGAAAAAGCTAATGATTAATATGTAATTCGTTACACAAAACAAATTTATAAAATATCGTAAAAATAACAATTCAAAACTAAAAATTGAAAAATAAATTATAGCTGTGTTAAATCAAAAGCTGTGACATGTAGTAAATACTATCAACATTATATATTTATAAAATGTACATTAATTCTAATAATAATACACCGATCTACTAGCAGCATGAAGAAAATGTGAAAACAAAAGACCAAAAAAAAGATTAAAAATGTATTAGAGAATTTTCCATTGTATAGTTTCAACTTTTAAAAGCAAACTTCTTTACACAAAGAAGCTAATCTGCAACTAACAAAAGGGCTTCAAAAATAGTAAAAGAAGAATTTAAGAAATAAAATTTTTGAGGGAACAAATTTAGGATGTTAAGAAAAAAACAAAAGATGTATGCAAAAGGCAAAACAAATATATATATACATATTACTTTTTAAACAAAATAAATATATTTTTTTCTTTTTTTGCTAAATCATAAATTAACTTTAGAAATTATAAAATATTTTAAAGACTCATTATAAATCTTGTTAACAGGTTTTAGAACACAGACATCGAAGATTTTGATGTAAACAAATACAAGCTTCTTTTTATATTATTATTAGTTTAAATGTATTTATTAAATTTGCTTTTGTAATAACTATAATAAATTCTTATGATAAAGAGTATGTATTTCAATATAGTTTATTATAAAACTATAACAAAAAAAATACGTGACATTTAATACATAAAAGTTTCAACTTCAGAAGGAGAAGACAAATGTAAAAACCTACTAAAAATTGAACTTGACAAGATTTTTTAAATAATAAAATCAGTTTTCAAATCAGTTTTATAAAAAAAAAAAAAAAAATGAAATATAGAAAGTCGGCTTTAAATTATTTGTTCCAACCAATTTTACTTGCTTTCTTCTGAAGCAGAAGATTCAGAATGTAAGAAAAACAAATTTGCCTTTACTTTAGATTTAAAATATTTCTCTCTTAGGAATTTTTTTTTTTTTTTCTTTTCTTTTCGTCGTTTTTCGTTACATATTAAAGCATTTGTACATTTGTTGCTTGGAAAAAAAAAAAAAATAGATTTTTAGTGTGTGCTTATATATACAAGTCTGTAGACATTTTAAAAATTCAGGACTGTTGAAGGAATTGGTAGAAATAAACGCGGCTTTCCGCTTAATACACGAATGCTCAAACCACTGAGCTACCCTGGCTGATATCCTGCTCGGCACTTTTCACATAATATACGTTGGTAAGGTCATTCATTTCAGAAATGAATTTGCAGGTTGATGAATATAATTTCTGAATTAAATTTCGTGACCGATTGGAGTTGTGTCATGTTCAAATTTGTCACTTGATATAGCTGCTTTAATGCAGACTCGTTGAACTTGCCAACGTATATTTTCTGAGAAGTGACGAGCTGGTTATCAGCCAGGGTATCTCAATCGTGGTAGCTCAATAGCCAGGGCTGCTCAATGGTTTGAGCAACCGCGCGTTAAGCGGAAGGCCCGCGTTCGATTCTCGGCTCTGGTATTTTTAACATGGTTGGTAAAAATCAGCCTTCTGCTCCATTCTATCAAGAATGAATTTCCAGGTTGATGAATATAATTTCTGAATTATTTTTACTTTTTTTATATTTTTTTCTTTTTGGTCAAAGCAAAAGATGAAAAAAATCATTTTTTTTTTTTTTTTTTTTTTTTTTTCATAATTACTTTTTACCAGTCGATCTGTTTGCTTGTTGAAAATTATGTTAATTTGAAACAAACCGAAAAAAAATATTTCATATTTATTTTTGTTTAAATTTATATTTATTTATATGTTTATTTTTATAGACTTTTAATTCCTGATGCATGCCAAAGAAATCATGAATCATCGATCTGTTTGCTTGTTGAAAATTGTGTTAATTTGAAAGAAACCAAAAAATATTTTTTCATTTTTATAACTTTCTTCTATATTCAATGGAAGAAAGTATTGGATTCGTATAAATTTTCGACCTCGGATTTTTGATGGATTTACACGTTTTAAGAGCTGTCGAACACGATTTCACCATTTTAAAAAATGTATGTCTGTGTGTGTGTGTATGTGTGTGACAAAATTTTATGGCAATTGTATCTCAGGTACTACTGTACAGAATTTCATACAAATTGGTATGTATTAACACATTGACATAAATTAGTGCCTATCAACTTGTGGTAAAAATTGTCCAAATGCTCGTTGCCATCCCGCTTTTTCTAAAATTTTAACATGGTGGTATAGGACAAAATTTTGTATAAATGTGCGTAAAGAGAATTACTTTTTATAATCATTATGAAATTTAAAAGAACTATTTATAATAGAGATAGTCAACTGGGAAAAAATGTGTTGTAGGAGCCTCGCTTCCCCCCCCCCTTGGGGTGAAAGCCCCCCCCCCTCGAGGGGAGTAAATTTCCATGATGGGTATATTTCAAAAGAGCTCGTCAGTACCTTGAAAACGAATAGTTGAATCATCGATCTACGATAATTTAAAATAAAGTTACGATTTTTTTTTTAAGCTATTGCATAGCTTTTATCGCGGGCTTTGAGCGCGGCGACCGAATTGAAAAATTCCGTAACGAAAAAAAAACCTAACACAGTTCGGTAGACTTCGGCTGTACGAAGCTCGCACAGATCGAGACGAGCTGCTCCGAAATCGGACGAATACATAAGCAGCTGTTTGTGAGAAAGTATATAGGTGTATAGGTATCTATCATCTATGTACAACAGTGAATAGCTGTACGCGTAAAATTTGTGTATAAAGTAGATCAGATAAAACTTGAATATCTCCATTCGACTTGCAGGCCTTTAAAACCTATTAAATACCTTTTATCTATTAAAATTTGTTTTCTTATCATTATTGTTATCTTATCATTATTGTTATCTTATTCATTAATATCAAAGAAAAACCGTGAATATCCCCATTCGACTTGCAGGCCTTTAAAACCTATTAAATACCTTTTCTCTATTAAAATTTGTTTTATATCGGTCACCACGCTCAAAAAGTGTAACTTGAATTAATATCAAAGAAAAAACTTGAATATCCCCATTCGACTTGCAGGCCTTTAAAACCTATTAAATACCTTTTCTCTATTAAAATTTGTTTTATATCGGTCACCACGCTCAAAAAGTGTAACTTGAATTAATATCAAAGAAAAAACTTGAATATCCCAATTCGACTTGCAGGCCTTTAAAACCTATTAAATACCTTTTCTCTATTAAAATTTGTTTTATATCGGTCACCACGCTCAAAAAGTGTAACTTGAATTAATATCAAAGAAAAAACTTGAATATCCCCATTCGACTTGCAGGCCTTTAAAACCTATTAAATACCTTTTCTCTATTAAAATTTGTTTTATATCGGTCACCACGCTCAAAAAGTGTAACTTGAATTAATATCAAAGAAAAAACTTGAATATCCCCATTCGACTTGCAAGCCTTTAAAACCTATTAAATAACTTTTCTCTATTAAAATTTGTTTTCTTATAGGTCACCACGCTCAAAAAGTGTAACTTGAATTAATATCAAAGAAAAAACTTGAATATCCCCATTCGACTTGCAGGCCTTTAAAACCTATTAAATACCTTTTCTCTATTAAAATTCGTTTTCTTACCGGTCACCACGCTCAAAAAGTGTAACTTGAATTAATATCAAAGAAAAACTTGAATATCCCCATTCGACTTGCAGGCCTTTAAAACCTATTAAAATACCTTTTCTCTATTAAAATTTGTTTTCTTATCATTATTGTTATCTTATCATTATTGTTATCTTATTCATTAATATCAAAGAAAAAACTTGAATATCCCCATTCGACTTGCAGGCCTTTAAAACCTATTAAATACCTTTTATCTATTAAAATTTGTTTTATATCGGTCACCACACTCAAAAAGTGTAACTTGAATTAATATCAAAGAAAAAACTTGAATATCTCCATTCGACTTTCAGACCTTTAAAACCTATTAAATACCTTTTCTCTATTAAAATTTGTTTTCTTATCGGTCACCACGCTCAAAAAGTGTAACTTGAATTAATATCAAAGAAAAAAATTGAATATCTCCATTCGACTTGCAGGCCTTTAAAACCTATTAAAATACCTTTTCTCTATTAAAATTTGTTTTCTTATCATTATTGTTATCTTATCATTATTGTTATCTTATTCATTAATATCAAAGAAAAAACGTGAATGGCCCCATTCGACTTGCAGGCTTTTAAAACCTATTAAATACCTTTTCTCTATTAAAATTTGTTTTATATCGGTCACCACGCTCAAAAAGTGTAACTTGAATTAATATCAAAGAAAAAACTTGAATATCCCCATTCGACTTGCAGGCCTTTAAAACCTATTAAAATACCTTTCCTCTATTAAAATTTGTTTTCTTATCATTATTGTTATCTTATTCATTAATATCAAAGAAAAAACTTGAATGTCCCCATTCGACTTACAGGCCTTTAAAACCTACTAAATACCTTTTCTCTATTAAAATGTGCTTTCTTATCGGTCACCACGCTCAAAAAGTGTAACTTGAATTAATATCAAAGAAAAAACTTGAATATCCCCATTCGACTTGCAGGCCTTTAAAACCTATTAAATACCTTTTCTCTATTAAAATTTGTTTTCTTATCGGTCACCACGCTCAAAAAGTGCAACTTGAATTAATATCAAAGAAAAAACTTGAATATCCCCATTCGACTTGCAGGCCTTTAAAACCTATTAAAATACCTTTTCTCTATTAAAATTTGTTTTCTTATTATTGTTATCTTATTCATTAATATCAAAGAAAAAACTTGAATATCCCCATTCGACTTGCAGGCCTTTAAAACCTATTAAATAACTTTTCTCTATTAAAATTTGTTATTTATCAGTCACCACGCTCAAAAAGTGTAACTTGAAATTATATCAAAGAAAAAACTTGAATATCCCCATTCGACTTGCAGGCCTTTAAAAACCTATTAAAATACCTTTTTTCAAGAATAGAGTTAGATCATTGAAATTTGGTACATCGAGGTTTTCGATACCTACAAATCGATTGCGGATATTTTTTATATATTCTCATTGCGGATATATTCTCATTTATTCAATAAAAGAAAAAAATTTGTTTTCTTATCGGTCACCACGCTCAAAAAGTGTAACTTGAATTAATATCAAAGAAAAAACTTGAATATCTCCATTCGACTTGCAGGCCTTTAAAACCTATTAAATACCTTTTCTCTATCAAAATTTGTTTTCTTATCGGTCACCACGCTCAAAAAGTGTAACTTGAAATTATATCAATGAAAAAACTTGAATATCCCTATTCGACTTGCAGGCCTTTAAAAACCTATTAAAATACCTTTTCTCAAAAAATAGAGTTAGATCATTCAAATTTGGTACATCGAGGTTTTCGATACCAACAAATCGATTGCGGATATTTTTGATATATTCTCATTGCGGATACATACTCATTTATTCAATAAAAGAAAAAAAATTGTTTTCTTATCGGTCACTACGCTCAAAAAGTGTAACTTGAATTAATATCAAAGAAAAAACTTGAATTAATATCAAAGAAAAAAAAAATACTGCATAAATAAAATAAATAAATAAGTATAATTGCATAAGTTGATAAAAAATGCTATGCAATAGCTTTACCGCGGCAGTCCTCGAGTGCCACACGTATTTTTCATTTTTAACCCTTTTTTAATGTAATATTGAGAATAAAACTGACTTTTTTCGGATATTTAGTGTTATGCTACTGATCTAATATGAAAATCGTCAGTATTATCATGGAAGATAACCTTTTTAAATAATAATTTTAATAAATTATTTTTATTGAATAAATTTGTATAGCAAAATATAGAAGGACGTCATGTGGTGGCCACAACATACTAGTTACTTTCTTCTATCTTCAATAGAAGAAAGTATTGGATTCGTAAAAATTTCGATTTCGGGTTTTTGATGGATTAACACGTTTTGAGAGCTGTAGAACACGATTTGACCATTTTTAGAAAATGTCTGTCTGTGTGTGTCTGTGTGCGACAAAATTTTGTGGCAACTGTACCTCAGGAACTACTGGACAGAATTTCATACAAATTGGTATGTAGTTGCACCTTGTCATAAATTAGTGCCTATCAACTTTTGGTAAAAATCGTCTTACAGGTTGCGTTGCCATTCCGCTTTTCCTAAATTTTTAACATGGTGATATAGGGCAAAAATTTTCAAGATCGGTATCTTTCGAAAGGTCTCGTCAGTACCATTAAAACGAATGGTTGAACTATAAATCTGTGATAATTTAAAACAAAGTTATCGATTTTTTTTACTTTTTACGAAAAAAAACTTGGAAAAAAAAATTCTTTTTTTTTTTTTTTTTTTTAAACGAAATTATCAAAACTTGGTATTTAGTTGGCTCCTGACATAAACTGGTGCTGATTAGATTTGAGGATCAATCGCACAACAGGAGGCGCTGTGATCGTATTTCTTCTAAATTTTTAACATGGTAGTATAGGACAAAATTTCGTATAAATGTACATAATGAGAGTTATTCTTAACCTGTGATTGTAAAATTAATATGAATTATTGCTAATAGTAGTAGTTAATTAGGAAAAAAAATTGTGCATGTGGGGGCATCGCTCCCCCCCTGGGGGGAAGTACCCTCTTTGGTGGGGTAAATTTTCAAGATGGGTATCTTTCGAAAGGTCTCGTCAATACCTTTAAAACAAATGGTTGAACTATAAATATGTGGTAATTTAAAACAAAGTTATCGATTTTGTTTACTTTTAACGAAAAAAAAAAAAAAAACCTTGGATTTTTTTTTTTTTTTTTTTAATTGTTACTGAGTGAATTTGTATAGGAAAATATAGAAGAAAGTCTCTTGGTGGCCACAACATACTAGTTTTTTTATGATTTTTTTTTATTATTATTATGCTTTTTTTTTAACGTTTTTGCATTATCTTTTAAGGAAAAGAAAAAGATTAAATTTTTTTAATGTAAGTAAACAACGGAAAATATCTAGCAGAAACCATTCCGACAAAAATTCCTGTTAATTTCCATTACACGAAAGATAACTTAGGTATTCGTGAAAGCTAGACTTCGGATTTTTGGCATTTTTACACGTTTCGAGTTGTAAGAAGATCTAAAATTACAGAATTAATGTGGTTTCTATTAGAATGTTAGACATTTTATTAATTAATTAGACAGTGTATTTGTTAGTTTATTAGATGTTGTAGACAATACCTCAGGAACGAATTATCGTAATATGTTTGAACCAATTCTAAAATATCGCCTTTGATACTAGCAAGAGCTCCATTTACAATTCTTTCAATAATCTGATTTAACAACTTCATAAATCATACAAAATTTAAGATTTTTTTTTTTCTTTTATTGTAACGCGCATTTTTTTTTACATTACACCGTTTATTCTAAATTGATAAAATAGGTTGTATTTATAAATATTGACATGAATAGAAATTTATAAGAGTTTATCGATTTTTATTGAATGTACAGGTTTTAAAGTAAAATACTTCCCCCCCCCCCCCCCCACACACACACAAAGTCGTGTATCTGTAAAATGAAAAAAAATCCCGTATTTCTTACAGTGAAAATATATCTGTATTTTATATAATCCTTTTTAATATTTTTTCATTAAAATATCCAAAGTTAATATTTTAGAAGTATGTCTCGAAAGGCAACATAATTTACTTAAAATACTATATATTTCTTTTCTGTTGATTTTAAAGTTAGAGCATTAAAAGCATTTGCTACATAACCGAAATTATATAATGAATTCGGTTATTGCAGCTGCATTCATATCTAAATATTGATTGAAGTACGAGCATCAACTTGGCAATGAATTCCATCTATGGTCCATTTAAGCGGATGAAATTTTCGATACCAGCTTCCGTATCAATATGTTCCAAATTGAAAACTCATTTCAAAATGAAAATCAAATAAAGTACATTATATGTGTCTTAAAAACTTCTTAAATATTCTTATAAATAATATTTATCTGTTTATAGAATTGAATAATAAATAAATAGTTAAATAATAATATTATTAATAAAAAAACATTGCTATGAAAAAATGCAAGTTATCTGTATAGAAAAAGTTACATCTTTTTAATAGTCTCTAGTACAATACTAGATGTCTTCATGTTTATGAAAAATAGTTTATACGGAAATTCTGTGCATGCTCTTAGAATAATCAGTACACACGGGAATAAATTTTACTTTAACGTACTTAATCCTTTATTCTCGAGGAAATATTTCTTTCGAAATTGCTAAATTAATCTTAAAACCAGTTATTTGATACAGTCGGTAACAAAAATGTCCGAACACTAGCGAAATTCCTATGTAAAAAAGTACATTTCATACGGTTTTGTTAAATAAATCCTTGTCAAATCCTCTTCTTACTCAGTCTAAGAACATGATTCGATAAGGATTTATTTAACAGAACCGTATGAAGTGTACTTTTTTACATAGGAATTTTTGCTAGTGTTCGGACACTTTTGTTATCGACTGTACATAGTTGATCACAAATATGAAGGGGGAAAAAAGTATCTCTTTTCTTCAAGAAATTCTCAGTTAGATACATCTTTATGTTAACTTTATTAAATGGGAAGCTTAATTAATGTAATAAATGAATGATTTTGTAATTAAACCTATGAGTTGTAAAATATTGCTGCCGTTGTTTTAGGTCAAAATAATACACGTTATCCTTACGCACAACAAATAGAAAAGTTTTAAGCAAAACACCGCAAATTTCCTGTTACAGCGGTTGCTTCTTCTAAACTTTTCTGTAAGAATGCAGCATTTCTTACCATAAATGTAACCTAAGTTTGTACAATTGTTTATAAATTATTCTGTGAAATCTGCTGAAATGCAGTTCATTTTACATGCCGTAAATCTGTGTCCAAATTCCTAAGAGTCGTTTTTGCATGAAAATCACTTCAAAAATAAATGTAAATCATCTGGTATAATTCTTACTTTAAACAGATAAAAGAGAATAAAAATAAGCGCACACAGATATATACATAAAATCATGTGTAAGAAATTCATCTTTATAAAAGTTGTACAATGTAACAATAAAATAGTGATAGAAGATTTTTCCAAAAATGTGGTTTTAAAGGCCGATTTTTTTACAAAAGAACATAAACATATACATACATACATAAAAATATAAATTGGTGTGATGTACGCAAAATACTCTAAGTGATATCTACTTGTATGTTTATATTTTTACATAACAAGAAATATTTTTTCCTAAAACCTAAATTATGTACACTGTTCATATCAGACTGATTTATAATATATATATATATATATATATATATATATATGTATATATATGAGAATATGCTCTAAAAGAGTATATATAATACCGAGTGATTTAGAACTTTAAATTTTGAATTAAGATATTTATTGAAATCGTACATAGAACAATGAATTTTACACTTCTATTCACACAATTATAAAGTACATTGTATACATATGAATGACTACATTAAAAGTTAATGTATTGCTTTAATGTACCACTTCAATTTAATTACGGTAATTTATTTAAATTGTTGTTGCAATTTGCTATCATTATATTTTCACAACATGAACATATAACAATGAAGTTCTTTGCTATGATTATAAAATTACTTTCAACTAAAATTATTTTTATATTAAACCAGGTAGATTACGAAATTTTGTTAGGTAGAATTTTTTCTAAAATCATATACTATAATAATTTTCTGAAACAGTTTTCACAACAAATATTTTTTTTTTCTCTTGCATTATTTATAATATGTTAATGACATATTATTGCAGCTTTAAATTCTAAACAATACAGATTTTGAATTCCCTATTAGGTGATTTTATTTATACAAAATAAAATTTGATAACGTAAGCTTTTATTATCAAAATTTAAAGAGAAACCGTATGCACATATAAATAAATTAATACATGTAATCTGATTCATATATTAAATGCTAAATAATTTATTCAGTGTGGTACAAATAAACACTTTCGCCATAAACATGATCCTACAGCTGAAGCATATCAGCGGTTTGGTACAAAACTTGATTTGTAAACGAGTAGAACTATTAGTACCGAAACAATTTACTCAATAAAATGCCTCCACCCAGGTAGCTCTATGTATGAAATAAATGAAAAATAGAATGACTCCACGGTACCAAACTATAAATTTTCGCCAAATTTGACCGCCAAACGTGACACAAATCGCCAAAATCGAAGCCAAGACAAAATTCAGCGTTAGCTACAAACGTAGCGACTTGCGAGATTAGCGATCAAATTTGGCGGCAAATATTGTTTCAGGATAGCCAGAATTGATAAATCCTTTCTCAGTTTCAACCGAATTAATTATTTCGGTAAAATGTATATTTTTCACAGCAAATTTTCGGCAAAGAGAACAAAAGTAGACCATCTATACTCGAAAGATTTTCATTAAACTCTAAGATGTGAATTTGCCAATGAGAGATTCTGTCATAAGCCATTCCTGAAAAGCTTGTATATTTGTTTGGCGGTATATGACTTTTGTGGTTGGAGTAGCAGTCTTTCAGTTTTCTTTCTTTCTTTCTTTCTTTTTTTTTTTTTTTTTTTTTGTGGTTGTAACCTGAATGTTTATTTACGAATCAGTTACCTCACACAAAAATATCAGTGTTTTCATACCAATATGTATTTTACAATGGGTGTATAAAGACGTCATGAGGTGCCCACAACAGTTTTTTATAGTCTACTTTGTATACTTGGTATGCGGCTAATCCTTTCAGAACATACAATATATACACTTATCATGTATAGCGGATATAAATTTTATGTTTTCCAGCCCTAATAGTTTCGAACAGTAGATCTTCATTTTATATTCTATATCTTCATATAGTAGAAATTTTTCAATTTACAATAATAAAAAGCGCTGTTAAAAAAAAAAAAAAAAATATATATATATATATCTTATAAAATGAGGCAGCACAAGATTTTGTTAAACCTAAAATATTTCTGTTTAAACGCGAAAATGGATATTTAGAAAATATATATATCAATTACAAGGGTGCTTTTTCCGTAACAAAGAATATACAATATAGTATAAATCTTATTATTCCCTATAAGGAAAAAAAAATGTTAAAAATTAATATAAAATCCAAAATCTCAAACTGCCGTATGATTGCCTCTCTTGATTTTCATAAGAAATTGTTTTTTTTTCCAATTTGACAAGAGAATCAATATTCTTGACATTCACAGCTGGGAAATTCGCTGTGGGAACATCGCTTTGAATATGATGCCTTAAATAAAAAATAGTTTCTGTATAATTCAAATTTTGTCTATAAAGCGAATTGATGCGATTTTTTTTTTTTTTTTCTTTATGGTGATACACGAAAAAACATGTCTTAGACATTTTAACTCATGTTAAATAATTACAAATAGCTCCAATAAAAATTAAAAGAAACTAGTATGTTGTGGCAACCACGAGACTTTCTTCTATATTTTCCTATACAAATTCACTCTGTAACAATAATAATAATAAAAAAACTAGTATGTTGTGGCCACCACAAGACTTTCTTCTATATTTTCCTATACAAATTCACTCAGTAACAATATAAAAAAAATCCAAGTTTTTTTTCGTTATAAGTAAAAAAAATCGATAACTTTGTTTTAAATTATCACAGATTTGTAGTTCAACCATTCCTTTTAAAGGTATGGACGAGACCTTTCGAAAGATACCCATCTTGAAAATTTACTCTCTTCGAGGGGGGACTTCCCCCTCAGGGGGGTTCACGAGGCTCCTACACATGCAAAAAATTTTTCCCAGTTGACTATCTCTATTATAAACAATTCTTGTAAATTTCATAATGATTACTAAAAAATAATTCTCTTTATGCACATTTATACAAAATTTTGCCCTATATCACCATGTTAAAAATTTAGAAAAAGCGGGATGGCAACGCAACCTGTAAGACGATTTTTACCAAAAGTTGATAGGCACTAATTTATGTCAAGGTGCAACTACATACCAATTTGTATGAAATTCTGTGCAGTAGTTCCTGAGATACAGTTGCCACAAAATTTTGTCACACACACACACACACACACACACACACAGACAGACAGACAGACATTTTCGAAAAATGGTCAAATCGTGTTCTGCAGCTCTCAAAACGTGTAAATCCATCAAGGTCGAAAATTTTTACGAATCCAATACTTTCTTCTATTGAATATAGAAGAAAGTAAAAAAGAAAAAGAAAAGAAAAAAACATGAGAAAGTTAAATACGCTGTGTTAATACTACAAAGAAATAAATATAATCCTGTTCTTTAACACCCTGTACGATTACGTGTTTTCAATTTCATTTCACTTCTCTCCCCTTTTACCAACAAACGATCAGTTTTTAATTTCTTCTATATGTAATATAGAGAAAGTATTGGATTCGCGAAAATTTCCGACCTCCGTTTTTTGACGGAACTACACGTTTTGGGATGTCCTGAACACGAATTGATAGTTTTTAGAAAATGTCTGTCTGTCTTTGTGTGTGTCTGTCTGTGTGTGTGTCTGTCTGTCTGTCTGTCTGTCTGTGTGTCTGTATAATTTTTTTGTGGACGCTGTATCTCACGAACATATGAATGAAATTTAACCAAACTTGGTATTTAGTTGCACCCTGACATGAACTGGTGCCCATTAGATTTGGGGATCAATAGCTCAACAGGTGGCGCTGTAATCGCATTTTATGCAAATTTTTAACATGGCAGCATAGGACAAAATTCCGTATAAATGGGCATAATGAGAGTTATTTTAAACTTGTGATTGTAAAATTAATTTGAATTATTGATGATAGTAGTAGTTAACTAGGAAAAAAAAATTGTGCATGGGGGGGCATCGGTTCCCCCCCTGGGGGGGAAGTAACCCCCCCGGGGGGGAGTTAAATTTTGAAGATGGGTATCATTCGAAAGATCTCGTCAATACCTTTAAAACAAATGGTTGAACCATAAATCTGTGACAATTTAAAACAAAGTTATCGATTTTTTTTACTTTTAACAAAAAAAAAAAAAATTTTTTTTTTTTTTTTTTTTTTTTTTTTTTTTTTAATATTGTTAGTGATTGAATATGTATTAATTTTCACAAAAAAAAAAAAAAAAAAAAAAAAAAAGGAAAAAAAAAATCATTTTTTTTTTTTTAAATATTGTTACTGATTGAATATGTATAGGAAAATATAGAAGAAAGTCTTGTGGTGGCCACAACATACTAGTTTTTTTTTCAATTAAAAGACTTATTTCTCGAAGACGTGTTTTCAAATGCTGGGTATTTAAAGAGCTGGGTCTGCCTCATGTTTTTCAATGAAGGTTGGTTTAAGACAACATTTAGGGGCTGGTAACAAATCGACAAAAATCAATAATGTTTGTGATCACCCTGTATCGTTAAGTGTACTCAAATGAACTGTAACTTTAGGATATGTTAATACAGACCTAGTTCAATTTGTGGATGAATTAGTGCAAGGATAGCATATTAAATAACGGAGATATAAGCATTTATATTAAAACTTAATATATATACATATATATATATATATATATATATATATATATATATATAATCAACGTGTTTTTTATTTATAATATACAGAGATTTTAACGAACATTATTCCCATTTTCAGACACGTACGTTGGAACAATACTTTTAAAACGATATACTGCAATCGGAATACAAGGGTCTTAAATATCTCATGAAATATGAGAATTTTTATGAAAAACGTTTTCACTGCGCATGTGCGAAAGATAAAAAATAATTTATTGCATAGGTTAAAAGCTAGATGTATTCGGCAACTTTTGTCAAAAGTGCATTTGAATAGAGTAAAAATTAAGCAAATTATCTGGGAAAAAAAACGAACTAGATTTTAAATATTTTTCGAGAGTTGAAATTTCTTAAGGGGTTTTTCCCATGCCGCGTAATAATTGGAAGATCCAATTACTTCAACCACGCTCCAAATGTAATTTTTTGTGAAAAACCCCGTATAAGCTTATGACTCTGACATATCTATGTTTATTTACTAAGACCTGTGTGATGAGAAAGGGTTTTTCACAAAAAAGTAGTTTTGCTAAGAAATTAAAATAATTGGATCTTTAAATTAGTTACGCGGCATGTGAAAATCCCTTTATGAAATTTCAAGTCTTGGAAAATACCTAAAATCTAGTTCATTCTTTTGCAGATGATTTGCTTAATTTTTATTCTATTCAAATGAACTTTTTACAAAAGTTGTCTAATATATCTAGCTTTCAACCTATGTAATAAAACTTTTTCTATATTTCGCACATGCGCAGTGGAAACGTTTTTCATAGAAATGCTCATATTTCATGAGATATTTAAGATATTTGTATTCCGATTGCAGTATATTGTTTTAAAAATGTTTTTCCAACTTATGCAAAAGTGGAGAAAATTTTCGTTAAAAATTCTGTGTAAAATAAATAAAGAACTTGCTGATTTTTTTTTTTTTTTTTTTTTTTTTTTTTGGGGGGGGGGGGGGGGGTAAAATAAATGCTTATATCTCATTTATTTAATCATTATGCTATCGTCACACAAATTCATCCACAAATTAAACTGGGTCTAAATTAACATATCCTAAAGTTACAGTTCATTTCGTTCACTTAACTATACACAAACACTATTGATTTTGCTTAATTTGTTACCGGCCCCCTAAATGTTGTCTTAAACCAATCTTCACTGAAGAACATGAGACAGACACAGTTCTTTAAATACCCAATGTTTGAAAACATTTCATTCAGAGATAAGGTTTTAAATTGAAAAAAAAAAAAAAAAAAAAAAAAAAAAAAAAAAAAAACTGATTGTTTGCAAATCTTGTTAAACTTTTGAGCATGTGTGTATATAGGAATGAGAGAAACAACAGCAGAGTGATCCTGAAAAATAATTATTCAGTTTGGTAAGCGGTAGTTCTTACTCAAATCACCAAACACAAAATCTCAATACTCAAATAATCACCTCTAAGCTACTTCAAAGTTGTGTAAATGAATATCGCTAAGGTATTAATATGTTAATGATTATATTATTATACATGCTTTACGTGAAAATTCACCGATCTAGACTTGATTGAAAATATTGTACAACTTGATTAATATTAAGACTAGATAAATTTTCAATAATAGTCGGTTAAAATAATACATCTAAAAAAAATATTATTAAGTTAAGGATATATTAAAATATATTATTTGAAAATATAATTTGACTAATAGGAAATCTATGAAACTAATGGATTTTGTTTGTTTACGTTTCTGAATAAAGGCTGAAGTATTATTTCATTGGTTGATTCATTTCCTGTTAAAAGGCCTTCACTGCAACAAATAATCTAGTTTTGTGTTAACATATCGTCAGAAGTATGATTTGTTGCCCGTGCATAGATATATAAATAAAGTTTAAAGCATTATTCATTTAATAGGGTTTTGCCAGTGGTATATAAATGTGTTAATAGGTACTAACGTAATAATAGTAATATTTATCCTATTATGGAAAATAAAGCCTACCTCTATATATAGACATATGACATTTATTTTTAAAAAGCAATACATTCTGCACCAAGCAAAAATTACTGAAAAATTACTTCTCAATAGAAAAATTGACATTAATTTAGAAACATATTCAATGACAAAAATCTATCAAAAATGTATGAAATAATATGTTAAATTAATATAAAAAAGGAAACATCAATTAATTATTATGTTAATTAACAAATATTAATTTTAAGCTTTAAATAGTTACCAAGTCTCCCGATTTTGGCAGAAGACATCCTACCAGAATTTTTCTGCAGCGATTTTCACTTTATCTAGTCGTTGGAAAGTAATAGGCCATATTTCTATTTAAAAAATGCTAGAGTTAAATCTGATTTAAAACTACAAAATGTCGGCAAATGTGGCTTTAACTTTCTTTAAAATTAATATTTCATATTAGGCGTATTTTTAACTGCGTCAAAATTTAACTATATATAACTACATACAATAAAGATGCAGATAAATGTATGTTTTAGAAATATTATATGCTATTCAATTAATTCGAAATCTGAATATTAATAAAGTAATAACAAGCTTCCTTTTTTTTTTTCTTTCTTTTTTTACCTTTTCTTTTTGGAAAACAAAAAAAGTCTGTTTCTGCATTAATTTCATCCTAATTAGTCATTTTATGCAAACATAAATGTCACATAGGTTTGATTAGATTTACTACTGAAAGTAGTCATTAAGAAATATTTTAGTAATAAGAAATACCCAAAAGTTTCTAAGGTCTCATTTCTCATGCTGAACTTATTAGTTAATGTAACCAAAGAAAACTATTAGAAACAAGAACTTTGTTCATTACAGTTTCATTTAATAAATGAGTTTTTGGGTCATTAATCAAATGTCCTAAATTCAGTGTTCTACATATGACATTGGGCATGCATACATAAAATGTTGCAGAAAAACTCGTCTATGAATTAATTTAATGTAAATTTTCCTTCTTTATTATTTAAATGTAGTATATATTTCGGGGGAAATTATTGAAAATAGTATACAATTTATACTAAATAAAACATCAACGCAAGAATAGAATAAAACAGTTCTTTTATTTTTTTATAATAATCTAACTTACCATCATAACATTACGTCTAAAAATATTCTTTTTTATGAATATTTACCAAAAAAAAAAAAAAAAAACATTAACTGCATTTTATTAATAACTAGCGTACTTCGCGGGCTTCGCTAGTTATTATGATTAAATGAACCACTTATAAATATAAAATCTGAAAAAATACAATTTTGAAATTAAGTTCCAATGAATTCGGTCTAATCTTTAGAACTTGTCTTCTACAGCATCTTCCTTGCTCGCACCTGCACTGTTAAAAATTTCAACAGAAAAGTCTGCGTAATCTATTATCTTAAGTCTTGAGTAAAATTACAGAGAAAAATAAACAGAGATGTTAAAAAACTTATTTTGTACATTCATTTTAATAACTAATATTAACCCTCGCTTTCCCAAGATGGGGTCATTTTGACCCCATTTTGAAGTAAGAATATAGTTAAACTCCCACCTTATTCAAACTGTGCGCTAATTCGCCAAAGATAGCAAACGTAACCAATGGAATGTTGCAACTTCTAAACGATACAAAAAGGCGCGGTGCTGAGGATTTTCACGAAACATGTCAAGCGGCACCTGAAAGCAATATTTCTACAGTAACGCCTTGATTTTGGGAAAGCGAGGGTTAATTTAATTAATTATTGGTGAGAATATATTTTGGTCTTGGAATGCTTTATCTAAAGTAGAAACAGTCATTTTTAATTTTAATTAAATAATTAAATAATAAAATTACGTAAAAATACAGAATAAATATTAAGAATCTTTCTTAATACAGAATAAAGATTAAGAATCTTTATTCATTTTTAACTAAGAATTACTGTAAATTTACAGAGACTCTGGATAAATATTTACATTAAATTTACAGAAATTTTTAACAGTGTGCTCGCTGCACCTAATGCCTGCGAGAACGCCTTAACTGGGTGCTACCAAAAATTTCACGGTGATATGGCCGGTATGACGAAAGACAGGCAAAGATGATTAAATAAACTAAAAATGGCAGATTGAATGAATTCGTATTACAAATAATTACAAGATTAAAATATATAATATATATACCATGTTTTTAAATTTTCTGTTGAATCATATAAACTTGACAATTCTATATATTAATAAATACTTTTTAAAATTTTCAATTCTGATTAAAGGTGGCTAAAAGTATTAAAAGAATAATTTGTGATCGTGATCTGAGCTATTCTAAAAGTTTCAAATGTCTAGCTAGTCGGGAAGTTAGTTAAAAATCGATTGCAAGATTTGTACTCGGCAAACAGAATATCGAGTTAATAAAAACGTGATAAAAACATTTAGGCCCTTAACTTTCTTTTTCGGTTAGATTGGGAATTTTAATAGCTTTAAAGCTTCTCCGAAAACGTGGATAATTTTATAAAAACAGCGCGTAAATTGATAAAAATATTTAATATCAAATTAACCAAAACCATATAAGTTTTTTTTTAATCAATATGATAATATGATTTACATTATAATTTCTTACATTATGTGCATAAAATCAAAAAATGTACAATGTTCAAAGTTTCTTTATAAAAAATAATTTTACTGTATTGCATTAAGAAGACAGTAACACAATTTTAAATCCTGAAACTAATAAGACTGAAATTTATTCATCACTAAAAATATGAGTTGAAAAAAATCTAGTACGTTCTCGGATCAGGAGGATCATCTCTCTAAAAGTCCTCAGTTTATTTATTACGAAATATCTGCTTAAAAAAAAATAATATTATACTTTTAAAAAATTAAAGAACAGGCTTTTATTGAAATATGAACTAAAAAGCACAAAATACTTATCTTTATAGTATTTAAATGCAGGGTAAGAAAAAGTTGTGTGAGTGACACACCATATTAAAGGGTGATTATAAAATGATTTAGAATTAAATAAAAACCATTTTTTAAAAAATCTCCCCTGACTGGGCTCGAACGTTAGACCTTTATAGGTTCGTAAGCCTCACAGCCGCTAGCGTTCACGTAGGGAAAGACTTTTTTTACAATATAGATTTTTTGTTTGCTCCCAGAGCGGTTACAAATATACATACAGGTGAAGCTAATAAAAGCGTGTAAAAAAACAAAAAAAAAAAAAAAAAAAAAAGGATACTTTTGCAACGAATTACATCTCTTTATTGCCTCATTTCGACTGTAGCAGTGAAAATAGTTTTTCAATCAATGTGAAAATAGATGAAATTTCCATTCTCTTCCACTACGGTGGACCTTGGTGAAAATTTGGTGATTTCCCAGGTAGCACAGTATTGTATTTTCAACGTTGAACAAACGGCAATGCATTCCGTTGAATGATCATTTTACCGTAACTTTAATAATCTGAAAATATGTCTCGTTGATTTCCTCATCTTTCAACGGTTGTTTTAATACATTTTACAACGTAAAAAAAACCGTTGTAAAAGGGTTGTACGAAATCGCAATACTGTCTTTTTTCTATAACCTAAAAAAAACAGTTGTAAAATGGTTGTTCAGAATCGCAATACTGTCGTGCTTTTTATATCAGTTTTCAACGGTTTTTCTTATGTCTTATAAACGTTGAAATCCAAGAAAAATAGCTAGCTCTATATATCCATTGAATTTTCGTTTCTAAAATATTGCTAATAATTTAAAAAAAGAAAAAATTCGCATGTTAAAAAAGTTTTGGAACATTCTTTTTTACTTAATTTTTAGACTTTTTTTTATGATTAATTTTCTTACTTTTTTAATACTCAATATACGAAAATATCAGATTCGTAAGAAATTTTAACTACTGTTTTTCGAGGAAAGCTAAATTTTATAGCACATACAACTGCACTAAATTTGATATGTGAGACAACCAATATAAAAACGAATGCTGAATTAGTTAAGAGTGTGTATCAACCGACAGGCGATGTTCTCATTACTCATTTTCAGAGATTTTTACATGACTACATCTTAACATCTGTTAATTAAAATTGCTGCATATTCTGTATATAAAACCTTCATTCTGAGAAGCTATATAAAACTTTAGTGCATGTTAAATAACTGCAAGTGGCGCTTTTAGATAGAACACACTAATTTCTTAATCAATTGTTTATGAAATTTGGTGTAATTTTAATCAACAGATGCTGAGATGCATGTATGTGGAAAACAGTTCATAGATAAAATTCATAGATTTCAATAAAATAATACTATACTAATTATAAATATTGTTTTAAAATTGTATTAAAATTATTTTATTTTTGTAAACTCTAGTTAGTTTTAATTCACACAATTTAATAATAATAAAGCTAAAAATTCGAATATTTAAAATTTCCATAAAGCAACATTTAGATCTCTGTGATTGTCTATTTATTAGCTAAGAGTATTTATTTGAAATTAAAGGATAATCAAAATGATAATAATTTGTGGTTATAATAATAAAATAAATAAATCTAAGCGGAAATTGGGAATGTTAATTAATGTAAACAAAAATTAAAATTTGCAGTTAAAAGACAATCAAAAGGTAATAATTTTATTAATAATAATAGAATAGATAAAATCAAAGCAGACAATATGAATGTTAATTAATGTAAACAAAAATTACAGTTTGCAATTAAATGAAAATCAAAAAGGTTATAATTTTATTAATAATAATAAAATAAAATAAATCTAAGCCGAAATTGTGAATGTCAGTTTTGCTCCCTTCACAAAATTTAAATTCATAGAAAACAAACTTTTCAAAAGTATAATTTTTGTGTACATAAGACCTGTTTTTAATAATATAAAATTACTGCATATACTTCATTCAATAAAACAATAGTAGCGTTACATTATATATATTTTTTCAGTAAATATGAAAAAAGTAAAATTTTACAAAAGTACTGTTTTAAAAAAGAGTGTTAAATATTTAAAGTTAGACCGAACCCTGAAAATTTAAGACAAGTATTCAAACATAAAATTAAAGAAGGGAAAAAGAAACACTCACTTCATTACTTGAAAAATCTTGTTTAAATAAATATACAGCATCCACAATTAGACGAGAACTCATTAATTTTTAATATTATGCTAGCTGGTAAACAAACCCAAAACCAAAGAATATTATAACTTTGAGCTTTTAAGGAAATACCAGCTAGCAAGTTTTTTGGAAATTACGTAAAATGTCATTTACCTTTCACTACAGTTTCGATGAAAAAGTTTTAAGTTGCGTTTAATTAATTATTGTTTCACAGAAAACTTTCATACCATTTTAACAGGAAAGTGATAACTTCATCTTCATTCACATCACAGTCACTTTCAAAATGGCACGCGTCGTATCGTAAGACGCGTCGTATCGTAAGGTTTGCCACAATATACCTGGCGATTTCGCGTGTAGAACGGGAGAAAGCGTACATATGAAGTCCTTCGTTAGTTACGGTTTCCGAAAGCCAAAGAACATCTACTATACTTGTTAATATAATTTGCCGAAAGCTTTATCATGTTAGAAGATCCTTCGTAGCACACCATCTTCTAAAACTCTAAAGAAAATTATAACACGCACATCCCGCCAATTCACAATCGTGTATCGATATCAAGTTGAAGAGATTCAACGTCATTTGACGGAAATAATGACTTATAAAAAATACATATTAATTCGTTGAATAAACATATTTTTTATTAGAATCAAAAAGGAAAACAAAAACTAATAAAATACCTATTTTAAAAGTCGAAAAAATAACAGAAAAAGTACAACCATAAAACAAGGTTTGTTGTAGGTTTCCTTTATTACTGAATAAATATTCGAAATTGTTCAGTTAGAATGTTGCGAAATAAAAACTATTTTTCAACGGACATAAAATAACGTAACCAATTTTTCACTGTTCAGACTTATTTGCAACGCTATCACAACGTTATGTGCTACCTGGGTTGGCAACGAATCTTTAACTTAGCGGTCAAATTTAGCGACTAAATTTAGCGAAAAATGGTAGTTTAGGTTTCCTGAAATCTTGAGGCTTTAAGTTGAATAACACCCAAGTATTGAAAACTTCTATTAAATTCTAGCTCAGAATCATCGCGAGACTCCATCGCCAAAAGTTATAAATAGAAGCAAGAGGACATCTGTGGTACAGCTGGGTTCAGAAAGCTGTTCTAAGTGATTCCGCTTTGAGACTGTGTTTAGTGATTGATCGTGAATAAGCTAAATTCTTGATCTGTGGAATATTTGACACGGTTGGCTTTACTCTTGAAAAAAAGTGACTGTTCTGTTAGGCTTAATGGATATTCGTCGAATAGTGACTTTTGTGATATGAGAAAGAGCTTTACTGCGCTGTTTTGAGAATATTTCTTGAAATTACTGTTTTATTGTACTGTTTTGAAAAGTTATGCTGAATAAAGTGCATTCATCGACTAAACCTCTCTGTTCCCTTAAGAACTATTTTATCCAAGTAATAAAGTCGACAATTTTTTGTAACAATACACAGCTAACTATTATTCATGTTGAAAGTTTATAGAAATACCTATTAAACAAAACAAATATCAAAGAAATTTTTCATCTTCTTGAGAAAATGTATCTATAATGTTTCTTTCTTTCTTTCTTTTTCATTGTACAAATATATATACATATATATTATATATATATTAAATATATAAAAAAAATTATAAATTTTTATACTTTTTACGTTAAATATAGCAATGAAAAAGAAATAAATATTATTTAGGGGGAAATAAATTAATGAAAAATTGTAAGAAATTATCCTGATTATTATTTTTTTTTATATTTTCTTCTATACACACACACACATATATATATATGTATATATATACCTCCAATCTTTTATTGATTTACACGTTTAGAGATGCCATGAAGACGATTTGATCATTTGTATAAAATGCCTGTACGTCTGCCTGCGTGTGTATCAAAAATTCTGTGGACGTTGTGTTTCAGGAATCAATGAATTAATTTTAACAAAAATTAATATTTTGTTGGACCTTGACCTAAACTGGTTCTGATTAGATTTGGAGATCGGTTGTTCAATATATAACGCTGTCATCTAATGCTTCTCGTATACTTTTTACTATTGCAATATTGGACAAAATATATTATAAATATACATAATGAGAATTACCTTTAACTTATAAATGTGAAATTAAAAACAGACATTTATGAAAGTAATAATCAACTAGGAAAAATTTTGTGCGTGTAAGGCCATAACTTCTCTCACTGGAAGGAAAATACCCCCCCCCCTCCTCCTCCCAGCCGATATGCATTTTTTTTCAATTTGGATATCTTTCAAAAAACTAGACGATAATTTGAAAACGAATAGTTGAATCATCGATCTGTAATAGCTTAAAATAAAGTTTAAAATATTTCTTTTTTCAGTTTGACAGAAAAAAAAAATAAATAAATAAATAAAAAATTCCACAAATATCAATAAAAAAAAATGGGCTTTCTTTCGACATTTAATATTATCCTTCTCTGAAAAGAAAACCCTCTGCATTTATCTTGGAAAATAATTTAATAAAGAATAATTTAAATAAATAATTTGCACTGTGTGAATTTGTAAAAGAAAATATAGAAGAAAGTCTTGTATTCGTCACAGCATACTAGGTGATTATCAGATTTATCTTCATTTATCCCAATTTTACAACAAAAGTTTTGGATTTATTAATAACTGCTGTTTATAATAACCCCCCCCCTCCTTTTTTTTTAACTTCTTTTTCACTTGTGTTCGATCTTTTAAAAAATATGTAATTTCTTAAAGAGTAACATCACTGTAAAAATTTTCTGTATTAGGTTACAGCACAGTGTGCTGGTAAAAGCCTACTCACTGTGCTGTATTTTTACAATGTGAAGTAAAAAAAATTGCTGCGATTTTTACTCACATGTGCTGTAATTTTCACTGTATGCTTTAAAAATATGTCCTACAATTATTACGCATGTGTGCAGGGAGTAATCCACATCACTAAGCAACTTATTTATTTTTTTACTCATATAATTTACTTTATTTATTTTTTCATGCGGAGCAAATGGTCTTGGATAGCCAAGCCCGGGATTCGAACTCACAATCTCCTGCTCTAGAGGTCAGCACTTTGCCAATCACGCCATTTGGTTCACAATGAGTTTTCTTTACAAAAATAGATAAGGTCAACATCATCACTGATTGGTTGATAAATCATGTTATACGCACCAAAAGACTTCGGGAAAAAATTTTATTCCGATTTACAGCATAATATGCAGTAACCAGTCTTCAATTATTTTCACAGGCTAGCTGTAAAAATAGCTGTGAAAATATACAGCAAACTATGCTGTGTTTATGTTAAAAAAAAACTTGAATGTAACTGAATTTTTTTACAGTGATTCTTAATAATTACGAGTTATTTCTGAATTATGAATTCGAAAAAGAAATTTTCTAATAATATATCAAAGCTTTCCAGAGTAAGCTTATTCGCAAAATATTAAAAACTGTCGCTGAGTAAACTCGACGGCAGCGCTTTCCGGCGGGCAGTACCCAAATAAAAGCTATGAATAACTCGCCCCTATTGTTCTTTCTTTAAAAATGTTGTTCTTATGTTTCTAATGTAAACAAGAGTTAATTCTGGCCCTAAATGAACATTATACACTCATGTTTGTAAAAATTGCAGTACCAAGAAGGAATGCAAATATCAGAATGATATTTATTGGGCACATACATTATAGTAGAAAGACCAATTGATTAAAATTTGAGGAAATTTGGAGTAGTATGTACTGAGAAAACAGTACATAAAACAGCAACCTCTGTGAGCAATAACAGCATTTATCTGTCTAGGCACTGACTCAAACAGTGATTGAATGACATATACGGGTAGAGCACTTCATGAAGCTTAAACACAATGCCATATTTCGTCGATCGTAGTTTCTGGTGAGTGGTTGGGGGCCAGTCGCTTTTCAACGATAAAACACTCATTTTCATAGGTGCAAGATCAGAAGAAGGAGCTAGCAGAACATATTCTGCATCAAGGAAGGCTCGGACAATACAGATAACTTGCGGTCGTGCATTGTTTGCTTAAATATTGCTCTTCGGAGGCCTTGAATATAGGGCAGAGCGATGGGCTTTAACTCGTCAGAAATCTAATGGCTGGTATACAGACTGACGGAAATGAAAACAACAGTTGATCAAGACGTGTATCCAATGGTACCGCATACCATCACTCCAGGTGGTGACCTAGTATGCGGCTACCAAAATTTTGATTACCCTCAAAACTGTATCACTGATATGGCGTCTTTAATGTGTGATGAACGACGAACCTGGTCGCAGGAATATCGTGAAGTCGCTTTTCAGACAAATCACAGTCCTGTTTACAGCATCAAGATTGCCTTATCCGTATTTAACAGCATTGTGAATAATGCACATTAAGCAGCTGGGATTCGACATCGTCACACTGTCCATCACCTGCACTGATGGTATGGGATCCCGTTGGATACAAATCTCGATTATTTCTTGTTCGCATTCCCGGCACTCTGAATAGCGGCCATTAAATTTCTGGTGAATGAAGGCCCGCCCCTCTGCCCTATATTCTAGTCTTCTGTAGTACGACATTTAAGCAGGATAATGCACGACCGAAAGTTGTATTGCCCGGACCTTCCTTGATAGATAATGTGTTGAACCGTTGCTACGGCCAGCACGTTCTCCTGATCTCGCACCAATGAAAATGTCTGTTTAATCGTTGAAAAGCGAGTGGCCCGCCACCACTCACCAGTAACTGCGGTCAATGAATTGTGCCATTCTGCTGGAGCTTCATGAAGTTCTGTACCCGAATATGTTAACCAATTTTCGATTCAATGTCTAGGTGGTTAAGTGTAGTTATTACTCCCAGAGGTTACTGCTTTATGTACTGTTTTCTCAGGATATATTACTCGAAGTTTCCTGAAAAATTAAGCAAATGCTTTTCCTACTATGATGTATGTGCCGAATAAATATTATTATTATATTCACATTCCTTCTTGGAGTTGCAATTTTCACAAACATGAGTGTAAATGTGATTATTTAGTTGGAATTATTAGCGTACAAATTATGTTAGATGTTCGCTAATAATTTCAAGTTAATAATCACATCTACAGTGTTCACTTCCAGAATCAGAATTAATTAGTGTAAAATGTATTTTATAAATTGATCTTCTAATGCTGTAAATTGTATTGTAAATACGAAAAAATTCATGTATTTATAATTTAAGAAGGAAATGTTAATATACGCAATTTTAGAAATTAAAATTTAAGAAAAAACAAAAAGGAATTGCACATAAAATATAACTTTCTTACTATTGCTTTTATTAAAAAAAAGCATTATGTCTTATTCCATAAAATCAATCAGACGCAGACGAAATCATTCGCAAACCTTTTATCATCTAAACAAAATATGCTTGTAATCTCTTTAACGCTAAATCAATAACTAAAATAACATTTACGAATGATTGTTTCGTAACGGCCCTCTTATATACGAAATTTTGTGCAATTTTATCCAATAAAATCTTTGATATAGTCTTCCCATTCACAAAAAAAATTGCTTTATAGCATTACCACTTACCGATTAATACGAACTCAGCAAAATGTTACATAATGTACCTTTAACTTAAGTATTGTACGAATATACATAATAGAACCTTAGATATAGTCTACACTTTCATGGGAGAAATCGCAGTAGAGTAGCATCACCTGTCTAGCAATTTGTACCAAATGTTGTCAGGCACTAATTTATGTCGAGTTCCAACTACATATAAATTTATATGAAGTTCTGTGTAGTAGTTCCCAAAATAAAGTTACCACAAATTTTTTCTCTCTCACACACAGGCATTTTCTAAAAATGGTCAAACCGTGTTCTAGACGTCTCAGGACATATAAATTCATCGAAAACCGAAAGTTGTAAAGATTTACAGATCCAATACTCTTCCGCTGAATATAGAAGAAAGTAAAAATGTTCAAACTATTTTTTTTTTTTATTATTACTGTGCACGTTTTAAATATAATAAATGAAAACGCGTAAAATTTCAAAATCATTATCAGAACTTTAAAATATTAGGTAACTGCCAATTAAACTAAAGTGAAATTTAAGTTCGCATCACTTAAATGTGTTCAGTCAAATCGGCAGTTCTGAAATTCCCGAAATTTGGAAAATATATTCTATATACAACGTTTGTTTAAAATAAATAAATAAACAATAGTTCTAAAAAACCATCAGTAATACAATGAACCGTGTTCAAGCCCAAGTCATGCTCTTCAAACATTGCTGTTCGGAGTTTTCCGTAGTTTTCTCCGAAACTCTCTTAACTACCAGTTAGAACCCATTAAAAAAAATCTTCAAGGAGAACATTCCACTTAGGCCTAGGACTCTTATATAATCAATCGTCTATAATCCACCACAGTTTTAAAAACCATAAACTGTTCTGAGTTAGCTGTGATATTTTTTGAAACTCTTTTAAATACCAGTTAAGACCACTTAGAAAAACTTTCACGGGGGACATTCGACCTAGGCCTAGAACCCTTGAGTAACCAATCGGCTTTAATCCACCACCAAAGTAACCAATAATATCACTAGTCGACAAAAAAAAAAAAAAAAAAAAAAAAAAATGGAGGGTAACAGAAATGAAATTACCTATTTTCAACTAATTCTGTAGTGCAAAATTAAATAAAATAGTGAAAAATCTGTAACACGTACAGTTTTCTTGTTATGATTATTTTATCTGTACTGGAAACAATGTACAAAAGTCTTTAGAATACATGCATTATCACTATCAATATTATTAATTTAGCATGGAATACTGTTAATATGGAGATAATATACATAATGTAGACTAAGTAGAACATAAAAACATGGAAAATACACTAAATGATTGAATTGTTCTTATTTGTTATTTTAAAACCAAAATGCAAAAAATAGGCTTTTTTACGTAATGTGCATACTTGCCAACCATCTCATTATGAACCGTACAATTTTCAGTACACGCCTTTTTTTCCACACGAATAATTTTTTAGAGTAATTTTAATCTTGTTTAATCGTAACAACATTTGGAGAGAATTACTCTAAAAATATATTGGTGCGAGAAAAGGGGCGTTTTTTCAGGAGGCGTAACAATTGTACGGTTATTAATGAGATGGTTGGCAAGTATGTATGTGTTAAATGTCTACCTTGTGATTTTAATATGAATAGTTCACAAATACAGAAAAGCTTATCGGGAACGGTTTTACAAGTTCTACACTGAAAACTTGCCATTTTGAACATGAAATTTTAACTATAAAACAGCACAGTCATACTTAACAAAGAATATCTGTTAACTAGAATTCCAGAAAAAAAGAAGATAAGGTACGAATACAGAGTTGCCAAACAGGGGTTGCCAGCAGAGAGGATGGCCAGAAGGCAGGGTTGATTGCACAAAAGGTTACCCATGTGTGATACAGTAGTCAGCAAAAGTATCTGAGCACTAGCAATAATCCCTGTCTAAAAAAGTACACTTAATACTGCTTTGTTAAATACATCCTGGTCGAGTCATGTTCTTAGTCAGTCTAAGAACATGATTCGACAAGGATTTATTTAACAAAATAGTATTAAATGTACTTTTTTGATATCGGAATTATTGGCTAGTGCTCGGATACTTTTGCTGTCGACTGTATTGTAAAAATCGTAAAAAAGTAGTGAAATTTGTCATTTCCTGATACTTTAACAAAAAAAATGGAACAAACATGGTTGCCGGGACTCTGAGTTGCCAGGACTCTGGGTTGCCAGCAGGAAGGGTTACCACCTGTGATACTATGAAAATGATAAAAAAAATTGTGAAAATATCCATTTTCTGATACTCTAACAGAAACATGTGACGTGGTGGGACATTTTTACTTGCAGGTATTTAAATAAAAACTGGAATTAATAATAAAAATAATAATTTGACCGTTCTTATCAAACCACTGTAGACCAGTGTATATTTTAAATTATATGGCATATGCTTCAAAATTTACTAGATTAAAGTACAAACCTTATTTAACATAATAACCATCGTTGCTTGTTGTCATCTAGAATTAGAAACACGTTCTTTATACTGACTAATTAAAGGATTAATCATTAAACATGTAATTGGAAATCTCAAAATATTATCTAAAACTAAGAGCGTTCGATCATTTATAATTATAGTGAGTACATTTTACAAAACCTTTATAAACGTTTGATTATATTTCTCTGAATTTATATTGAAGTGTGTAGGAGGAATTTCATATGTGTAAGAGGACAATGTTTGTAATACAGTTCAGTTAATTAGAACCGTTGTCGTTTAAACAGAACCGAATAGGGTTTGTTTGAATTTAACAAAATATATGAGTAAATTATTAATTTTGAAAATAATTTAGAAAATAATGTATAAAATATATTTTAAGGAGAAATATTTCACTTTAGAAAAAAATAATGACATTGAAATAGGAAAAATACTTTTAAAAATAATCGAAAATTATTTAGTTTAAGAATCTTTTGTAAAATAATAAACCAAATAAAAAGTTTCAGTCACGTAAAAAAGAAATCATGAATGAGATAATAGTTTTTTTTATAATAAATCTCTTTTTCAAGGTTAAGACGCATTCTTTTTACACTATTTTTTTGTCTGTGTTAAGTGTCCTGAATAAATATCATATATTATATAGCTATATTATTCCTTTTTAGTGATATTCTTTAATCGAAATGCTATTAAATATTGCAATTTTATTGTAAAAATTTGGTTTTATTTCTTTATTTCAAAAACGTAAAATAACTCATATATATATATATATATATATATATATATATATATATTTAATAATTTATATAATTGAGAAATCTAATCTTTAAAACTTCAATATTTTGCTTTCTCTATTTATTATTGGTTAACTCCCCACATTCCACTAAATTCTATTGGTTGATTAAACAGTCAAATAATCCGATTCCTTTCTAATATATAGAAGCACTTTCATTTCGTTTTTTTATGCGTTGATGGCTGTACGCTTAATGGTATTGAAACAGCTGTCTGCTATTTTATTATATCCTTTTGCGTTCAAGACATTTTTATTTTATTTGTGTTTATTAATATAGTTACAAGTCACCTTTAAATAATATAAGATGATTATGATTATTTTAAAAGAATTGTTATCGAAAAAAAAAAGTTTCACAGATTGTAACTAATTATTATTATTTGTAAAATTGTCTGCAGTACATTTTAATTAACATTTAAAATGAAGCTGAAAAATAGGAGAGAAATATTACGACAGTACAAAAGTCTAAAAATAGCGAGTCTCTATTTAATTAGAGAGTCTGAAATATCAATAAATCAATATGAAAGTTTACCATTTAGGGACTAAACTTTTAATTAATCGTAAAATATTCAATAAAATCTTACATCCATGAAGAAATCGATATATATAGAGAGAGTAATAAGAAAGATCTATTAATTAAATTAAAAAAAAATAATTGCAATTAAATTCATGATTATTTCTACTGATCGGAAGAAACGATTCGCTTATAAAGATGTACACAAAATTATTTTATTATATAGATCAAATATGTGTTTCGAATCAAACATACAAACTGTTATTCATTATAAAGCCAAATGAATTATATAGCCAAAATAAGAGAGATATTTATACATAATTAAATAATTAATTTCGGCTAAATGTCAATTTTCTT